>CM060970.1:93368758-93768758 GCA_030765045.1 Tenodera sinensis
AGCCATGTGAATGCAACACAAGTTGTTTTGCAGATTGCGCCACTTGAGTTTTACATGTAGGTACGTGAATTAATTCCTAACACCACCAGTAGTAACCTGCTTTATTTACGCATTCCCACTCGTTGGGCGCGTGTTTGAAATGGCCTGTGGAAAGTTTCACCGTACTTGTGTTAAGCTAAGTACCTAATCCCCTGGTCTCGGCCGGCCACGTGACAAGTGAGGGAGGTCCAGCGACTGTACCCATTGTTGGTCTTGTTGAATGGCTCTCACGTAGCTTTCAGACGGATTGGGGAGTTGCACCTCGCCACACGTGTATTCTAATTGGGCCCTTGTCGCACTGCGAGAGGATTATTCAATGCACCCAGCAGCATTCAAACCTCCACGTTGTGTAATGCTTTTAGTCCTCAAGAATTCTCCGAAACCGGCCATGAGCAAAATGAAAAGCTGTTTTCAGCTCATAGCGACACACTGGCAAATGTTTCTTGAATTGTAAATAATGCGCTTTACCACAAAAATCTCAGACTTAACCAGAAATACGTTTTCAGCTTCTTTTTGTAATTTTTATTTCTCTCTACTAGCTATAGTAAGTAGCGAAAGTATTGTATTCGACCCAAATTTCGATGTCGAAATATGTTAAGGTGCCCTGAATCCAAAAAGAAACGAACACTTTCCAAAAAAGTGTGTGTTTGTGTGTGTATGTCTGACTAGCACAGCTCATAAACCAAAAGTGGTTAAAAACCGAACTTCGCATTTAAGCTTAGTATTTAAGGATGCGACACAAAGATTTTGAAGAAAGTTCATCCATGCTAAACTACCCCATAGATGGAACATTTTTCGAAAATTCTGTTTTTCTCAAACATGACTTACGATTTAGATTAAAACGCCATATTTTTACGATATTTTGATGGCAAATAAATATATATTTTGAATTTTCTGTAAATAGCCCATGTAGTCCTGTTTACTCTTCAAGATTTTTACATAAATGGTAAACTTTAAGACATACATTTTTTGTTGAGTAAGATTTGTTGTGTATATCCTTAAAATAAACACAGCGTATTTCACATTCGTTTTCTTTGTGGAGTTCATTTCCGAGATATTGCTTATTAATATGTACCTTAAAGTTTTTATTCTGATTTCCTTATTTTCATCGCAAGCCCACGTTACCACGATGGAAACGCTATGTTTTCGCAAAAATATAACTGAATGTTTTGGTTATATTTAATTACAAATGCAAAAATCTGTAGTAGGGCAGTTAAACAAAAAATTAAAAATTCAAATAAGTAACGAGAGAGGTCTCGGAAATGGTTAGCTCCACGAAAAATGTACGTTTAGGAAGCCGTTGCCATATGCAACAGTTGAATGCTTCATTCTGATTCTGTGTCTTATCATGGAGACATTGTTTGAGGAGTTTGGGGCCAGAAATAACTTAACGTAGTAATCTAATTTCAAGTACAGCATAATGCAGGTATCGGCAAACATGTACTCAATGAGGCCTCGCAACTATGACGTATCAGGGGCAGCGCTTACTCTGTCTCCCCCTCCCTCCCTCACAGCCTTAACTGGCACTGCATACACACCGATCACGGGCGGACTGTCCTCTCGTATTTAGCTGCACTTCTAAACATGTCTGTCAAAGTGTAGTTTAGTACTAAGACTTAAAGATCAATTTCTTTATTTATAACTTTAAGTTAAATAAACTAATATCCTTCAAAGTCTTAGTATATTCATAGAAGTGGAGTGCATCCAATTATTCCTGGTCTATTAAATTTGATATCTAGAATAGCTTTTGATGATTTCTTCTCTCATCATGCAAGAAACGTAAGGTGTTCGTTGTGCTCTAAAGTTCTAAAAGGCACTCATCAATGGAACATCAAGCGGCATTATGATACATGTCATATCACCATACAATCATGTATTCCTAAATTTACACCACGAGTTAAAGTAGCATAACACTGACACAGTGTCCTTTATTCATTTTATTTTTTCCGGTCTAGATCGGCTAACCAGCTGCAACAGCTCAAAGAGCAATATTCAGATAATACACCTAATATTAATTCAAATATTATAACTGATAGACAACTTCACGCCAGCTATGCTGTTGCTTTGGAGATTGCTCAGTCACTGAGGTGTTTTAGTGATGGAGATTTCATAAAAAATGTGAAAGTAAAGTTGCCAACATAATTTTCCGTGAACAATATGCTATTTTTAGTAATACTGCATTATCACCACGAACCATACAGAGAAGGGTGCATAAAATAGAAGAAATAACCGAAAAACACTACAAACCGAGGTCCATGCATTTATAGCCGTTTCTCTCGCGTTGGATGAAGGCACTGGCAATGTTTGACACAGCACAATTGGTAATTTTCACTCGTGGAGTTAGTAACAAACTCTCGATACAAGAATATATGCTTCAAGTCATTCTGCTTAGGGAACATACAACAGGGACAATTATTTCAAGCACTTAAGAAATGTGTAGAAGAAAAGAAACTGAATCCAAAAACAAAAATCTTGTATCGCGATTAACAGAAGATAATTTGCGTGCTATACTGAGAGTGGCTACTTGTGATATATCACTAGATTTTCATGGTACATTGCAAGTAGAAGTGAATTGAAATATATTGCTCAAATATCTAGGCCTACCTAAAGTATCGTAGACCAAAACAGCTGGATTGAAGTATATGAACTATTCCTTATTGCACTCTGTAGCGAGCGAGTCCACCATTGACTCTGAACGAAGGTCAATGCCATCCCCAGTTCTACATTACGTCATGTGCATTGCGGGTTGCATGTTGAGACGTCATACTGATACCTCATTGAGTACATGTTTGCCGATGCCTGCCATAATGCATGGTGTAAAGGGTAAAGTGTAGGGATACAGAGGGGGTCACCTCACTCACTTCGACCTACATACATCTTTTATGGCTACCACCCCCCCCCCGCAAGAGGCAAGGATGGAATGAGGGAACCGAAGGTGCCAGGCCCCGGCAAGCAGCTAGAACACCGCGGTTCCGGTGTCGCACTGAGCGTCCTTCCCAACCGACGACAAGACCGTTCAAACGCCACCTAGCGCCGAGAACAGCAGTTACTATGCACAATCATCCGCGCCGTCTGCCCGTCTACGCTAACACTACACGCCTGAAAGTACCCCTGAAAGATAAGGAAATTATGGGCAGGAAACCGTGGTATGAAATAACGCACCCCTGCATTCGCCTAAGTAACATGCTAAAACCACGGAAAAACGAATGTCAGAGTGCACAACCACGGGGATCGAACCGAACAGATGTTACCGCCTGAGCCATCCCACGTGGTATAATGCATGGGTGCCTATGATCATATTTGCAGCCTCTTGCTAGTGAACTGCACCATTGAATCGGCAATACCTAATACAGCCTCTGTTCTAGAAAGTTGAGAAGCTATTCATGAGGGATATGGCAGTGTTGAGGCCATGGTCACTGTGATGCACTGGCTTAAATATTTGCAATTTATATGTACAAATACACTTAGAACATACGGTTATTATATATCAAGTTCCTCAGAAAAGAGTGCTTATTCAAATGAGGCAATAAAGTATGCAATTTTTGACCTCCTTGGTCGCTAAGGGCAAGGGAGACCCCTATGTTCATTTAAACGTTGAACTTTTAGAACGAACCATCCTGTTATTAGGACATCTAATGTTACCTTTACTTGACTGTTAGAATGACAACCTTATCTGTTTATTTCTTTAGCTGCAAGAATGGTTGACTAATCGGCAGCTTAGCTTGCAGACGTCAAAATCTGCGCGTTTACTTTTAAAACATACCGACAAGCGGGTTTTCCTCTTTAGTTCCTAATTACTTTGTAATTGAAGTAGTATGTTGCTGCTTCTAACAGACGGGAACAAAATGTATGATTTACAAAATAAAGGATTTGGAAGAGGTGCATAATCCACCTTGTGATTATCTATGACAAGTTGTATGAATCAGATGATTCCAATTCTGAAGATAAACTGAAAATGACGTCTTTAGATTCAGAAATTGATAAAGAAGGGTATGAAAGCAACCTATGTGATAATATTTTATAGGTAACATCACATGGGTGTCAAAGATATTTTTATGATTATATTATTATTGACAATACACTTCAAATTACAAGTTACATACCTGAACATCCTAATTTATTCATAATGATAGTAAAAACCATTTATATTTGAGATACATATGGGAATGAAGGAAAATAGAATTAAAAGATATATACAGGCATTTAAGGAGAAAAAATATTGGAAGGGCATACCAGGCTCCACGCGAATATCGGTGTTCTACAGGGCGCGCCCCTAACGGAAGGTAAACGACAAATTTATCGCCCCCTTAGAGGTTAAGATGCCCTCTAATAGAATGAACATTTTTTCCACATCATTTTAGATGCGTCTGAAATTGACATTTCAATTTATAATCAATTCGATTACGTAAATCGCATTAACAAGAGCTTCAAAGCTAGCGAAGTAGAACAAAACCAAAATCAGCTTTACAAACAGCCTGAAGGGCTTCATTGGATTTCATAATAGAGAAGAACTTATTGGACTACATTCTGCCAAGGGCTATTCCATCAGTAAAATACTACAAATAAAGCAAACATAGCCACAGTAAACGATGGTTCTTTTTTTTTAACACGGCTTGCAGGGATTACTTGAAAATTCAGAAATAAAAGCACAATAATGGACATTCCAAACAAGCCGGCAGTAGCAAATTAAATAATTCTTGTTAAAGAGCAATAAAAATGGTGCTGCATCACAACAGATAATTCCTATAATGCAGCGTTTTGATTTGTTTTTACTATTAGCAATGTAGGATCACTGTTGCATTCTGTATGGATGTTCTAGAAGATGCTATTTAATTTATAAAACTGGTATTAATATAACTTTCTCTACCAAGTCTTCATAAACATTCTTACAATACCTTTTTCTTCTGCTTTATGATGATTTCCCACAGTTTCAAAACGGGTTCATTACAATGAAAAAGAAAAAAATGTTTATGCAGACTTGTGACCCAAAATCCTTTGTTTTCAATTTATTAAAATTCAAGGCGCTATTAACAAAGAATTTTAAAGTGACAATCCACCTAACAAGTTGACTAGGTCAAAATGGTGTTCAAAACAAACTCATATCAGATATTAAAAATGTCTCCCCTTGCATCTGGACACGTCTCAGTCGTACTCAAGTGCTTGACAGTCCATCTAAAACCAAATTAACACAAAATCTCGTTTCTAAGATAATAAATTTAAGGTTAATAAATATCTTAATAAGTCTTCTATAAATACCAGAGTAATAAATTTCATATTGATTGTGTAGGGTGTAGTACAGAAAACCAATTTAGTAAAATGCAAGGGTATGACGATTATTTAACGAGGCCTTCGTAGCTTCCGTTTCTTTTCCCCTCTATAATGACAGCAGTAATATGCTACTGGTCGGATATAGTTATAACCATGTTTGCAAGATATTACTCGATGCGTCTAGCAGGGTGCAGTTGATTGCCGGCATCGTCCACTGCTCAAGCTATTTACGTCATAGGAAGACATTATTACTTCATGCTATTCTCAAAGCAGTGCCGAGATCAAGCAGTATCTTGCAAACAGAATGATACGTCGGCCTGAAAGGAAAGTATTGTTTCTGATCGCTCAGTAAATCGTTACTCATAACTCGAGAGTTCCTTGTTTCACATCATGCCATATACATTAGAAGCTACGCGTCCCCAGATTGTTGGCAGATAACATAGAAACATTTGAAAAACTGTAGATTCACGGAAATGTAATTAAATTTTAGTGCCACTAAAGAAGAGCATTTTATGGTATAGGTATTAGAAGAAAATCTTTCATTCGAAAGCAGAAACTATATTGTAACATGACAGTTCTGATGGAAATAGCTCTTAGCATGTTAAATTGTTCTTAAAATTACAAAAACTAAGGACGCAGAATCGCTTAACTCATAATACTGACAAAGTCATGAGGCATATCGGAAACAATGCAAAACTGTCGAGTTGTTTATGCGAGCTATCACACCAACACGGCGAGACAGTGTTCAGATGCAATCATCTTCAGGACCACGTGTCATATCGGCAGGCATTAGTGATCATTTATTTGCATTACATTAGTGAATTGTTCACCAAATTAGTAATATTTTGCTGTTCTAGTAAACAAAGCGATCACAGCACTCGACAACCAAGGTTAGTACCCCTCGTAGCTTTGCCAAGTAATACTGCTTATTTCAAGCAATACATTTTCCATAATAGCATTAACCCTTTGTGAGCGAAAACCCATATATGGGCGACCTGTCCGGACAATGACGAGCGAAAACCCATATATGGGTTTGGAGTCATAGAGCTATTGTGATCGGCTCCTCTCGCTCAAATAACTCATATATACTGCCAATAGATGGCAGGAAATGTTCTTTCAGATGTTTGTGGTCAGTTCATCACTGATTTTCCATATTTAATAATTTCTGTCGTAGTTTTAGCAGTGTAGGAATAAACAGTGCGGTGATTGCATATAGTAAGCGAGAGCTTTTTTCGTTTTTTGATAGAATGGCGGGAAAGAAAGGGTTGACGGAGGAAGAAATTGTAGAATTGTTGAACAAAAATGATAGTTTTAGAATTTTGTGCTCAGTGATGATGAGAGTGATATATGCGAGAATTCGTGTGTAAGTGCAAGTGAGAGTGATATATGTGACGCTGCAGACAGTGCACTCCTAGATGGAAGAGGTGGGTAATTTTGACCCTGGCCCTACATCTAGTATCCCAGTGCACAATATCCAGCAGGGACTAATACTTCCTTCTCATTTTGATGAGAATACCCTTCCAGTACAATTTTTGGCCTATTTTGTACGAAATTATGGAAATAATTACTGAGGAGACTTTTTTTTTAATGTTTCCGTGAATACAACAGGCGACACCTCCAACTAATAAATCCAGGATTGCTTCTTGGAATCTCCCAGAAATTGCCGATATAAAAGCACTGAGACACTATTATCTCAATAGCATTGAGGTAAACAAGTTGCTATGAAAATCACATGCACATTTTAGATACCCTGCCCTAGCTAGGTGTAACTGCACATCTCTATCAAAACTTTTATAATTTGTTATCATCATTACCGTTATAATAAATGGAAGTATTAAATATCAATGTGATACTATTTAGTTCCTGAAGCACTGCTGGTTTATTTGTGAATACCTATATGTACGAACTACGCTGTAAAAAATGGAGCAGTGCTACTTATGCCGTTTCTGTAACATTTTTACGCGGATTAACAAAACTTCACTCCTGGAGGACAATTACAATTCAATTCAACAAAAAGCAACCCTGGAAAGCTATTGGACCGTAACTTTCGTTAATTAATGCGAAATGAAAACATTTTGGGAGATATATCTACATCAAACTTTCTACATGCTTCTGTGTAAGAAACTCATCCTCAAACTTTGTAAAAGTATCTTTGAAACAGCCTGTGTATTTCCTTGTAACAACATAAAAGGTATCCTTAGTCCGTAAGTGCCTTCCCTATGGCTGCAGGCGGCATTATACAAACCTTCTCAGCAAACGCGTACATTACAGGGACGGAAGTATATGCGGAGGTTTACTTTCGTTATTGTACCAAGCATCATATTGCAAGTGTTGAGAGACCCTGGGCCTGAGTTTTTAGGTGGGAGTGACAAATCTTTGATTTTTGCTATACATCATAAATATTCCAGGGACATTTATGGATCCTTTTCGACCAAGTTTTTTCTTGATTCGCCATCTTTAGAAACCCGGGAAGAAGTTTAATTCACCCGTACGCTACCTTTTAACCACAGGATCAGCATACTTTCCCCTTCTGTATGTTTATACCGTTACGGGAAAATGTATTATCTTTGTATAATTCAGGCATGGGCAAAACCGCTTCAACTGGGCCACTCGCATTCTCGCCTCACTCCACCAGTGATCCCTCCCCATCCCTACCGTTCAGGTTCCGACACGTTTCATGAAGAGTGCTAGAGAGAATTTGTTGTAAGCCACAAGAACAGGAAAGCTTGCTGTTTAATATGCGGATTTCATTTTGTAAATACTGTAACTTTTTGGGTTGGTTGTGGGTTTGAAGTAGACAGATGTAGTCGAGATAAAGAAACACTTTATTTCCGTAAACAGTAACTTTGTACACTCGTTGCAACAGCAAGAAAGTCTTTTCCGATTCTCCAACAGCACGGCTTCGAACTCGTAACACAAAGAACTAACTCTTCTCCGTCGGCACAACTCTCCACATCGTCTGTCCGTCTCCGTCGGCACGACTACTCAACCTTCACATACGTCTGACTGTTCTCCGTCGGCACTACTCAACGCTTCACGTACGTCTCTCACTTACGTCTGACTGACTCTCTCACACTTTACCGCTATTTATATCTCCCAGGCACTATTCTGGAAGCTTCAAGAACGTTCACTTATTGCGCTGGGGTACAAAGTAGAAGATTCCAGTAGCCTCTATCCTTTTCTCTCTTTCGGCAAGCGCCCCAACAATGCGGCCATGCTCTGTCTCTTTCCTTCGGCTCCTTTGCGGTAGTGCCGACAATAATGCGATGCGTGACACTACGGTTGTCGGCAATTAGATGCGGCGGGCGCGGTGACACTGCTCCCTCCTCAGAGCTGGTCGTCCCGACCAGCACTATCACTGCGGCATCTCCCTTGCGTCCTGGTGGACTAACCCATCGAACCTCTTCTCCAGGAGGCACGATCCTAGGTATCGCTGTTGGATAGTGTCCCTTGGTCTGGGTAGGACGATGTATGCCATCCTGCTTCGAAATTCTGCAACAGTACCGCCGGTCTTGACGGTCCCTCGTCCAGTTGCCCTTCTTCCTGGTGTGTTGACGGGCCATCCTGCGCACTTGGAAACGGCTCACTGGGTACCATGTCCGCCGACCTCTCTGGCGCACCTTCGCAGCCACCTTGCTTCCGATGGGTCCGGCAACAAGCCCCGCCACATCCGCGCGAGTCGCGTCCACCACTGCACTCGTGTTCACTCGTGCTCGGCACGGCCTCTCCTGTATCCTGCCGTCCAAGATGATGTCCACCATTCTTTCGTTCACGGCACTATGCGTCAGGTGCTTGGATGGCTCCGACGGTCCTCCCATGTCACACGCCAAGTCGGTTCTCGCGTGTTGCTCGCCTGCTTGTGCGCTTCCCTGCTGATCGTCCTCCACGTCATATCCTGGTTGGTTACGTACCCGACACACTCCTCCAGGGGATCCTCGACGACGTCCCTGAACTGCCCCTTTGTCTTCCCCGAGACGGACACTTTCGTTATCTGAAACGGGCACAACTGTCGCCTCGGCCACTAGGTGCTCCCTCCCCGGGTCTGTGCTATTCCGTCTGCCCCTGGCATCCAGTACTTTGACGCTCTCGTCAACTCTTACTACCAGGGCGCCAAGACGTTCCCCGTCGTCCTCCACGACGTCCACATGCTGGCAGAGGTCTTCCACCTTTTCGCCGAGTTCTTCCACGCCTTCCGTCATGCCAATCAGTTCGCCGAGTTGTTCCACGTCTTTCGTCACGCCAATCCGTTCGCAGAGTTGTTCCACGTCTTCCGTCACGCCAATCCGTTCGCCGAGTTGTTCCACGTCTTCCCTCGCGCCAATCAGTTCGCCGAGTTGTTCCACGTCTTCCCTCATATCATCCGAAACGGGCGCAACTGTCGCCTCGGCCACTAGGTGCTCCCTCCCCGGCTCCGCGCTATTCCGTCTGCCCCTGGCATCCAGTACTTTGACGCTCTCGTCAACTCTTACTACCAGGGCGCCAAGACGTTCCCCGTCGTCCTCCACGACGTCCACGTGCTGGCAGAGGTCTTCCACCTTTTCGCCGAGTTCTTCCACGCCTTCCGTCACGCCAATCAGTTCGCCGTCAATTTTCGCCGATAGCTCCGTCTTCATCTCTTTCAGCTCGGCAGCGAGGTTGTTTCTCGTCTTTATTTCTTCTTTCAGCTCGGCAAAGAGGTTGTCGTTTGCCGTCTTCATTTTGGCAGCGAGGTTGTGGTTTGACGTTTCCATTTTGGCAGTGAGGTTGTCGTTTGCCGTCTTCATTTCAGCCATTTCCGTCTTCATTTCAGCCATTTCCGTCTTCATTTCGGCGAATAATTCTTTCATCATTGCTATCATCCTGGTTTCCGAATCTCCCTCCATCTTGGTTCTAACGTTGCAACTTCTGACGATGTAATGAAACTAGAAGCAATTCGACGAATCCCACTTCTGACACCAGTGTAACTTTTTGGGTTGGTTGTGGGTTTGAAGTAGACAGATGTAGTCGAGATAAAGAAACACTTTATTTCCGTAAACAGTAACTTTGTACACTCGTTGCAACAGCAAGAAAGTCTTTTCCGATTCTCCAACAGCACGGCTTCGAACTCGTAACACAAAGAACTAACTCTTCTCCGTCGGCACAACTCTCCACATCGTCTGTCCGTCTCCGTCGGCACGACTACTCAACCTTCACATACGTCTGACTGTTCTCCGTCGGCACTACTCAACGCTTCACGTACGTCTCTCACTTACGTCTGACTGACTCTCTCACACTTTACCGCTATTTATATCTCCCAGGCACTATTCTGGAAGCTTCAAGAACGTTCACTTATTGCGCTGGGGTACAAAGTAGAAGATTCCAGTAGCCTCTATCCTTTTCTCTCTTTCGGCAAGCGCCCCAACAATGCGGCCATGCTCTGTCTCTTTCCTTCGGCTCCTTTGCGGTAGTGCCGACAATAATGCGATGCGTGACACTACGGTTGTCGGCAATTAGATGCGGCGGGCGCGGTGACAATACAAAGTGTTACAATATCAAACGCCACTTTGATCAGAAGTATAAATCAAATTTTGGTATTTATTTACTATTTCGAAAGGCAGTTTCTGAATATTCATATTTGTAAACATAAAGGAAACTATATGATTCCATTCTTTAGGACATTTTAGCATTTTCTAAACTCGCGCTAGTTGCGTTTCGAGAATGAATCGATATAGGGCTTTAACCATTGTTACATGGGAATTCTGATTGGTGGGACACCTGTCCTTTAAAGAAAATTGAATTCTCCGATTGGATGAAGACCAGTTCTTTAAAGAATGTTTGAACTTAAGGAGGTTCATTAAAGGATCCCTATCAGACCTAATTAATAAATACGGGTACGGTCCACCATAAAATATTTTAAGGCTATATAGCAATGGAACTTTGCTGCTTTATTTATTGTGAAAGAGAAACAATATATGTTAATCAAAGACAGCGCAAGAATATTACGTGCATGAGATAAAGGAAGGATATAAGCTTTAAGATTATGTAATTTCACTAACCAGAGTAGGTGGCCTGTAGTAGCTGTATGCAATATATGTTTAATATAAACAAAATAGTTATAATTTTTGAACTGGTATTTAGTGCCGCGCAGGTGGAACGAAGCCACCACTGCGCTTGTTGTATCAAAACAACCTTCGTCACTCGGCAACTACGTCTCCTTTCGTGTCTATGGCTGGTATAATTTATGAATAAACGTGCAAATATTCCTTTACACTGTGTTCGTAATTTTACGAGACTTGGTTGCACGTATTAAGTGTGTGAGTGCAAGCAATGCAACCGTTCCTTATGTTTGGGATACAGGTAGCGGATAAGCTCCGGGGCCATAGTGATCATATTCACCACAAGACCACCACCTTTACAGCAGTAAACTTCATTCGTCTAGCACTGACGACTCCAGCTATAACTAAGTTGTAGTGGCAGTTAACAGGCTGATGTAATATAGCCACAAAACAGCAGAGCATCACTCCATCTGTAAGCTCTTCACTATCATAAAAGCTGTGCTATGAAATCGCTCCTTGATTTATGTCCGCATAATGGCGCTGTTATCGCGGTTTACGATTGCTGACGTGATTACTTCTTTATAGACTAACCATTTTAAGCAGTGATGCCAACTACTGAACACTGTTGTAATATAGCTTGATGAATGGTGTCAAAAACCAATACAGGGTAACGAAATATGATGAGTATTTAATATTTCTAATGCTGGAAAGCAGGAGTCGCTTATGTGCCAACAAAATGTTCCACTATGGAGTATCACACAATGTCATGCCTGAATATATATAATGCAATATAATGCTTCGTCACTACGTAATTATAGCTGTGGAAAAAGACCGGTATGGCAGGTTGTGGTGAGACCATTTATTGGTATTCGCAGTGTCTGAACTACGAACTACATGTTTTGTAATTTGTGTCTCAGCCAACTTTCAACTTGACGATGATGATGCTATCACTCAACGTTCTTTAAAACTTCACTTTGACGCGACGTATCTTTCACACCGACAGCACCACCACCTTAACTCATTCTTCTGCTCTTTGATTGCCTCCTTGGATAGCGAGGATGACTTAAATTGGACCTTTCTCGACTTCGAGAAACACGCTGGCCCCTAAAACCTCTAGAAGGTTCTAACAATCCTTTGGTAAACGCCATTGTTATTAGGCACGTATACCAAAATAGTCGCGTGCGACAGCCTAATCTTGAGGCCTTTATTTGGGATCTGGCATGTGGGTGAAGCAGCTTAGCCCCAACCATCCTTTGCTATGCACCGCGCCAGGTATCATATTTTAGAATTTTTTTAGCATTACGTTAATTTATACGGTATTATGTACCATATATATTTATGAGTATATGTACCTTTGTTTAGCTTGATGGTGCTATGAATTTATTGAATTCATTTATGCAGATAAGTGAATGAGTATATTTTGACCTACCTTGAAATCAAAATTATCAATTTAAGAAAATCATTGGTATATAATTATTTTTTTACTGTCTATAGTAAGCAGCCAATATTGTATTCCGCTTAAAAAGTTCTATGTCGAGATTTCACATGAAATGGATGTTTTGACGCTATCTGTAGGCCCCCTCAAAAAGCATTTTTAGAAAAAAGTCCGTATGTGGTTATGTGTGTGAGCATGCGTGAGCAGCATAATTCAAAACCAAAAAGTTAGTTAACATCCAGGCTTGCCAACATATTTCAGGCGTGGAACACGATTTAAGAAAATATCATCCTAACTTTATTCGTATGCAACATTTTTCGAACTACTTGATCTCTCAAAAACGGCTCAAATGAGTGATTAAAATAGCAAATGCTTGGTCTAAATTTCCTGCATCAGGAAAATTCCTTATCCCAGGAAATTCCTCGTAACTAATAGATCCTAACAGATAATGAAACTTTAATGCCCAAAAACGTGGATAGCGCACATAATTTGTGTCAAAACAGTTTTTGATTATTAACAATTTGCAAATATTTATTGGCTTGCATTTTAAATGGGAAATCGTTAATAGTTTACTTCTAGCCATGCAAAACAAAACATAAACAGGAGTTTGGAACACATCCGATAGCGAAAAGCTCTTAAAAGTAAAGCCATAATTAGGGATATAATACTGTATCACACGGCAGATTTAAATAATCAAGAAATGTTAAAAATCGTTGCGTGTATAAAAGGTACAAGATCTGGCAGGACTAGTTAGGTTAAAATTGTCAAAAGGCACGAAATGTTACAGACAAGTCATTAGGGGCAAGTGTCAGGTAGTCAGGCGAGGCCTGGTAATACCAGTTTTCCTGGAAATAGCTTAGTGCAGGTGTTGCACAGGAAAACAAGGGAGACTTCTTCGAAACCCGCTGCTGTCGTGAGGGGTAATTAAGGGGGTGAAAGGCATAGCGTCATGACGCTCAGGCACTTGCCTTCCAGAACCCGGAGAGAGAGGGTTGGTGAGATTGCCTTCCAGATCGCGAGCAAGTCAGTTAGACTTACCTTCCGGACCTCGAGTGTGAGGACACACGACAGTTTCGAGTAACAATCTCTGGTCTTAGTAAAGACGTAACAAAATACTAATAGCGATTGGCAAATCTAAAACGTTTCTCGGTCGTAAATAAGTGTTTTAAGAAGAGTTCCGCCTTTTGTTGCAAATACTCACGCATACCCTGAGGTTAAGGTCCATGTCGAGCAGTCCGGAGCAGAAATCAACAGAGCAGCATTCCGCGTAGGATAGCGGAATTGAGGAGCGGGTAATCTCGCATCAAAAGTTGCTACTGCCCCTTGACTGTATTTGCATATTTCCATTGCACCCACATCAGTGTTGCCAGGTTATTCTTAGATAAAATATCCCTGTAGGCCTTCAAAATCCCACGAAATCAAAATATATCCCTTTGTATTTATAAAACATGTTCGTATGAGATGTTTCACAATTTTGAAATATCCAAAATAATTTTAAAAATATTTAGGTATTCACTTTAGTAATGTTGTATCTTCTAATGCTCTTATTGTGCTACGTCTAATCACCGTCTTCGTTACCGTCTTCAACAACCAGCAACTCCACAATTTGCCACCCTCTGTTTTCAAAACTCTAGAAGGTGAGTTGAGAAAAAAGAACATTTTCATCAAGAGCTGAGGCGATTTTATGGGAGTGGCCAGGGAGTCGAAGATGATTGACCCGCCAATATCAGAAAGGGAATTAATCAATCAGGTAACCACCCACTTTCCAGAAACAATCCAACACTATAATATTGCAAGACTGGTTACAATTGCTACAATGATAGATCTATTGCTTGCCTTAGAAAGAAACAAAGGTCAAAACGAAGTCAGTCAGGGTAAAAAGTTTGTTAAGAACCAAGGAACTCCCACAAAATTCTTCGGGTAGGGGGCACATTCAGAAAATAGTAGAAATTGCGATACTAGGGAAAGTTACTACGGGCCCGTACCGAAATTTGACAATAATGAGAACCGAAGGAGAAATAACCTTGACGGTAGTTATAGGGGAAAGTACGAAAATTATCAAAGAGAGCGAAACGCTCTAGCCAATTTTATGCACACCAATAGGTATCTAAGAGATAGAAGGGGACAGTTTCACAGAAACCGACGTTATTCTGGGAATAATTATGGCGATAATGGTAATAATGGATATATGCCTAATTCTCCAAGGCAAGATGATAGAAATAGAAGTGGGAGAAATTCACTGGTTCAGGAAGATAGGATAGACGCCATTAACACAACTAGGCAATGGATGGCAAGCAAACACAATCAGGACGCGAACCTGGGACCTTCACATAATGGTAACGGAACGGGAGCAATTAGCAAGGTGACGGAAAACTAGGTACCCAATCAAACTCGCCTCCAGTGAGGATTGGGAAGAATTCCTATAGTGAGAAGTACAAGGAAAGTAGGGATAATATAAGGCAATTAATGATAAACAAAAGAAGGAAGAAGATAAAATGGAAAATAAAATATTAAGTGATCTACCAAAAATAAGAGTCGGCATTAATGGGAAACAGTTTTCTGCGATCATCGATACAGGTGCTAAAACTACCGTGTGTTCACAGAGTTTTTATGAAGAGTTATTAAGCGGAGGGTTAAAATTGATATTGTAACTTTTTTTTGTTGGTTGTTGTGAAGTAAAAGTAGACAGATGTAGTCGAGATAAAGAAACACTTTTATTTCCGTAAACAGTAACTTGTACACTCGTTGCAACAGCAAGAAAGTCTTTTCCGATTCTCCAACAGCACGACTCCGAATTCGTAACACAAAGAACTAACTCTTCTCCGTCGGCACAACTCTCCACATCGTCTGTCCGTCTCCGGCGGCACGACTACTCAACCTTCACATACGTCTGACTGACTCTTCTCACACTTTACCGCTATTTATATCTCCCAGGCACTATTCTGGAAGCTTCAAGAACGTTCACTTATTGCGCTGGAGTACAAAGTAGAAGATTCCAGTAGCCTCTATCCTTTTCTCTCTTTCGGCAAGCGCCCCAACAATGCGGCCATTCTCTGTCTCTTTCCTTCGGCTCCTTTGCGGTAGTGCCGACAATAATGCGATGGGTGACAATTGCGGCTGTCGGCAATTAGATGCGGCGGGCGCGGTGACACTGCTCCCTCCTCAGAGCTGGTCGTCCCGACCAGCACTATCACTGCGGCATCTCCCTTGCGCCCCGGCGGACTATCCCATCGAACCTCTTCTCCAGGAGGCACGATCCTAGGTATCGCTGTTGGATAGTGTCCCTTGGTCCGGGTAGGACGATGTATGCCATCCTGCTTCGAAATTCTGCAGCAGTACCGCCGGTCTTGACGGTCCCTCGTCCAGTTGCCCTTCTTCCTGGTGTGTTGACGGGCCATCCTGCGCACTTGGAAACGGCTCACTGGTTACCATGTCCGCCGACCTCTCTGGCGCACCTTCGCAGCCACCTTGCTTCCGATGGGTCCGGCAACAAGCCCCGCCACATCCGCGCGAGTCGCGTCCACCGCTGCACTCGTGTTCACTCGTGCTCGGCACGGCCTCTCCTGTATCCTGCCGTCCAAGATGATGCCACCATTCTTTCGTTCACGGCACTATGCGTCAGGTGATTGGATGGCTCCGACGGTCCCCCCATGTCACACGCCAAGTCGGTTCTTGCGTGTTGCTCGTTTGCTTGTGCGCTTCCCTGCTGATCGTCCTCCACGTCATATCCTGGTTGGTTACGTACCCGACACACTCCTCCAGGGGATCCTCGACGACGTCCCTGAACTGCCCCTTTGTCTTCCCCGAGACGTACACTTTCGTTATCTGAAACGGGCGCAACTGTCGCCTCGGCCACTAGGCGCTCCCTCCCCGGGTCCGCGCTATTCCGTCTGCCCCTGGCATCCAGTACTTTAACACTCTCGTCAACTCTTACTACCAGGGCGCCAAGACGTTCCCCGTCGTCCTCCACGACGTCCACATGCTGGCAGAGGTCTTCCACCTTTTCGCTGAGTTCTTCCACGTCTTCCGTCACGCCAGTCAGTTCGCCGAGTTGTTCCACGTCTTCCGTCACGCCAATCAGTTCGCCGAGTTGTTCCACGTCTTCCGTCACGCCAATCAGTTCGCCGAGTTGTTCCACGTCTTCCCTCACGCCAATCAGTTCGCCGAGTTGTTCCACGTCTTCCCTCATATCATCTGAAACGGGCGCAACTGTCGCCTCGGCCACTAGGTGCTCCCTCCCCGGCTCCGCGCTATTCCGTCTGCCCCTGGCATCCAGTACTTTGACGCTCTCGTCAACTCTTACTACCAGGGCGCCAAGACGTTCCCCGTCGTCCTCCACGACGTCCACGTGCTGGCAGAGGTCTTCCACCTTTTCGCCGAGTTCTTCCACGTCTTCCGTCACGCCAATCAGTTCGCCGTCAATTTTCGCCGATAGCTCCGTCTTCATCTCTTTCAGCTCGGCAGCGAGGTTGTCGTTTCTCGTCTTCATTTTGGCAACGAGGTTGTCGTTTGTCGTCTTCATCTCTTTCAGCTCGGCAGCGAGGTTGTTTCTCGTCTTCATTTCTTCTTTCAGCTCGGCAGCGAGGTTGTTTCTCGTCTTCATTTCTTCTTTCAGCTCGGCAACGAGGTTGTTTCTCGTCTTCATTACTTCTTTCAGCTCGGCAACGAGGTTGTCGTTTCTCGTTTCCATTTTGGCAGCGAGGTTGTCGTATGACGTTTCCATTTTGGCAAATAATTCTTTCATCATTGCCATCATCCTGGTTTCCGAATCTCCCTCCATCTTGGTTCTAACGTTGCAACTTCTAACGACGATGTAACGAAACTAGAAGCAATTCGACGAATCCCACTTCTGACACCAGTGTGACTTTTGGTGGTGTGTGTAAAGTAAAGAAGACAGATGTAGTCTAGATAAAGAAACACTTTTATTTCCGTAAACAGTAACTTGTACACTCGTTGCAACAGCAAGAAAGTCTTTTCCGATTCTCCAACAGCACGACTCCGAATTCGTAACACAAAGAACTAACTCTTCTCCGTCGGCACAACTCTCCACATCGTCTGTCCGTCTCCGTCGGCACGACTACTCAACCTTCACATACGTCTGACTGACTCTTCTCACACTTTACCGCTATTTATATCTCCCAGGCACTATTCTGGAAGCTTCAAGAACGTTCACTTATTGCGCTGGAGTACAAAGTAGAAGATTCCAGTAGCCTCTATCCTTTTCTCTCTTTCGGCAAGCGCCCCAACAATGCGGCCATTCTCTGTCTCTTTCCTTCGGCTCCTTCGCGGTAGTGCCGACAATAATGCGATGGGTGACAATTGCGGCTGTCGGCAATTAGATGCGGCGGGCGCGGTGACAATATCTTTGCCAGTAAATGGAATATATATCTCGGTAGCAGTGGTAAAGAGAAAGGAAAGGGTAAGGTTTCAAGCCATGTTGAATCTTGAAATTGGTGGTAAAATTATTGACGCATGGAACGCTATTGTGAACTTTGAACATACTTTTTTGAAAATAGATTTTGAACCAGACACCATAGTCATACCCTTTTTAGAGGACAGTAATTTGGGAATAATTGCCAGGGATCAGATAGAGGAAGAAATTCAAGGGGAGACATTCTTTGTAGAAGTGATAAACATTGGAGCTATGGAATTAGCGGAAGTTAAGTTAGAGGAACATGACGAAATTGATGAACAAAACGTAGCACACGGAGGATATAATAATTTTTATAAGAATGTTGAAGAAAGGAAAAACCAAGGAAACCCTAGGTTAGGCTCGAATGAGAAGAATGTAAATATGTATGATGAGATAGATGACTGTGTCGAACTGGAAAATTGGTTGAAGGACCAAGTTAACCAAGCTAGCAGACTAAGTGAAGAACAAAAAGGGGAATTATGGGAAATTTTAATAGAAAATAAAGAAGTGTTTTCCGAAAAGCCTGAAAGGTGCATCAATTACACCCATTCGTTTGAAATGACTGCTATAAAACCATATACGCATAAAGCTAGAGCAATCCCTTACGCTATTAGAGAGGAAGTAGATAAAGTCATCGAAATAATGTTATCAGACGGCGTAATAGAAATTTCCACTTCTGAATATATCAACCCACTGTGTATAGTTCACAAAAGTAACGGGAAGGTGAGAGTAACCTTGAACGCGAGAAAATTAAATGCCCCTTGTCAGCCGGATCGCTTTAGACCTGAAAGTGTGGACGTCATCTTGAATAAATTACGTAGAGGAAAGTTCTTTTCAGCGTTAGATCTAACTTCATCCTTTTGGCAAATACCGTTCAGAGAGGACCTCAGGAAATATACAGCATTGTTGCATTCTGGTGTGTTGTACCAGTTTGGAGTTTGTGCGTTTGGCCTGAATACTAGTGGCAGTGCGTTATTAAGGGCATTATATGAGATTTTCGGGGAAACATTAAAGAAATTTGTGGCGCAATATGTCGATGATTGTATTATATTTTCTGATAGTATAGAAGATCGCCTTGAACAACTAAAGTATATGCTAAGTAGACTCAGAGAAGCGAAAATAACAAAACCCAGTAAGACAGCGTTCTTTGTCAGACAAACGGAATTGTTAGGATACATCATTTCCGAGGAAGGGATTAGGCCGAACCCCACTATAATAGAAAACATCAATAAGATCTTAGCGCCAAGAAATATAAAACAACTTGGGAGGTTTTTGGGAATCCTCAATTATCAATCCGGGTTTATAGTGGATTTTGCGTCAGTGGTAACTCCCTTACGAGTATTATTAAAGAAAAAAACTAAATGGAAATGGGGAACTGAAGAAGCCTTTGCGCCATTTAAGAGGTTATTCGCGGTTTCCATTTTATTAGAGAAACCCAGGGAAGATTTACCCTCATCTATACCGACTCATCAGGTAAAGGATACGGAGCTGCCTTGACTCAGAAAGATGAACACGAGAATAACCATTTGATTGCAGTAGCCTCGAGAAGCATTTATAAAACAGAATCGCAGGCGTGCACTACTGAGAAAGAAATAGCTGCCATTTTCTTTGCGCTGACAAACTTTATGTTTCCAACCAACCCATAACGGTGTATACTCGTCATGTAAGTTTAGCTTTCATGAACTCTTGTAAGCTGACCAACACGCACATCTCCAGATATGTTCATGAAAGTACGTCCCATAAAATTGAAATAAAACATATACCTGAAAATAAAAATATTTTCAGTGACTTAGTGTGCAGAATGAGAGAGAACCAGTCAATACCAAATACCCTTAGTGATAATAAGTACGATGTTACAATTTTGTACCTCGAGACGGTAGGAGGACAGATTATCGAAACAATTGGTAAATATTGCAAAATTACAGAACGAAGATGAGGAAATTAAGAAATTAATGAAGAACGCAAAGCCCATTACAGGAACCATGTCTGATACCGTGGGAACGAATGAAGGTAAACTCTATAAATTGCACGGCAGGACAGGACCTAAATGGAAAGTCATTGTCCCTCAGTCTTTACACAACACTTTGATTATAGACTATCAAAAGTCCTTGGCACATACGGGAAGTGATAGATTAATTTTAGCGATAAGTGACCATTTTTACATCAAACTACTTGCCAGAAAGGTGAATAAAGTGTGCTCAACGTGCGAACTTTGTCAAAGGGCCAAGCCATTTAATGTAAAATATAACATCGAACCGCAAGCGATTATAAGAGAAAGAAAGAACGCGTTAGTTACAGCCGATGCACATGTGGAAATGTCCGAAGGTCAATATGGATGTAGATATTTTCGTATTGTATGATGTATTTTGTAAATTCGTAAAAACCTACCCTGTAAGAAATATTACTAGTAAAACGTGTGGGCAAAATTGTGAACGAATATATCCCTAAATATGGTCGAATAGAAGCAGTATTAACAGATAACGCGACTGCGCATCGTAGTAAAATATTTAGGGAAACGCTGAATGAACAAAATGTCAAACTATCATTGCTCCTGTTATTTTCCTTCTGGAAATCCAACAGAACGTATATTGAAGTATATAGGAATATACTTCCGTCTACGTACTCATAAGAATCATAAAAATTGGGCCAGATACTGCACTGTAATCGAGAAAGTAATTAGCAACACTTAACCCGACAACAAGATTTGCACCACTACAATTGGTGCAGGGAGTAGAACCAGAGCTAGTTTTTAAAGAAACACCCAAAACACCCCAGGGAGGTCATCAGGCATTATCAGAGGAACAAAGGGCGAAAATCGCCTTCAATAGGTTAAAAGATAAGGCAGAAAAGAGAAAATCAAAAGTAAAAAAACGGAAGCACAAATGGGAACCTAAGTCGGGAGATTTAGTACTTGCAAGGACCAAAAACTATCCAGTGCGCTAAGACGGAAAAATCATGTTAGAATTATTGTATAAAGGTCCTGCAATAATTACAGCAACATGCTTTCGAACTAATGGATAAGAAACCTAACAAGTCTATTGGTCAATGGCATAAACAGCTTTTGAGACCCTATCGGGAACCTTTAAATAAAAATGAGAGTATGTAAACGGTGTGAATTTCCTGAGGCTGGTTAGAGCACGAATGTACAAACCGGATTGTATTTAAAAGAACAATTGTAAATAGGTAAGAAAGACAACCAAGTGAAAGCGAAAAATGAAGCGAAGTGAAGTGAAGTGGAGTGAAGTGAAAGAGTTAATAACATTTCTATAAGGGAAAAAAACAGTTTAAACCAGCAAAGACATTTGAAAAATTTTATATAGAAGCGGAAGAAAAGAGAAAAGAAATAGGTTATAGTCCATAAGATAATTACGATTGTTTCCATGAAAAAGGGTATAATTATGTATTTATTGAGTGTGAATTCTGTACAAATGTTTTATTTGAACTATGTGAAGGACGATTTATATGTATAACCACTGCTTACTGAGAGAACGCAACTATGTTATAAGTCTAAAGGAAATTGAGAGTAAACATTATGTAGTTAAGGTTTGCCGATCGATCGCGTAATATTTTTTAAGGAAAATTTTTGAAGGAAAGGGCAAGACATAAACATTACAATATTATTGTGTAATATGACAATGTCTATGGGGGACATTTGAAGCCGAAATTGTGAACGCCATAATTATGGACATAATACTGCGTCACATGGCAGAATTAAATAATCAGGAAATGTTAAAATCGTTACATCTATAAAGGTACAAAATCTCGAAGGATTAGTTACGGTTAAAATTATCAAAAGGCACGAAATGTTACAGATGTTACTCTAGGGCCTACAGGGGTGTCAAACAGCACTCACCAGGCGTGAAAAATTTTCCCCTATTTTCCCTCCCTCCGTGATGATCAAATCGGAAAACGGGAAAAACAAAGCGAAAACCGGTTCTACTAGCGCGTGCTACTGTAGTTAAGGAGGGGTAGACCCCTCTCTTCGCACCCTCGGAGTGATGTTTGACATGCCTGCTCTAGGGGCAAGCGTCATGTAGTCAGGTGAGGCCTGGTAATTCCTGGAAATCGCTTAGTGCAGGTGTTGAGCAGGAAAACAAGGGATGGTCGCAGAGACTTCTTCAAATCCTGCTGCTGTTGGAGGGGTAATGAAAGGGGGAAGGCATAGATAGCGTCATGACGCACAGACACTTGCCTTCCAGAACCCAGAGAGAGCAGGTCGGGGAGACACTTGTCTTCCAGATCGCGAGCGAGTAGGTCAGCTGGACTTACCTTCCAGACCTCGAGTGTGAGGACACACTAGAGTTTCGAGTAACAATCTTCGGTCTTAATAAAGACACAATAAAGGCGTAACAAAATTCTAATAGCGATCGGCAAATCTAAAACGTTACTTAGTCGTAAATAAAAGTGTTTTAAGGAGAGTTCCGGCTTTTATTGCAAATACTCAAGCAAGCCAAGCATGCCAAGCAGTTCGGAGCAGAAATCAACTGCATTCCGTGTAGGATAGCGGAATTGAGGAGCGGGTAATGCTGCATCAATGTCCACTATTAGGAAAATCTGTATCCCTTTATGTCAGCATTGTTGTAATCCTAAAATATGTGGTTTTGATTTAGTCTTATTTCTGCTGTCTTAACTATGGAAAACTGAATCTTCATTATTACTTTAACGAATGCGTCACTTCAGTTACATAGGTGTGAACCTTTCAGGCATGACATTGATTGATTGCCGACTCGCCCGAGATTGTGAGTGCTTCACTGTATAGTTTGTTTAGTCTTAAGACAATTGAAGGGGACGTTGCGTGGCCGGCGCGTGTATGTAAACCAGAACAACCCAGGTAGAGTTACAAGGATTATACAGACACGAGTAGTGACGTACAACAGAGATTGCACAAAACAGTCTTAAGCCTGTATACATATGTGGCGGCCGTGGAAAACCTGTAATGCATATGTTACTTATAACGCAAATTCCGCGCCTATAGGACGTGGAAAACCAGCACGGCACACGTTACTCAAAATGTATACAATTCCTTTAAAGGAAAGAACAGCAAGTGCGACTCGCCTATTGCACATACTGCGGCTGCAAGTGCCGTTCCCAGATGTACAGTAGTAAGAACCATTAAATTATATATTTAGAAACAAAGATGAAATGCGATGAAAACAAAACCGTTCGTGAATTTTATAAGATTCGTGGCTTATTTGTGGTCTTCGGAGAATGAGGGAGAAGAAGAAACAGAAACTGTAAGATACTAAGAATTAAATAAATGCCTATGTGCATATTTCTGTCAATCTAATGTTTCATTGTGCCGCTTGTATTTCTTTTATTCGTTCTTTTAGTATGAGTCGTATGTAATACCAACTGTGTACCAACTGCATATATTTATATAATTACGAGAAAGTAATATAATTAATGTACTTGAACTAAATATGATCATGTATTCTAACTTTTTATATTACTATATATATACTATATTTATTGTCCCAGCGTGAGGAAAAGCTGTTAAAACAATCACAATTATGTGATGTGCTGATTGCACATCTTCTGTTTACTACACCGGGTTCAATTGTTTTCTGACGCAGCGTTTGCCCACTAGGGATCTCTGTCGCTTTGCCGAGGCGAAAGCTAGGCGTAGCAGAAGGGGCGTGTGTTGGTCGTGACTATAGCCTCGGGAGTTATGCAGCTCCTCTCTCTCTCTCTTGTTACTAGTGTTACTCTTGTTACTAGTAGAGACCGTAAGTATGAGGGTCGATTTGACTGCATCCCGTGAAGGGCAGCTCAGTTAATGAGTAAACAAAGGATGAACATGCAAACAATGTACCAAAAGTCTGAAAGGGACGCAAATGTTGCAATAGTGCATTTTGTTATCGCAGTGTGCTAGCATGCGTAAGTGACCTTTCGCACGAGCAACCTGCTGCCTACCTGCCCCTCCCATCGTCTCAAAAGACTCTGAACAAAGCAAAGATGTAAATGCACTGGAGGAGTGTGGTGTTTATTATGATGGCACACGCCAGTCGGGTTCAGCACAAGCCACTGGGTTGTACGAGGACTGTTCCTATGCACTGGGCGAGTGTTTTGCTGTCTTAGTGCAGTGCTTGCACACGCCAGTCGGGTATTTTGTTTACAACTGAGACAGTGTTGGCCGCGAGGTAGACGTCAGTCAGGCTCAACACAGGTAGCTGGCGTGTGGGAAGATAGTGCAGCGTTGCCATTTACATTACTGAAAAACTTAAATTTTTCCAAAACTGTTAAACCCACCGAAATTAAATTCAGCATGTTTCTTACACCTGCATCTATCTACCAGATTATTCTGGACGAAGCGGTACCACCCAACCTGTAGAGTAAAGCAATTTCTGGAAATGTTTATCTCGACTGATATGAAGCAGATAGAATATTTAAGCGCTTGCAAGAATAATTCATACAAGAGTGATTAGAATAGGTCATGCGATTTTGTGTGACACTGTCTCACGCAACTCGAAGATAGAAATACTGTTACAAATGATGAGTCCCGTAACTTTTGTCACTTTATTTCCCTTCTAAAACTGAATTACAATTCAGAACTCGTAACCTTGCAACTCTCAGCTTCTGTCGAATCGTAAAACACTCAACTCAACAGTTCACCAAATAATGATTTTTCGTCCGTGCCGACTCGCCAGTACGTAATTCCCGGCTATATAAGCGATTTTCTTGAAATAGTCGTTTCGCGAAGCTTCTCGTAAAAGTCCCGGATTGAAAAGTTCTGGAATTGTTTGGAAACGGTCGTTGTGCTTAGTGGACATCCTACCGCGTTACCTAGCAGCGTAGTTGTGCGAGGTGACTGACCTTCAAGTATAATTTTAATATTACGTTATAATATAGTTTCTACTTTCGAATGAAAGGTTTTCTTCAATTACCTATTCAATAACAACAATAAACAACACTGTACAAGATGAGTATAGCGCTACACATATTTGCGAACAGAACTTCTCCAAATTGAACTATACTGAAAGTCTGTATGCAATAGGTTACACGATGATCAATTGGTGAATCTTTTAAGTTGTGTACTTCGACTTTGTCGCCACATAGGGACATATTTCTTAGACTGAGCAGTACCAAACGAGTCACTAATGAACAGAAGTTTATCGCATACTGTTTGAAAGTGCTTTCGTGAATCAAGCGTAACGCACATGTAACCAAATCGCTACTGCAACACAATGCACGCCCGGGTAAGTGGTGCAGTCCGAATAAAGTGGAACAATGGAAATCCAACCTCCCATCTTGCGCGAACGTTGGATATCGCTGTACAAGCTTAAAGTAGCGCGGCCGGGCGCGACACACATTCGTCTGAGTCAACTGAAGTGCCGCAGCACAAACACCGTGCGCACGGTCTTGGTTTATGTGGGAGACCCGTAGTTACAGTGCTTCTTTAGCAATATTCATAAAGAGTGTGTCTACAGAGCATAGCAAAGGAGAGGAAGTTATGTTAGTAAAATAAACAGAAAAAGTAAGTCAGAGCTATTGTTAGTACTCCAGAGGTAACTCAGTTAATGGGGTACAACTATAGTAGATGAATGGAAGTTATCCACCTGAGAAAATTATGAATTTTACTCATCCTTTGTTCTCTTCTTTTAACTTTGTTTTCCTTGACTTGAGTGTCATGTACACATCCAAACAGTTGTCAACATAGAACAAAGGGCATTCTGACGAAGTATTCGGTGGAAGTGAAGAACTCCCTTCTTATCAGACTTTCCTGATCCCATATGCATGGCTGAAGACGGAAGGCAGACCCAAAGGAAACGCGAAAAAGAAAAACCGTAGAGAAAAGAGAAACGACAACCCTTGAAATCTTCTTCACCCTATCTCGCTCTTCTTTTGTTTACCTTGAGCTTGCAGTCAACATCTGCCCCTTGAGATAATCGATAGGTCATACGTTATCCGCTTTAGTGAGCGACCAACCGAGGATTTACAGAAGGGTGACGGCATAGAGTTAATGACTACAATAATCACCTTCCTTTCAAAGTGACGACCATAAAGGTGATGCTCTTCTAAATGCAATTCACTTTCATTTTGATAATATGCGAACATTGAAACAAATCTAGCGTTGCACTCTTATGCCTTTCTTTAAAAAGTGACTTAAGTATCACTGTGCCTCTTAGTATGTAGAATAGTTGGTTAAATTAAAACTTGGTATCCCATTTTTGATAGATACAGAACTGACATACTAAGTTTTCAAGTAAATCACCTAATCCAAACTACGCTCTAGGTACAAAATGTTTCAAAAATTATTTTCTGTGCTACAGCGAAATATTTTGATTAAAATGTCATGGTTAAGATATTTTAATGAAAAAATGAAAAGCGTAAATTGCACTTTCTGAGAACCTCCCCAAAACGTATTTCCATTTTACATCACTAAAGATTTAGGCTGTCTCAAAATTCCCTAGTTTTGTATAATAGTTAGATCTCGTTAACGCACACATCTATGTACCAAATTTTCTGTGGTATTAATTTGGATTAAGTGGTAAGCGATATGGAAGTGGTGTCGCAGGCACAAATTTGAAATAAATACTTCAAAGACGGAAATGATGTTGACACCAGGAGGGTGAGCTCCTGCTTCGGCGGAAATCTTTATCTAAGGAAGAAAGATAACCGTCGCAGAACAGTTCGAATGCCTGTGAGTCACATTACCAACAAGAGCCAAATGCTTCACAAAACGTAACGCAAAAAGCAGCATAGGGCTATAAGGCCGATGCACGAAATTATATAAGAAGCTTCAACTTAGGAACAGCAATGACACTATTCAGAACAAAAATAATGCCAGTGAAAATCCAGGGTGAAAATCTAGGCGTACTATTTTTTTAAGTGATTAAGGACAGCTTTTACTCATACGGCACCATAGCCGATGATACATAGAATTAAGATGAAGCATCGGAGACATGAGATGGCGGGAGAAACCGGAAAACCCAGAGGAAACCCGCCTCAGCGCCGCTTCGTCCATTACAAATCCCATATGCGGTTGCCTGGAATCGAACCCGGGCCACTTTGGTGAGAAGCGAATGGTCTAACCACTCGGCTTGGCGTGGCCGTTAGCCGTACCAGAAAGATTAAATTCACTACATATCAAGATAAGTATCAAAACTACTAGATCCAGGCTTGTCTGCATCCTCGCAAGAGAAACATTCCTAGTGGAGGACCTCAGGGCTTCCTTTCTCCTATGGAACAGAGGAGCCTCAGTTCTATGGGACAGGGACCAACGTAGATCAGAAATGGACGGCAACCAACTTCGAAATGAGGCACGCGCTAACAAGTTTGGCAGTGCATGTCTTCCACAACTCGGCCTTTCATGAACCATCACAAACTTGTGAATGTAAATTATGTGGACAGATTTGTGAACGCTACCACTTAGAACTCTGTAGCATAAGAGAACTATCAATTAGCCATTATGTTATTGATTTGCATAGTCTATTGTATATGGTAACTATAATATGATGGTCATTGCAGCTAAATATAATAGCTATATAAGAATAGAATACCAGTATTAATTTCGGTTAACCATTTTATTGGTTTTCACCCTAAATAGATTCTCAAATGTTAAGTTTTTATTATTTTCTCCCTTCTTTACATGCAGAATCAATGGAATGTCCAACACATCACATAGTAACCAGCTCTTAAAGAGAGCTAAATAGGCCTTACGTCTACTGTATACTTGTATTCCGCTTCTGGCTACCAGAATATGTGCAATACAACCATTACCGCAAAACATGATCTGGATGAATGTGAAGCAGATGGATTTAATTAACTTTCTCTACCCATTGCTATTTAAAGTGCTTAATTTTCTAACAGTTTGTTTGCAACTAGATAAACTTTCAATTCACACTACAGCTTACTGCACGATGCAGATTGTTATAGAATGTTTCGTTCTGATGGATTTGAAATTTGAGAGGGTACACTTGGTATGTAGTAGGCAGGTGCAGCCCGTCCAGTCGTGGTACTCCCCCACTCCCGAAGTATAGATGCGCAATAGCAGAGACGTGCCCACTTGCATAATAGGAGAGGTGGGGATTAGTATACCACTTGCTCTGACTGCGACAACTACACAATAATTGTTTACCATACGTAAACATACACTGCGTTTATGTGACTGCTGGGGAAGAACCGATGTCAGAACTCGGGCACTCCTCTCTTGCACATATGTTGTGTCAGAACGATCTGGACAAACTGCAAGGAATAAAACAAATGCTTTTTCCTGAGTGACTATTTAGTTATAATAACTGCTTAAAATATTTTAGTTACTAGAAATTATTCAATGAAAATGCACATTATTAATGCAAGCAGACCATCAAACGAGTGCCTTAATAGTCTCATTAAACAGACACAAAAGAGGGGGGTGGGGAGGTAAAGCAAGAGAGAGATACCAATGACCATGGGTCGGTCAGATCAGTCAGGAATCTGTTGAAGTAATATGTAGAACTGGAGTAGTGTTCCAAAGATGCACTTTGATTTATCGAATGAACATTGATTTCAAACTTGTTAAAGCTAATGAATGAACGAGATTTACTACTCCTAGGGAGATTAACACAATATAATATTCTACTTCTTGTTTCGTACTCTCATTTGCTCTAACTGCAAGTGTTGAAGGTAAGAATGAGGGGTTGAGGAACATACATCATAATTGCGGGAATGAAGTCAAGCGTTCATTTATCCATCTGCACAACCACACCCGAGATAAAAGCAAATATCCAGAGCAACGAGATTAAAGCTTGGCAGCAAATAAACCACCCACGCGTACACATCACCTATCCACAACCAACTTTCCATGTTCTGTATGATCATGAGGTAAACAGCAGCCTACGAGTTGGGTAGGTGAAGTGAAATAATTCAAAAATTGCAATAAATAACTAGAAATTTCTCAGAAATGGCCGACTGCACGGTATTTCACTTAAACTGTGAGCTTTAATCAGAACTATTTTTATAGCAAGATTGTCTCTCTTACTGCTTGCTAATTATGGAAAAGTCATTCAGAATGAAAGAGTTCAGAGATTTTTTCCAGAAAATTCAAGATAATTATAACGAAGTATATACCTATCTTTAACATACGCGCTTTGATAAAAGTCGTTGCAAAATTATTTTCTCAAAAGTGGCTAAGAATTTTCCATGCAAAGGATGGTTTGGGGTGGGCAATTATTTTTTTAAATCTTGTATGGTGTTCCTGGAAGATGCGGAACTTAATACCAAGTATTTGACGGACTTCTCGTTTTTACTTTACAACGTATAGCAAGTAGAGGAATTTTATTCTATCCAAAAATTTGATGTCAAGATTTCACCATAAATGTGTTTTGAGACCCTCTAAATCCAAAAAAGAAGAAAAAACATTTTTAGAAAAACGCCCATGTGTGTGTGAGGGGAGGGTGCGTGTCAGTCTGGACAGCATAACTCAAAAACAAATGTCAGTTGGTATTTAAGTTTAATATATATTTTACTATAAGACACGAAGATTCCTCCAGCCTAAACTACCCTTTACATGGAAAATGTTTCAAACTTTATTTTCTGGAAAATAGCTCTAACGATTTTCATTAAAATACCATATGTTTAGGATGTTTTTATGGCAAATGAAATGTATATTTCCAATTTTCTGGCTATAGCACATGTATTCCTGTTTACTCTGGATGACTTTTCCATATTTCGTAAACCGTAAGAGATAGATCAAACCTTAGTATACCAGAAATGTAGATCTTGCTAAAAACATTCTATGTACCAATAAATACATTTGTAGAATGAACCATTTCGAAAATATTGCTTGTTATTTGTGTGGGTTTTGGAAAACAAACTGCCGTCAAATGGAAGATCGTTACTTATTTTTTATATGCAGCCGTGCAAGCTTTGAGAACGGAATCTCAAAGCTTTAAAAGATTTTGTCTTACTCAAAGCCATATTCCCGTATTCCCATATCCCTACATAGTAATGGGTTCTCCGCGTTGATGCCACGGTAGATTAGCCGATGTGGCAGCCGCTGCTTCGAAAGTACCTGCCTGAGATCGCGGCTGGTACTCGCGGGTTGCGGTCCCTGCTGCTGACGGCTCCGCACTGGCTGAGCTACCGTGGCATCAACGGGGAGAACCCGTTACAAAAGTGGGTTTCCAACCTGTTGCGGCTCGATGAGGAAGACAACCAGATGATCGCCGATGAAGGAAGGTGACTCGACGACATGGGCGACGTACGAGTAGGAGGAACAGCGCATGGGTTTCAAATTCACCGCGCGCCACTAGGATATTTAATGAGAACCATAATCGAGATGTTGGGTCGTTTCTGTACCGTTCTGTGGTACCAAGATGCGAGGGTAGACCAAGAAATGACAGGAGCTTCAAGTAAATTTAAGTCGAACAGAGGCAAATTTCCATGATAGGCCTTACCAACATAGGGGACGTCAAAATGGGCATAACTCGAGCACTCAGTGGAGAAGCCATGACTGATGAGTACTACCGTAGGGAAGTAGGTTAAACAGGGCCGAGGTAATGTTTACTTTTGGGTGCTTGAAGAAAAAGTTTATATTTTGCTGCATCTAATGTGGTTAAAATTAGGTAATATTTATGCCACTAGGTGTAAATTGATGTAGAGGCTCTATTAAGGTTTTTGAGTGGGTGCGGTGATAGAATAGGTGTGTTGTTATTAGTGGGAATTGGCACTCCATTCCTTGCTAGAGCATGGATAACCTGATGGACCAAGAGGTGGAACTCTCAGGGCAACTGCAAGCTTTAACAACAGAACTGAGGACAGTGCGTGCCTTGAAGGAGCTTAGCTTGGCTAGCAAACGCTATAACCAACATAACACAACTGTCATCTGCTGCCTACACTGTGCTGTTGAGGCCGGTAACCCCTACCTTTGAAACAGATGCTTACAAAAGGAGTAAACGTGGAGACAATGCCCATCACTACCATCACACCATGGATAACCTAAAGGACCAAGTGGTGGAATTCTCAAGGCAACTGCAAGCTTTAACAACAGATTTGAGGACAGTGCGTGCCTTGAAGGAGCTTAGCTTGGGTAGCAAACGTTGTAGTCAACATAACACAACTGTCATCTGCTGCCTACACTGTGCTATTGAGGCCGGCAACCCCGACCTTTGAAACAGATGCTTATGAAAGGAGTAAATATGGAGACAATGCCCAGCACTACCATCACAGCGTGGATAACTTGAAGGACCAAGAGGTGGAACTCTCAGGGCAACTGCAAGCTTTAACAACAGATTTGAGGACAGTGCGTGCCTTGTAGGAGCTTAGCTTGGCTAGCAAACGCTATAGCCAACATAACACAACTGTCATCTGCTGCCTACACTGTGCTGTTGAGGCCGGTAACCCCTACCTTTGAAACAGATGCTTACAAAAGGAGTAAACGTGGAGACAATGCCCATCACTACCATCACACCATGGATAACCTAAAGGACCAAGTGGTGGAATTCTCAGGGCAACTGCAAGCTTTAACAACAGATTTGAGGACAGTGCGTGCCTTGTAGGAGCTTAGCTTGGCTAGCAAACGCTATAACCAACATAACACAACTGTCATCTGCTGCCTACACTGTGCTGTTGAGGCCGGCAACCCCGACCTTGTGAAACAGATGCTTACAAAAGGAGTAAACGTGGAGACAATGGATAACTTGAAGGACCAAGTGGTGGAACTCTCAGGGCAACTGCAAGCTTTAACAACAGATTTGAGGACAGTGCGTGCCTTGTAGGAGCTTAGCTTGGCTAGCAAACGCTATAACCAACATAACACAACTGTCATCTGCTGCCTACACTGTGCTGTTGAGGCCGGCAACCCCGACCTTTGAAACAGATGCTTACAAAAGGAGTAAACGTGGAGACAATGCTCATCACTACCATCACAGCGTGGATAACTTGAAGGACCAAGTGGTGGAACTTTAGGGCAACTGCAAGCTTTAACAACAGAGTTGAGGACAGTGCGTGCCTTGAAGGAGCTTAACTTGGCTAGCAAACGCTGTAGCCAACATAACACAACTGTCATCTCCTGCCTACACTGTGCTGTTGAGGCCGGCAACCCTGACCGTGTGAAACAGATGCTTACAAAAGGAGTAAACGTGGAGACAATGCCCAGCACTACCATCACACCAGAGTTCACGGCTGTGAAGACAGGAAAGACAGAGATAATAAGGCAGCAAACGCCTCTTCATCAGGCAGTACAACAGAGTAATATCGAAATGAAAAAGCTGTTAGTCACACATGGCGCAGATTTCGACAAGAAAGATGTTATAGGAATGACACCGTTTCACAAAGCAGGTATGTAAAATCATCTGGATATCGTCAAGTATCTTTGGAACGAAGGGCTTGTTCCGATGGTCACAGGTTGACCCTTGGAAAACTCCAAGGAAGATCTAGTTTTCGCAGAAGTTGGGGGAAGATGCAATGACGGTGAGTTTAGCATATGGATACGGTAGTACTGGGGCGCAATAGAAGGCTTTAAGGTGAATTAGTATAAATTGAAATTCACCCAGGTCTTTCCACGCAGTCAGCTGCAAAATCAATGTGTGAAGACAGTGCTGCTTTTTGTCAGCCTACCTCGCACCTGAGGAAGACCTGAATCCCAAACCCATGCCTCCCATAAATTCTATTACTTAATCCTAAGAAAATCCTGACGGCCAGCTTCTTTCAGATCACAGACGACAGAAGTACGATCAAACCAACGATCAACGATCAAACCAACGTCGTGTTGCAAGGGAACCCACAAAGCCCTCTATTTTTCAATATTGCCACATATGATGTACAGATGATAAGACAAGGACAGATAAGATCGAGGACATCAAAATCTACATATATGCGGACGACATGGTCATCGGATTGAACTCCAGACTCAACCTACAAAGAGCAACCAACGAACTCGAGAAGTGGGTTGGTGGGTGGGTTTGCAGGAGAACAAAATGGAAATTTACACGGGGAAAACCATAAAGATGACATTCTACAACGGAGGTCGAGAACCTATAGAGGTCAGAATATAGCTTAGGACGCGCCTTCTTATGACCGTCAATAGCTTCAAATATCTGGGACTGACTCTGCAAACCACTGCCATATCATTCCGAAAGCATGTAAAATCTCGAGCAGCAGTGGCGACTAAGCTATGTTTGACATCTAGACAGTATCCAGACTGTCACTGAAAACCGCCATGGCCTTGCCCGCCGCAAAACTAGTTCCCATCGCCAATTATGGAATAGATCTCATTTGGGAAAAGTTGAATCTACAAAACCTAAGGATTCTGGAAGCATTTAAATCATGCTTCTCGAAAGCATGGTGTTTCAAAACACACAAAGTCAAGGCTAGCATATGAACTCACCAGGGAATCCTTTTTAGAGGACCTGTGTATGAGACTCCCATCCACCGACAGTTCGAATAAACTCTTACATGAAAGAGAGAAGAGAAAAGAAATTTTGCTATGACAAACAGATCTTGGACCAACAAAAATCAAGAACTCCGACACCTGCAGTGCATGGATACCACCACAATATGCAAGAAAAAGAATTTCCACGATCCCGGCAGCAATTGTGTGTGTGAATTGTGCGACCCACCCTGGGTCGGTTACCATGTGACCAGCTGTAAAAACTAGTAAAATCACTGGTGGAACTCAAACAAACAAATAATGTTAACACTGAAATACAACGAACAAGGTGTAATATTGCGCATTTATTCTATTATTCATCCTAACTAAAATCAACGGAGCCGTCAGCAGCAGAGACCGTAACCTGAGAGTACCAGCTTCGATCACAGGCAGATACGTTCGACGCAGAGTCGGCTACTGCACCGGTTGATCTCCGTGGCATCAACGGGGACAACCCTATAAGGAAACAAGCAATGAAATAACTTCTGCAAATGTTTATCTCAACCAACACGAAGTTAGAGGAATAAGAGTTTGTGAGAATGGTAAGTACAAGAGTAGAGAAAGTTATAGGAGTGCATCACATAAGATTTTTGGGTCATACATTAACACGGACACCAAAACACACCCCCCACCCACTCATCCCCCCCACACACATACACACACTTTATCTTTTTCTAAAATTCTCTATTTCTCCTCCGCCTTCAACATCTCAGGACATGTCAGCGGGTTTTCCATTGAAATAATTGCTCATCGGCAATATCTATTCGTTTACTATTTGTGTAGCGACTTTTGGTTTCTTTACGTCGAGTTTTCTTTCTAAACATTGAAAAAGAGCCAGCGAATTTGAAGTTCTACACTTTACGGAGAATGGGGAGTAATCATGGCTAAAGAAAAATTCCCATCCTCTCGCTGGGAATTGAACCCGGGACTCCCGGATTTGGAAGTTAGCATTCTAATCAAAGGTATCATTATTCAGAGATACCGATGATATTTCGGTATCACATTTTTCGGTAGAACACACTATTTTCTTTACTTACTGCATATAGTACAGGAAGTGGATATTGCATGCTTAGAAGTGAAATTTCTCAGAAGACTACCAGATTGAATAGGAATTAAGATATATTAAGTTGTATGGACAGAACTAAAAGTAATATTTCTAGCAACCGAGTGGGATGGCTCAGGTGGTAGCGTCTGTGGCTCGCATTCTGGAGGTCGTGGACTTTAAGAGTCATTTAAGAGTCATTGGATTCGCCAGCGGTGCTGGGCTGCAGTGGAGCTTGTGCTCAGCTGAGAGGAGGCGCTGTGGTTGGCGGGCCGCCATTCCAGTGGGGGACTGATTCCTCAGCCGAAACTAGATGATGGCTGGTTCTCTGTACCAACACTAGAATTCCGTTGGTTTAAAGAACTTGCGTGCACCTGTTAGGGACCCTCCGTAGTTTTAGTTCCGTCGCCTGCAGGGTACGTTCATATCATCGTTCCTTCTGGGATCTGACGGACAATAAGCCATCGGCTGACAAGCCAGAATCCCCACCGTAACTGACAGAACCTCTAGCAGAAAAAATACGTCATTACAGACTAGTACGGATTCAACGTTTTCTTTAGATCCAGCCAAGCATTACAATCCAGTGTTTACACCATACTTCCTAATAAAATATATACAATGGTATTTGCTGCTCGTAACAAGGCAACTGTAAATTAGGGCTTTAGTATTGTAATCGTAACTTATAACCAATACTTTTAACCACAACACTAAGTAACTGCAAACTATTGAACATTGTAAGAATATAACCGTTTGTCGTTCGCCTAGTTCATAACTTAGTAGCTTAGTGCTCCAAAAAACAACCATTATCAATCTTGAGATTCTGTTCTTTGTTCTATAGCAAGTATTTCAGTAGTATCAGCATCTATAGACATTTATTTTTACGTCTTTGGTACGCAAGTTTGCTGTATCTTATCTTTTGTTTTCTTCTTTCTTACGCACTGCCTTTTGTTATCCTACGGTTCTGTCAAAAACATTACTCATGGCCTTTTCCTTTCTCTATTTATCTAGTGCATTAATGGCATTCCGCGTTCGAAGCCTGTATTTTTTCCCCTATCTCTGGGAGTATAATAATTTAAGTGATATAACGGAGGCGCAAGCGAGGTTTTTGTTGTTGCTGTTTGCGTCATATATCATGGAGTATCGATTCTGCCTTGACACTAATGCTTCTACACTCTTCTTCGTAACAAACGGTGTGAGAGGGAAGAGAGGGAACCGAACAATTACTGTCAATTGTGTTTCGGCTACCTCCCACATGTCTGTATATGTATCCTTGTTAACATTCGGTTTGCATTTGCAGTCTTTATAAACACCGCTTTAGTCTTAGAACCCAACTTGATGTAAGCTAATGACGTCATTGACTAGCTCTTTATGTGGAATACCAAATTACACGTATTAATTCACATAGAAGACTTTCGCTTTTCCATACAGGGACTGACAAAGCATAACAGATAACAGTGATTTCAACAAACTCAACTAGTTATTTATAGAACTAGTGTATAATCTGTCTGACGAGTGTATATACGAGTGTCCCTAAATCTATTATACACCTGTTACGTTTTATGCATTAAAATATGTAAAAATGATTAATACATATGGTAAATAAAACATATTGTATCAGAGATAACAGATGTCTGATAAAACATCTGCTTAGCAACCATATTACATTTGTTTCATCACTTTAAAAAGGAAACAGGAAGGTAATGATAAAACTATTGAAAATACCGATAGTATTCTGCTTGACATTTTAAACGAAACCAAGAGTGCTGAGAGTTTGGATGGAGAAACGAAAATGAAGTGATTCTCGTGTTTGAATGTGGCTGCAGTTGCGAGAGTGACGATTTCATTTTTTTACAGACACATTGGAGAAAGTTATGTTGTTGCGGTCATGACGTTTTTGCTGTCTTATTTCCATAGTAATTAAGTCATTTTCCAGCACTTGTGCCAAAAACAGGGCAATTTCGCACGATGTGCGATGTCATAGTATACAGTTTTAATACTACTCTTGCATAAAAGTATTGTAATAAAGTGCTTAAAAGCAATTTTGATGTTATATACAGAATAGTATATTATGCAACGAGATTATATGGTACTAATCAAGATGCGAGTTTCATAATATTCATACGATCATCTTCACTACATTATAGTCGAACTCTATGCAACTATTATGTTATATGTGTAACATTAAGATATTTATGAATTATTTTTAATATTCTACAGTTGCCTGAGTAAAGAAGTGTATTGACCTTGCCTCCGCAGTGAAACATCTGGCACCGTTGTGATATGCGCGCAAATGTGATTTTATTCAGATCTCGACCTTGAACATTTGATTTCAAATAAATTAGTAAGTGTACAAGGTCGATGGTTTTATGCTTTGCGACAACTCTTCGAAGTGCGCATGCGTGCGAATCGATGTGTGAGCAACATAACTCAAACATCAAGTTTAGTTTTTAACCAAGCTTTCTCCAAGTGGAGAGGCTTTCAAGCATGCAACTCGAAGAAAACATGAAATAAAAATGATTGCGGAATGAGAAAATCTATGAATGTTGCAGATCAGATACTCTGTTTATACTGTCCTAGTTGGTCACTAAGGACCTTGGAGACCTCACCGTTCTAGTTTTCGAATGAACGCACCTATGCAATCGCCGAACTAGGATATTTCATAGTTTACTTGACTGTTTGGAGGAGCGACAACCTTATCTGTTTATTTCTTTATCTCCAGGAACCATTAATCGGTAGTTACGTGTCGCAGAGGTCAACCAAACTGCGCGCCTACTCTCATTACTAAAGCCCGGATTTCTAATCAAAATAAAATAGTAAAATAAGCGAGCAAATAAGCACGAGAAATGACGAAAATAAGCACAAAAAGGCAAAAACGAATGCATGCAAATATGTTAATAAGTAGTTTTGCAGAACGCTTATCTTATTGAAGGCTGTTACAATACACCAGGAAGGTCATCCTGAAATTTTCCTGTGTAAAACTCCTGCGTCTATCTGTGAAAAATGATTTGTACAGTGAAAATGTTCTTTCCACGTCGCATGATGCCACAGGTGAATGAGAAAAGCACCACAGTTCTTCTTCGGTGAATTGCTCTTCAATGTGAGTTTCTTCGCCAGAAAGCTTTTTAGAAATTTGACACTGTTTTGTAACTGGAATGTTTCTGTAGCACCTAATTGAGTTTATCAAACGCAATTTTTGCCACCCCGTGTCTTTCTGACGACAATGTTACTGAAACTTCGTGAATCAGAGAAACTGAATGTTCCAAGGGCTTATTTTGAGCTTTCAACTGCTTTAAAATTTCAGCTATTTTGGATAAATGATTATGGATGTACTGTATCTTTTCTTGTATACTGTTTTTAACAAAATACTCTTATGCTGTGGCAATACTGACTGCATCATCTGCATTTAGGGAATTCAAAACAGTTTTCACTCCACTGAAATATCCTGCATAGTATGACACAGTCTCTAACCATGTTCCCCACGTCGAAACTGCCTGAGGAGGCAAAGATAAATCTGGAAGTAGTTCAAGGAATTTTTGAATTCTAATCGGTGACTTTACGAACACTTTCTTCACGCTAGAAACAAGATCCACGTCTTTATACTGGCGTCTAACAATTTCAGCGACATGATGTAAACCATGAACAAGGCACGTCAGGTGAACTAATTTAGGGTAAAGGACTTTTAATCCAGCTCCCGCTTTAACAATATATGGGGCAGCATCACTGACAAACAGCAATACATTGTCATACCGTATCCCTTCTGGCCACAGCAAAGATAGCGAGTCATTGAAAAATCTAGCAACTATTGAATGATTTACTTGTTCGAGTATTTGCATATTCAGAAAAAAAATGATCTGCTACCTGTTTTCATAGCACCAACTACAGAACTGTCCCGATGCATCTGTGGTTTCATCAATAGAAATCCATATTTTCATGCTTCAGTGTATTCCGAATATTACCAACCACTTGTTGAAAACACTGTGGCATATACTTTTTGCGCAATGTAGATTCATCCGGCACCCTTTTATTTGTGTATTTTTCTGAAAATAAACGAAGCTGCACATTATTCAATTTATACAATGGAATATCTGAACCCACTAATGCTAAACGTAAGTCTTTGGAAAATGTATCACTAGAACTCGATTGTTCACCAACATTGCCTTTAATCAGCTGCTGGTTTAACTGATTTATTTTTAAACCGCTCTTTATGCCGCGTTGTACTAATGTGCTGCAGAATGTCATATTTTTTCTTCGCAGAAACACCTTTCACACACAAACAAAATAAGACACTACCATCTTCACTGAAAATATTTTTTCCATTTGCGCAGGAAAGCTGATTGAGAGGTTTTTGTGGGCGGTATTCCTTAACTGCAACATCTTGCGCTATGGTTTTTAGTTCAGTTCGAAGATGCAGCTGGGATCTCAGGGAATCAGCATCCTTGTTTATGACAACATTGCGATATGTGACTACGCAATCATGCACACCTAAACTAAATGCTGCAGCTTGGAACTCGGGGAATCACCATGCTTGTTCATGACATCATTGTGTTATCTCAGGCGATAAGTGATTGATCAATTCACTCTACTAATCGCAGCAAATAATTTATCACCTCGCAGTATGATTTCACAACACCGGTCTATATCCTAGTGTTTCTTTCTTACGAATTTAGCCGAGAAAATAGTGAACCGTTGATAAATCACGGATAACTGTGAAATATGCGCTTTTAAATGTACAGTTTTCGGTAAAATATGCTGTTTTAATTAAACATCGTAAAATAAGTAACCAAAAACGTTTTTTTGCAAAATAAGCATAAATAAGCACAAACAAAAATAGTTAAAGTTGCTCATCTAGGTGTGTCTTATGAAGTATAGCCCTTCTGCTTACCTTTAAAGCTGTAGAGAAAGTTAAGCATTTTGCTTATAAACCCGGGCTTTACTCATTACATATTAGTGACAATCTTTTTCGTTGTTAGATGTGCAATATTGGTCTCCCATTGCAAGTAGTGCGTTAGTACTTCTCACAAGCTGGAATAAAAAGTTAGGTGATTTACAAAATACCAAGGATTTGAAAGAAGTGCATAGTGTACTTTGTGATAATGTCTTATACGTAGATGACAACTTGTATGAGTCAGATGATTCCAATTCTTAAGATGACATCTTCAGATCTCTAGATTCAGAAACTGATCACAAAAAAGAAGAGCATAAGGGCAATCTATATCATAATAACATACTTGTCAAAGATATTAATATTCTTTTTATGATTACTATTATTAATATTAAATGTATCATCATTATTATATACCGAGTAGCTGTAACAAATTATTCCTGAAGTTATACCACCTAGGGAGAGTCGTGCAAATAAGGTTAGCTGATAAATTTCTTCACAATTCTTCGTATTTCTCAATAGACAGTAGTACAATTCTGGATTTTCAAAGGTATTTCAGCAGAAAGGTAGTTTTGCATACCTATTTCTCATAACTAAATCCACATTTGAGCTAAGTATATTAAAAATCACGTACTCTCTCGTCCCTTCTTTAAAAGTTTCATTATGATAGATTGCATAGCTTTCAAGACAGACTGACATGTATTGCATTGAAGTTCTACATGGAATTGTTACTTGGACACTTAATAGTGATTTTGGATGAAAATATAGACTTTTGGTTTTTTGCTTGATATGAATCTACATAGCTTGCACGACATGTCCATCATAAGGTTTTGTGTGTTTGCGGCAATTAAGTGCATTTAAATGGGTTTTAAATATGGCGGCCAGGCTGTCACGCCCCTTTTACTCTGCATTTTCTCTTATGCTTATAACGAGCAAAGCTGCATGCAATAGGTTGCCGCTTGGAACTTGTTTTACAGTTTTATTGTGACTGTTGGCAGCACTTTTTCACTAGACTGTTTACTTGCCACCATTTCAAAAGCTAGTTTGTTTGTATAATGATTGAGGTTGTGTTTTCTCCAATTCATTGGAGCTTTTCTTGTGGTTTTAGAAGTGTTCTGGTGAAATAAAACCATGGGTAGGATCACGAAATTTGGGAGAGGGAAATACTACCCTAGAAAGTTAGCAAATTTGAGTGTGACAGGTCCCCAAACTGAAAACATTACCAACAACTCTATGTTGAATCAAGTGCCAGTTGGAGAGCAGTCTCCATCAGTCAGTGTATCCAAGATCAAACTTAATTACTCTGCTCAAGATGAGTTTTTTTATAAATAATTATTCTTCTAGTGGACTTATAACTGTCGATATGCAAATACTGTCAAGTTTAGTGAATAAGTCAGTGAAGTGCAGAAAGTGTGATGCAGTGGACAGTATAACATTGGGAGAAAGTGTGAAAAGTAGAAGGGGGTTGGCCACATGCCAGGTTGCGTGCAGAAAATGTTCAAACAAAGAATCAGGAATGAGCTCTAAAATTGTAGAACATAGGTATGAAGTTAATTTAAGGTTATGTTATGGATTAAGATATATAGGTAAGGGACAAAGAGTAGCACAGAAAGTTCTGCTTGAAATGTAAAACAGGAAAAGAGCACAGTGATTTTAGTAAGAACTATGATGGCTACAGTGAGGGAATGGAAAGTGTGGGAGTTGTTTCAATTTTTAAACGCTCCGAAGAATATCATAATGGCATTAGATTATTTAGGGGATGGGGATTCCAAAGAGTTTTTAAGGGTGCAAGAAGCCAGTTTACATGGACAAAGGGTGCAAGTGAAAAAGCTAGAGTGTGTTGGACGTGTACAAAAAAGAATGGACTTAGAGGAAAGAGAAAGAATATGAAAGGGATTATGCCCAGCGATGGCAAACCTATCACTGATCGTGGAAGACTAATAGATGCTGCAATTAATGCTCTACAGCTTTACTATGGTTTGGCTGTTGGAGTCATGCTAGAGATAAAGACATCACAGCTATGAGGAAAGCAATATGGGCAACTTACTTTCATAAGTTCTCAACAGATGAAAATCCACAGCATGGCCTTTGTTCAAAAGGTGGTGATTCATGGTGTGGTTACCAGAAAGCACTGGTTGGTGGAACCGCGTGTACACACAAAAATAGTCTTCCAGAAGCTGTGCTGCTATAAATTAAGCCCATGTATAGAGATCTTACTAATCCAGAGTTGTTGAGTAAGTGTTTAGATGGGCGTACGCAAAATCCAAACGAGATCGTCAATCACCTAATCTGGGAAAGAGTTCCAAAATTTGTGTATATTGGCAGTACAACTATTAAACTTGGTGTGATGGATGCTATGATGTTTAATGATGGTACTACTAAAAGGGGAAGTGTATTTAGGAAAATTGGTCTGTATTTCAATTTTGACTGCCTTTGGAAACATTGTTGCATAAAGAGTAAAAGAAGCAGAAAAGCAAGTGCAGGAAGTGTCTAAGGAAGCAAGAGTTAGGATGAGAGGTGAAAAGAGGTGGAGAGAAGATGCTGAGACAACTGGGTGTGAGGAATATGGACCAGGAATGTTTTGAATTTTGGGTATGTTACATAAAAACACATCTTCTTTTTCCGTTGTTTTTTTAAACTTTAGGTACACTTTTCTGGAAAACTATAATAGATAGAACTTTGAATTTTTACGTGCGTATGCAGAATATACTATTCTAAACAGTGGGTGAAAGTTTTATATGTTACACTTTCATGAAACTCCTCGAAGAAATATTTTCATTTATAAAACATTAAAAAATAAATAAGGTTCTCTTTATTTTTTAAATTGCCATTATTGATTAAAACGTCTTAATGGTTCACTAGCTATGTTAATAGTATGTTTGTAAAGTGATTACAAAATTTGAAATGGGTCAGTAAGTGTTTAGGAGAAAAGTGTGCCTAAAGAAGGAAATGTGTGAAAATTGTGTTTATTGACAAATCAATACAGCAAATTTTAACTTTATTTATGGTTTGGTTATGGTTTATGAATCAGAAGAGGCTGTTGTATAAGTTGTAAAAGTTTCATTAGGATAGAGTGCATAGTTTTTGAAAAACACTAACATAATATATTGCATTGAAATTCTACATGGAAATTGCTACTCTGACACTACCAAGTATCCTAAGTCGTAACTTCCGCTCTAGCTAGTACACTGCTCATACTATCTTACCTGAAACACGCTATGTATCGCATGGATACATCTCCAATTACAGTAAATGTATAATATATAAATTGAAACAGTTTATTTAAGAAGGGTCCAACAGTTGTAGTTCTCAGCGCCCCTTTCTATATTCTCCATTTCGTTTCATAAAGCTTAGTAAACATGTGATATTCAACAAAATGTAAAATTGTCAAACAAACTTCATTAAAAGCGCTGTAAAATGTAAAATGTCATCCGACACTTATAATGAAAAGAAACACTATATCCATTCTTTCTGTAGAACCGCTTTTCCCTGCACATTCCTACTCTCTACAACTTCAGAATTGTGAACAGGGACTTTGCTCCCCGAGGATAGAACTGGAGAAAAGTTTCAGACTTTCTCTCTTTCTAGCAGAATATAATACCGCGCCCCCAGGGAACATGAGGACAGTTTCATTGATTTGTTTATTTTTAGGTATATACCTTCACAAAGAGATTATAACAAAGGAAGAAATGGAACCGCCTTCCCAAAGGATTATAACCCTTTCCATCACAATTCTCTAGTGGGGTGAATTAAAGCGTTAGGAATTTCGTAAGAAGGCGAACTCTGATACAAGGCGTCGTCTTATTTCTGAATGAACTCCCAACTTCACCTATGTTCACTATATTTCGGGCCAGACCCACGACAGTGTTTGATGGTGCTGTGATACTGTTCTAATATTTCTGTTTCATAATTTCGTATCCTAGTTAGCTTTTTATATCTTTGCTTTGCCTACTATGTGCACAATAATTCGATATCGAAATCTCATCTTTTTAATTTGGGGGGCCTCAAAGTGTATGTTTAGAAAAGCAAGTGAGTGAGGGAGTGAGAGAGAGAGGGTGGTAGTGAAGAGTGCGTGAGAGAGAGGAAGAGTTAAAGAGAATGAACTCGTAGTTCCCCTGCCAGAAAGATATATGAAACATTTCTACAGCTTTCTTCCTATAAAAAAAATTAAAAAAGCCTCAAATGATTTCCAATAAAATATATACACGGTATGAGTGAGCAGGTTTCGTGTGATGGTAAATTCAAATATAATTAACATAATGGGAAGTAGAGTAGGCCTTAAGCAATATATTTAAAGCCGGTCTGAAGCCGGTAGTGAAGGCTCTGAAATCCCGTTCTGGATGCATGGCCAAGATATAAAGTGAATAGCGACCAACTAGCAATATCTCTGAAATGTTTCACTCCACCAAAAGATCAATACATGGAGTTTTAACGAGGTCTACGAGATCTTTTACATAGTAAGAATTGGTCTAACTGTTACAGTTTACCAGTTATGCTGGTTGCTTTCAACCTCCTCTTCGTGAACAGTTTCTGAATTTAAAGATCTCATTTTCAGCTTATCCTCAGAATTGGAATCAGCTGATTCATACAAATTATCATACACAAGGTAAATGATTCACAAAATTCCAAGAATTTGGAACAAGTGTATCATACATTTTACTCCTGTTTGTGAGAAGTACTAACATCTACTTGCAATGACAAACCAATATTGCACAACTAAACTAGTGTGATGTCAGTAGTATGTCATGCGAGTAGGCCCGCAGTTTGACTCAGCTCTGAGACACATTACTACCGAGTAGTCATTCTTGGAGTTAAAGTAATAAACAGATAAGGATGTCACTTCAAACAATCGAGTATTAGATGTCCTAGTCAGGTGATTGCATAGCTGCGTTCGTTCGAAAACGCTTAAATAAACATAGAGGTATCCTCGGCATTAGCGAGAGCTGGAGGGTTAAAAGGGATAGCTTAACAACTCGGTCCTTTTCTTCGGGGCCTTAAACCAGGTGTTTCCGAGGAAATCGCGATATCGAATTTTAGGATGGAATACAATGTCTTATCTTCCCACTACGTGCGTGGTAGATTATAGTTTATGTAACGAGTATGATCTGTGACACGAGCACGTGTCACGTAAGCGCCACAATGAAAAAGCTAGAGTTGCATAAAATGTAACACGTGTATAAATACCTAAGATAATACATTTGCGAAACGTGAAATTATAATGTATCAGATGTCAATACATGACATAATACAGTTTCTAAGCAGATCTTTCATTTGTTTCAACATCTGTAGAGGGAAATGGAAGGTTATGATAAAACTATTTAACTCACGGTTTGTATTCAACTTGACATTTCGAACGAGTTTATTAGTTCTAGAAAAACTCAAAATTTGTACGAAAAAGAACATGTAAGGTTTTGTGGATAGAGAAACGAAAAATGTGTTAAATCTACGAGAGAGACGCTTTTAGGTTTTCTTACAGGTACATTGGAGAAAATTATGCTGCGATGTCATTGCTGCACTTTACTATGGTAATTACGGCATTCATTTTCTGGCACGATGTATGCCGTCATAAGTCATTTAACGCTAGGATTGCATAAATTAAAAATGTAAAGCGTCCAGTACTATAGAAATAGCGCTTCATAACCTACTTGTGCCCTACCCTGTAGGTATGCCACGAAGGATCTGCAAGGATTCAGATTCACTAACCCAGCAAGAATGCTACGAGTCGTCGTCACTGGGGAATTATTTGAGGAACCCTGAAAGGATGTGAAGACGGAACATTCAGAGACGCAAGCAAGCAATCCTCCTCGTGGATGGGATAAAGGAAATCCACAACTCAACAACCCCAGGGGAGCAATATCTTGTACATCTTGGCTATAACAATAGAACGCTATGCCAGACTATGGATTACATTGCTGAAACCATCCAACCTTAATGTGTCCCTCTGCGCAACTCAATACGGCGGCCACTCGTAAACATAGCGAATCCGGGACAGATTCTGTGTGTGTGTCCTTGCTTTCATGGACATCTGGGCGAAAGTACAAGTGCAGTCCTTGATCCCTCAAACTCTCCATATTTGTGTCATCTATATCACTACCTACAGCAAACGTTTAATAAGGAAAAGAGTGGGACGGTAGCAACTGCTCCCACATCACATTACACAACGACACAGGATTTTTAAGTCTAACATTACACTTGGAGCATTTTTAATTATATCCACTAGCCACACGTTGGTGTAACATTAGGAACATGTTTATCATTTGGAATTATTTTAACTATTTCTATGTTCCACTTGTTACTATTAATGATCGGATGGATGGAAAGGCCTTTGCTATCCACGGCCTAGTCTCCGCCGGTGAGCCTGAATATTCTTTTAATCATCACTAATCCCAGGGGTGGCAGGACACATCAGATAGGTTAAATAATCTATTTCACTTTTAAGAACTTTTGAACGTTTTATTGACACATGTAAATCATTTTTTCAATAAATCGCGCACAAGAAAAATACGCTAAACAATGGCGTGTTTCGTCACTAAAAATAATTGTTGGCTGTGCCTGATAATTACTCCATTAAAGTAAATTTGTATGGTAAAACTCGCACGATAATTCCATCATAACAACCATTACTTGTATAATAGTTCACTGGTGAAGAATCACTAGAAATTCAGTATTCTTTCTCAGTTTACGTGTTATAATTAATACTTTACATCGAGACGTTAAATTTTAGTTCATCTCTAACAGCACAAGACAAAAGAAGTCAGCCTATGCTGTCTATATCTTAACTTAATAATGTCAGATTATTTCCACACAAAAATTAATGCATTTGTAATGGAACACTAATACACGAAAGGAATTTACGGTAACTGCAAAATTTAATGGCGGCTGACACCGGATTGCTATTATTCTTTTTCCGGTTGTGCAAATGGTATTTACATCATTTGCCTTACAGCGTGATTTCACTACAGTACCTCAAGGCGTCGCAAGCCTATGATTGAATTTAGTATCGAGCCACCCACCATCAAAATTTGCGACAACTATGTAATATGCAACGTTTGGGACCATCTCTCAGTTTCTTATTGTCTTACGGCGTCTAGCAAGGCGTAAGGCACAACTAGTAACCAATGACAGTTGCAATACCGAGCAAAAGTAGTGGTGCTATAATGAGGACAAGGAAATGTGGTGCTGGGGAAAGGGGGAGGTTAAAATCGGACCTCGTAGTAAAGTTATCTTTTAATTTTATGTAAATCTCCAAATTCTTAATGCCCATTATGGAAAAGGCTGCAAATGCTTCAAATAAACAGCATTTATTGGTTAAACGATTCTGTGGTATAAGAACAATTATAACTTTATTCTTAGAATCTTAGAAATGTGTGAGGCTTTACAGTAAACAATGTAATATTGAAACAAAAAAGTTTAATCCCTCTAGAAATTCTCCCTATATATACTGCAATTAAAATTTATATCGAAATAACTGATAATATAACGTAATAGACAAATATATTTAAATACAATTCCTGTTTTCGAATGAAAGGTTTCGTTCTAGTACGTAAACAACAAACCGCCTTTCTTGCATGCCATTAAAATTTAATTACGTTTCTGCGCATTTGCAGGAAATTTGTGGAACTCAATTATCAGCGTACCATATACCAATATCTGGCCACGTGTGGTCCCTGATGTATACGGAATTCTATGAAATAAGCAACAGTTCAGTAACGATTTACTGAGCCGTCAGAACTCACTACTACTCTTTTATGCCATTAGATATACTTATGTCCAGCCAGTAGCATGAGTACTGCCCAGTCATTGAAGAGGGGTAACGAGAGAGAAAGAACTACGAAAGCCTCTTAATGTATTATTGGATTTTACTAAATTCGGTTTCTGTACATTAGAAAATTCCAAACAGAAGTCATAGGTATTAAATATCCTTCTAATAATTTTGAAAGTAGACGGAGCTTGTGGTATAAAAATTGAAAGTGGTGTAGCAGCGTGACCTTAGCCGTTGGCCATGGGGCGGTTGGTTGTAAAGTATGGGATATTAATACAGAGTGGCGCCCTGGTGCTACGGCGTCTCTCCCAACAAAATATGAATCCCCCACTGCGCGGACCATTGCCAATAAAGTACATGACTGCTTCCTTCAGCTGAGCAAACTCTGTCATGCCGTCCGTGGTAACATGCGCTGCATGCAGTAGACAATCTTCCAGCCAAATGGGTCGCTTAAAGCAGAACTCTTCAATACATTTTCACTTTCTCTACTAAGTTGCGCAAATATTCTATTTTACCCAAAATTTCGATGTCGAGATTTCACCGGAAATGTTTTGAGGCCCACTGAATACAAGAAAAGCATTTTAGAAAAATAAAAAACTGGACTTATTTGTCTGAACATAACTCGGAAACGAATAGTCGGTTAAAACCCAGTCCGTATTTAATTTTAATAGGTTTCAAGCAACTCCAAGAGCTTGAAGAAAATTCCTCCACCCTAAACTACTCTTTAAATGGAGAATATTTTAATAGTTCCCAAAAATGTAACGATTTTGATTAAAATAGCATATATTTAAGATATTTTTATGTTAAACGAACTGTGTACTTAATTTTCTGGCTACAGTGCATGTAGTCCTGCTTACTCTATGCCTTTTGTATAATTGCAGAGAGACGTTCAAACACAATTTAAATTTGTACAGTACGATTTTGGTCTATGTCAAATGGTCTTTATTGTAAAGTGAACCATTTCGGCGATATTCCTTATTACCTGTCAGAATTTTGCAATACTTAGACGTTCCCAAATAGGTGATGGTTATTCCTTCCCCCCCCCTCTCTCTCTCTCTCTCTCTCTCTCTCTCTCTCTCTCTCTCTCTCTCTCTCTCTCTCGGTCATGGAAAAAAACGGAATTTCAAAGTCATGTATTGACCACTCTTAAAACATTGAATATCGCATATGCCTTACTGCATCTCCCTTATACAACAAACTTAGCAATAAGATTTCCATTAATGTTTATTTGGAGTAAGTGGATAGGTTTGTAAGAATAGTATTAGTGTAGAAAAAGTCCTGGGAGTGTAACACATCAGATGTTTCAGAGAGCTGTAGCTGTAGCTGTAGCTTGATCGTGCCGGTCTTTGCAATTAAATGATGCATCTGTGAAACTTAAAAATTCTCATTCGTCAAATTTATGCAATTTATTACATACAATAATCTTTTGATCATTTTAAACATTCTAGCTTATATCGTTATTTAAATATTAGTTTTGTATAGTGTAAATTGTTTATTCTCATATAAATTGTTTACATGATGCAGTTTACGAAATATTCATACAACATTTTCAGCTTTAATAGTAAATGAGTATACAGGATGTTCTATAATTTCACGTTTAATTTTAACTACTAATTATTATTGAAAAATTACTTTTTGTGTTCTGAAGTTTTATATTTTTCAAAACCTAACTTATTTATCGAATTCCAAAGAAAAATCACATGCTACTTTTCTTTAATGCACTTTACAGATATATGAAAGGTGTTTCAAGGATAGTAAGGTTTGCAGTAATTGGTCTCGCATGTATTTCTCGTCCTTAATACTCAGAATGCTTGTATAAAGCTTCATGTGTATTAATAAATATAGGCATATGTGTTTTGTATAATAGGTAGTTTAAGTGCACAAAATGGAAAAACGGCAAGTTTTCTTACATTTTAGAATTTAGAATTTTATTATATATTTCTTTTAATTTTCACATTTATTGGTCAAGTTTGACAAATAAATTTTCCTAATAAGGATATATATATGATCTCTATTTGCCCTTTAATTCCGAATCCAGCTGTTGGTTGCAATCATTTTTAAGAACAACTGTGGTATAATTGACCGTTAAGCATGACTGATCTATCCAGAACTGTTACGCTATTTGCCCAACTACAACATGCAACACAATTCTTATTAATGAAATAAATGTAACACCTCTGTTTCCAAATCTCCGTCCGCTTCTTGGGGTTATATATTTTAGCTTTTGCTCCGGGAATGTTGATTGTATATTCACAGAATTTCAGGAGAAATACAAAGTTTAATCAGTTGCGCGATGTAAATTACGCTATTTATTAAAGATAAGTTGGCAACGGTAGCGGGATTCTAACTCGCAACCTCTTCCTTAAAAGCGCAATGCCTAATCACACATACACAAAGCTTTATGTTCAAGGTGGCTACCTAACATATAATCTTTGAGTATGATTCATAACCGACAGGATCTCTATTACATGTGTTACAGAATATTGTTATTCATAATATTCTGCAAAATATAAAATTAATACTCCAGTCAATCTGGTTGGCTGAATTGGTTAGGCACTGGCCTACAGATTCCAAGGTCACGGGTTCAAACTCGGTTCAGAGCGATGGTTTTTAAGTGTGTTTAAAATTAGCAGTCCCATGTCAGTATATTTACTGGTATGTAAAAGAATTTCTGGAGTCGGAAATGTTGGTACTCTGGTGAATTTAATATGTATCGACCTTCTCTCCCATAGGATCCCTATTTACCGTGGGAAAAGTAAGGTTTAAGTTGTAACGGCTGTCTTTGGACTGTCTTCCGCTCAAGAATTGACCGGGGATACAGGTATCTGCGTGCAAATCCGCACTAAAAATAAGACCGTGTTACGAAAGAAAACTGACCGCGGTTGCAGCTCATTTTCTCCAAATGATGGGTGCCACCAGGAAGGAAAAGCAACGTGCGATAGAAAGAAACTAAATGGAAAAGAAGAGATAAAAATGGCAAGCAATAAGAATTCCATATTTTGTAAGATATGCGTTCGATGCTGTGTAAATACCTCATTGAGTTATACTATTAGTGAGCCATTCCAATTTTTAATATTTTTCTTGTGAAACTTGCATCTGTAGGAGAAAGACGAGACACAGCTATTTTGCTTTTGATCCAGGAGTATTTTCACTTAAAGAAAGCCCAGGTCGATCAATACGACAACAACCTCTTGTAAGTGATTGAGTAAAGTCCCTACCTTCGTTCATAGTCACCCAAGAACTAACTTTGAGCAGAAGACTGACAGACAGACAGACAGGTCTGTAGGACGGTTAACCACATTCCTTGATAGCAAACAGTGATTGATGGAAGCACAAGATATACATTGTCATAAAGCTGACACTTTTCCACAATGTTTCTCTCTGATAACTTCATTCAGGGACCGCAATGTGGAAACTTGGCTGGTTATCATACCTTAAGGGGTTTACTGCTCCAATGCCATGCTCCACGTTCTTTCACTTTCTTTGCGGCTATAAAAGTAGTACTTACTCCAGAGATGGGCAACTGCTGCTCAGCGAGCGCAGATTGCTCACGAGCTTCACTGAAAGTTTTATGTTTAGCAGGTATAAAAATGAAAGTCGCTCAAAGTAATCCGCGAGTCGCCAAGTCCTGATTTATTCTATTCAAGATAAAATGTGAACAAACTTTTACAGACTATTTCACTCATATGTAACTTGGTTGAAAGCAAGCACTCATTTGGATAACTTTAAAATTTCAACCAAGGACAGCATTTATTTGCAAAAAAGTATATTTCGTTATCACTTCCTTCGTTTTCTTATGTTGTGATCAGGTTAGGTTACAGAATCTAGCTGCATTATCCTACAGAGGCACAATAGCTTACGTAATTTGAAGCAACAGAGCCGCTATACAAATGTCAATGGCTGACACTCACTTCGATGAAGTATCTAATGCTGAAATAGGTGAAATAATTCTAAGAAGAAAATCTCAGAACCCTGAATACAATAGGAAATATATTTGGAATCAATATGATAAATTATTTTGTTCAATACAAAACTTAACACCAGATACTGCCAAATTCTGACATTACCTACATCTGAAAAAATTGCAGAATCAATATGATAATCTTGTAGGCTGTACCAATGGACGCCGATGTATGTATACCTACTTTGTTTCTTTCAAGAGGTTAATAATCACAATACTTATCGGTCTGGGTGGCTCAGTTGGTTAGACGCTGGCCTACTGATCCCAAGGTCGCGGGTTCAAACCCGGCCCAGGCCGATGGTTTTTAAGTGTGCTTAAAAACGACAGCACGATGTCAGTAGATTTACTGGCATGCAAAAACTCCTGCGGGACGAAATTCCGGCACACCGGCGACGCTGATGTGATCCTGGCAACTGACAGTGTCGTTAAATAACAATTTTTTTAATCACAATACTTCATTTAAATAACATTTCATAGGCTATATCATCCTCTAATTCCTGAAATAGTCTTGATAAATGCAACTCGTGATTGTCAAATTCTGTAGATAAATTGCTAGCCACTCGTGATATTCCTTATGTAATACACGTAGCCCTAAAAAAGTTAGAGGGAATGTATGCGTGTCTGTCTCTGCGCGCGTATCTCTGTGCGTATGTTCGCGTAAATTCTGATGAATATAAAAATGCATAGTTAAAGACAGGTTAAAAGCCCTACTCCAATGCTATTTTTTTTTTCTTTCTCTCTTATGGAGTGCCTCTCCCAATTCACATGTCTTCTCTACGCTAAGGGGTAAATAGACAACCTCTATTTCCCAAGGTTCCGTGTTCAAACCCGATAGAGTGCGATGGATACGCTGCAGTGTTAAAATCCTAATAAAGCTGCCTCTAAACAAACTACAGCAACCTTCCACGCCCAGTATAGAATGGCAAACTAAGAACCATGCAGTAAGTGCGTCCATAAGGAAACTTATTTCCCAAGTCACAAATTAATATACAATTTTAGTTCATTCCACTCCTTGTGACCTATGTAGTAATAATTTGGGGACGTGCGACTGGTGGAAAATGAATATTAAAGTGTCAAAATAATTTGTATATCACACACAGGTACAAAACTGGAGAAAAAAACTAGCATAAACCAGTGTTGCCAACAGTCATTCAATAAAACAAGCTAAATCGGCTTGCCAAAAAGGCCAGAAAAGGCTAGATTATATTTTAACACTTACATAAACCTTACAGAACTACATTAATAAAAAATGCGCATGACTCACCTAGCAAAAATAAATGTCGTCTTCCTCATCCTCCTCTGCCTCAATTTACTGCTGCAGCTGGGATTTCCCTTAGGCTCTTGCATGTATGCAGCATTTGTACCAACAAGCTTCACTATTTCGTCTGGGACTTCGAATGAAAAACAGCACATACGTTGACGTCTCAAACTATACCTTACATTCAGAACGGCGGAAAGTCAATTTGTTTGAAGTCTGTTTCTAAGTTTGTTTTTTACAATGTTTACCTGGCTAAAAATCCGCTCGACTTCCGCATTGGAATGGGGTAGAGTTAACACGGAAAATGCTAGTGACACTAACTCTGCAAAAGGATGTTCACCTGCTGCATCCCTATAATTGCTAACTTCTTGCCAGAATTCAGGAGTAGATGTCCGATTAGTCCATCTGTTGTAGCTGATATTCCGCCACTGGTTTTCAATTTTGTCAATGTTTTTTTTCAAAACCCAAAGCTAACACCAACTCAGTAATAGGTTGTTTAACAGATTTCAAAGCTTCATCGACATTTAGCATTGACATTTTGCGGAGAGTTTCAAAATTATCTGGAAGCCTATTTTGTAGCTCATGAACCAGCTTTTTCGTGAAGCCGACACATCTCTCCCGTAAATTGTTCTTTGCGTCGTCTGAGAAACTGGACAGCTTTAATTCTTTTTCTACCGAGAAGCCTAAATATGGGGATGGATCAATGTAACTATCAATATTGCACTTGAGGGGCTCAATTTTAGCTGTGGGATTTATTATTCTGCCACTTATGGACCTAACTAAAAGTGCCAAAGAGTCTAATAACTTGGTGGAATCCACACTCTCAGATTCAAAAAGTTTGTAGGTTTTCTGGAGTTCAATCAAAATACTTTGAATATAGTAGAGATACACCTTATTGGCTGGATCATTATACATATTGTACAAGAGTTCTGCCTTATAGCAATTTGATTTGCGACGGGCCAATTGAAAGTACAATGTCAGTTCATGATATTGCTCTATAATTCCACTCACAGCTGGTTCAATGGATATCCAACGAGTGTTGCATATTTCTGGAATGTTACGTGGATCACGTTCACCTTCGTTACAGTTTGTTTTATATATTTCCCAGTATTCTAAGTGGCGCTGAGTAGAACATGAAAACCATTTATGGGTTACACGAATAAGAAACTCAATGTTCCTGGGTAGTATTTCCTCGGAAGCATGGGACAGTACGAGCTGTAATGAATGACAGACGCAACGCATGAGAATAATTGAATTATTTTCAAATTCTTCTTTCATCTTAACGTAAACGCCATTGTTTATACCACACATCACGCTGGCATTGTCTGTGCCAAGTCCTTGTATTTTCTTAGCGTCAAGTTTCAAATCAACCAAAAGTTGTTTTAAACTTAAAACAATAGAAGTAGCATCACCTTCTTCCAGCTCGACAATGCCAAGAAATGTAGACACTATTTCGTTCATTTGAGTGCTATAATAACGCACAGAAACTGCTAATAATTTGGACACTGAAATGTATGTAGATTCGTCTATAATGAGACTGAATTTCTGTTCGCCTATATCTCTCAATAGTAAATCAGCGAAGTGTGGGGCAAGTATATTCAAAATTAGCCCTTTTCATTTAGTCCAATGTAGACGCAAATCTACTGTTTTACTCTCATTAAAAGAAAATGTGTTATTGCACAACTGTGTAAGATGATCAATGTTCATTATTGCAGAATGTGTTGCAATGTACAATGCTAGTCTAACTTCAGCCTTTTTGCTATTTGTAACTTCACTGTTTTAAATGAAATTTTGGTTTGGCGTTTGCTACTAAATGGCGCTGATGCTGCTGTGTGTTTTTTAGAACTTAGGTGTTGTTTTAAATCAAATATTTTAGCTCTGATTTCAGATTTACAAAACCTACAAAATGCCTTATTCGTGTCTGTTGTAACGGGTTGTATCCATTCTTTAGAATCAGACACTCTCCCACTCATTTCTATAACTTTGTAAGCATTTTGCTTTTGGCATGATAATAATTTCATAAATAAGTCACATAAAAAGCTTCGCGAAACGTTAAACACACACAAAATCACAACACTCTGAAAACCTTACACTTCACTACTAAGGACAAACCGCCAGGAAGACGCGTCACTCACTGAGTTGAAGTGGAAGGAAGGGAGGAATTATCAAATATCTCTAGCAATTCGGGGATTCACCAAATGGATTACATCATTACGTGCAATAGCTGCAGTAGCGAGATTGAATGTTATTTTTAAGGTACCGGTAGATAAGTAAAAGATGAAAAAAGGCTAGAAAAGGCTAATAAAGGTTAGAAAAAAGGTCAGGAAAGCTATCTGTAGCTTTTTGGAAAATTTATAGCTAGATAGGTTCTCAAAAAGGCCAGATCTAGCCATAAAAAGGCTAAATTGGCAAACACTGGCACAAACATATAAAGAATAAAGTAACACCTTGACAAACGCAAAAGATGTTGAAGCTCATTTTTATGCTCAAAACTGTATGACTTATGGCTTTTCTGTGAAGTAATGCGGAAACCAAGTGTCATTTTTAAAAATAGTACAGAACGTAAAATATGAGCATATTTAAAACAATTCTATTGTACCTATAACCTATTTTATTAATGAAAATGTGTGTATACGTGTAATGAATATTGTATAAGAATAATATTGAAAAAAACAACACACAAACAGATGAAGATGCCTCTAAAACAGGTTATATCCAGGACGACGTATTGCGGTATAAGCCATTTCCGAGATATTCGTATTGAAGTTTTCAATAGTTTGAATCTGACAGCACTTCTCGGAATTTGAATACCAACATTAAAGCATTTCATATCGTTTCCGTTTGCGGTCTTTCCTTTATACCTGAAGTAAAATCTGTAAGGAAACATTTTCTGCAAACTTTATCGTGATTAATAAAAATAAATTGGGGGGGGGGGGGGAGGAGGAGGAACTCGCTCGACTCTCTACAAATTCAACTAAACTTTCCGCTATGTACTTTACGCTAAAATGAGGCAGATATCTGGAATGGCCTTCATTACATTATATTTCGTTGCGGATACAATGGAGTAGGAGAATATAGTAGGATTAAGAGGTAGCCAAATCTTTGAAGAGCTAGTCAATAGGTAATGGCTTTAAATTATGTGCATGCTTAGAGAACGACGACATCCTATCTAAGAAAAGCGGAGTCAGCGAAGCCTTGAGATGCACAGAGGTCTCTAATAGTTACAAATATTGACACTTAGCGCACGACCAAAGTGTTTACTCTACCCAGAGAGAGGGCGACGAAGAGATCCTTTCAGCCTGGGCAGCAATTTCCAGGAGGCGCCAGAGAAGGGTTTCCAGAACGCAAGCATCTGTGCCATATGTCCGCATTCGCCGGGACGTACTGCGCTACCAAGCAATCCTTAAAGATGACAAGGGAGGGAAATGAGAAATTAAGGAAAAGGAATTCGTGGAGAAGAGAATCCACCCCAGCATTCGCCTAGTGACAAGGGGAAACCACGGAAAAGCCCAAGTCAGTGTGGTCGTCGACGGGCACCCAACTCGGGACCTTCCGAATGCGAGTCGCAGACGTTGCCACGGTCACATCATTGCATACCAAGATAGTTACGGTTTATAGTTATGGTAAAATCATTCCAGATGAGGTCTTTTGGGACTATTCCCAGCAAATTCAACACGTTTCATTTGTCACTGAGATCCTTAAATCTGTGATAACTTAATTAAAATTGTTAGTCATTTTTGAGAGAATGAAAATTCGCGAAACTTTTTCCATCTAAGGGCGAGTTTGGAATGGACAATTTTTTGGATACTGTCACATCATTGGAAGATGGAGAACATAATACGAAGTTCCATATTTAACCGACTTTTCACTTCTTGAATTATGCTGTTCACGTGCGCCTCAAAAAGAAAAATGCCAAGTTTGATCGCGACTTAAGTTCTAAGAATATGACACCAAGATTTCCCAAAAGATACCTCATTGGAAGCTACACTTACATCGTACCTTTTTTTAAAAGAAAATTGGATTTTTTCAAAAATAGCTAATGATTTTTATAAACTACCATATCGCTAAGACATCCTGGAAATATACTCCGAATTCCTCTTTACTTTGAATGACTTGCATAACGGCTAAATCACAAAGTATGTGTATCTTGATAAACACAAAATTTGTGCCAACTTTTTGTGTGTGGAGTGAACCATTTGAGATGTTTCTTGTAAGTTTTGCAATATCTAACGACTTCTCCGTTGTGAAGCTTTTCTCTCGTCGTCATCTAGTAAAGAGAATGGAATTTCAAAGCCATCACATAGCGACCAGCTCTTAAAAGATTTGACAAACGCTTAAGACTGCTGTATTGCCTCATTCCCATTACATCTACAAGATAATACATAAGGCCATTTCTGAAAGTGTTCTATCTAAGTCATGTTAATGGAGATACATAACGTGACGCCGCTAAGCTACTTCACACCACATACCAGGTCGGCGAACAGGTCAGGCCGACTGTTCTATACGTGACTAACAATGAGCGTCGCTATATAAGGAGGCGAGGAAACAGCAGAGGAGAAAGTTACAGACATGAGTCAGTGTGTGTGCGTGTGCACGCGCACGTGTGTGTTTTACTGTCTGAAAGGTGCGTCGCACCGAACTGAAATTTTGAAGTTCTAAGGAACTTTGAGTGCTAGTATCTTTGGAGTTAGTGAAAGAGAGACAGAGAAACTGAAGAAAGACAGTGAAAGCACCGAGTCATGGCTACTAGAAGAAAACAGCTGGGAGCTGCAATATTACTTAAGACAGAGAACTGTATTTGTGCAAACCTTTATAAGAAAAATAAGACGATGGAAAAGTAACTAGACTGTCATTCTTATCACAATAAGCTTTTATAAGCATAGCTTGCTGATGGGCATATAGAGATAGTTATGACAGTGTATTAAGTTATTGAAGAATTTTTTTAATTCTTAAAATGTCTGCTTCAGAATGTTAATACTGTTATAACTATTTAAGATAGGTGTTGTGTATCATTTAAATCTAACGTTTAGAGGTGAAAGACATTTTGTATACATATTATTCATCATTCCAAGTTTCCTTAAGCAAACAATCTTGATAAAGATATCCTCATATAGTTATTGCAGATCTTTCGCATACTTTATATCAAAGCAGATTTGCAGCACGTTGGAAGTGTTATTGCTGAATAACAAATGAAAAGTTGCACAGCGTATGGAGATATCTTGCGACTTATGGCAGCTGTAATCCTGCTATTTTTGCTGCCTTCGGCAATGAATGAGAAATGAAGTGAAGTGAACCTTATCGTCCCTATTGATCCCTCCTGTCATATGACATGAGCAAACATTTTTTTCCCGAATTTGACAAATACTGTACGTGCAAAGGTAATTTACCACACAGATATCACCTGTTTAAATCGTGAACATGAGATGTGATTGATCTTCACCGAATACAAATGTTCGTATTGTATGTAGAACGTTTACTGAATTGACGCAGCATCAAAGTGGGGAGTCGTGATTGCATAAGAGTACTCGAAAACTGTTGGAACGTTGTAATCAGATAAGGTGCTGGGGATATAAGTGGCCAGACTACAAGGGCGACTTCTTGACGTTAGGTTGAAACCTTTTCCTTCATACTGTATGGTTGCATAAATAAAAAATCTGTTGTGTTGCACTCACATGACTTTCTCTACTCGTGTATTAACCATTGTTAAACTCTTATTCCTATATCTTCTTCGTGTTAAGATAAACATTTGTACAAATTATCTGATTACTTATTTCCTTGTAGGTGCAAGGGGAATATTAGAATACAGTAGGCTTTGTGCGATAGTCAAATCTTTTAAAGTTTTGAGATTCCGTTCTCTTTGCGCACTTAACATAATAAACTGAACAATGGAAGTTAACTGACACACATAAGAAGCATCATCTCCGAAATGGTTGACCCTACAAAAAATTTATTGAGACATAAATTGTATATTTTAGCAAAATCTGCATTTTCTGCATAGTAAGATTTTGTCCATCTCTCACGGTTTACCAATTATGCAAAAGTCATCCAAATTAAATACGACTACGGGGCTATAACCAGAATATTCAAGATATAAATTTAATTTGTCATAAAAATCTCAAACAAACGGCATTTTAATCAAAATCGTTTGCCATTTTCAAGAAAATTAATGTTTTCGAAAAATACTCCACGTAAATTGTAGTTTAGGGTGGAGCAATTTTCTTCAAAATCTTCGTGCAGCACACTTGAAAGACAAACTTAAAAACGAAAAGTCGGTTAAAAACTGAAGTTGGTATTTGAGTTATACTGTATACACCCACACCTGCCTGTTTCTTAAAATGCTTTTTGTTTTGGATTCAGGGTTCCTCAAAACATATTTCCGGTGAAATTTTCACATCGAATTTTTTGGTGGAATACAATAGATTCTCTACTTTACTATACTTAGTAGAGAAAGGAATAATAGAATTGGTCAAACGTGTGTTGGTGAATATGAAACAACTCCTTTATTGTTTACTTGCGCAGTTAGCATAGAGAGGTAGGACTTTAAAAGTCGTTATTCGTTTCTTTTTCATTTCTTGGTAAAATAAGTTGTTTAGTCACAAGAGGTAACTGGATTCCAGCGTGCCTTTTGGAATATATGTATTTGTGGGCATACGTTTGGTTAGCGGGAAATGTCACTAATATTGACACTGCTCGCGTCTCATAAACGCTGCTCGGAAGGCTTACTTGCAGTAGCTGATAAACCAGACACACGCAAAATCGGCTCAAAAGAGTGAAGCACGTTCTTGCCTCATTCCACCTGCCAAACCTGCCCTACTGCTGTTCAGCAGGAGTGTGCGAGACAGGACGTTACATGGGAATGTAGCTGGGTTGGTTGAGCAGCTCATAGCAATACTAATTATAGAAATAAGATTTTAATACATACAGTTAAACAGAATAGGAAATAACAGGACGAGCAAGCAAGCCGTTCTGTGAGAATACAAGTCCTAAGTTCGTATGTTACCTTGAGCAGATGTAAACCACCACCCTCGGTTTAATGGTGAAGGTCATTTTCCGGTAGTCTGCCATTAAGGTAAGCGGAGAAGAGGGGATGGTGGTTTTTCCGCGTTGTGAATGTAATTTTATTGTGTAAGTCACTTTCAATTTGTAACTCGGGAAGATAAGTTTGATTTATTTTTCCCTTGCTGACATGGAACTCATAGAAACAGGGAAGGGTAAACCTTGTGCACTTGACAATGGATATCGATACAGAGTAGGAAGTGTCAACAAGGAAAACCTTATTTTTTGGAGATGTGTAAATAGTATAAATTTTAAGCGCTCAGGAAAAATAATCAACAGTAATAGTTTTGAAGGAAATGCCACATATCGCACGTTGTGTTCCGGACGTTGCTGCCACTGAAGTTCAGAAGCGTATCTCCAATGCAAGAGAAGATATTACTTCAATCTCTGCTATTTATACGGAAGAAATGGGTTCGTTATTTAACCGCGGATATGAACTGGTGACGGAAATGCCTTGTCAAAATGTGTGTAAAATTAGCCTACACTGAGTTGGGAGAAAATCACAAGGTGTGCAGAAGGAGCCGGGAAGTCCTGAAACATCATTTTACCACATGAATTGTTAAAGATTTCTATCTCGCCTCACTTACAACAGTTTGTACGAAGATTTGCCCTATGTTCCTTGCAGTATGCACGGCGACATTATTTGCAGTACTTTGTCATTCTTTTTTTAGAAGGACAGACATGACAAATGGTTATCTTGCCAGTGGGTTGTGGCTCTTGCCTTTGGGAGGGTGACTGCTCTGGAAGAATATCCTGTATGATTACCCGGAGGTGTGTTAGTAAGCTGGGGGTCTCCAGTCTCTTCGCCATCCACGGCATGGTGAGTTCCCCAGACAAGCGTATTAGAACTTCCTTCCTTGCCAATGTGCATGTCCCTTGGCGCTGATTGTTGTGACTGTGGATAACCTAGGCATTTACACAGCCAATATTCATCATGCTATAAAACACACACAGTGGCCATCGCCGCGTTTTCCGGCTACAGGAGTAGGTGCTACACATCTAATCGAGGACGTCCACTCCAAATTTTGTAGCATTATAATCTTCTATTATATCTGGTTTGTTATTAGAGCCACTGATAGTGGGCTGATCGTGAGCGGTTGAGAATAAAACAACCATTTTATTTGGTTTGATTTGTATGAAACCAAAGTTTTTTCGTTGTCAAAGCAAAGCATAGAAGTACCAACTTTCCTGATTTTCATCAATGGTAGCTCAGGAGGTATTTCGCGTTTGTTATTACGAATAGTACCACCAACGTGATTTTTTTCCTTCAAAACGTCATCTGCTAGCTTCACTGAGGTAAACCAGTTGTCTAGCGTGATGTTTTGGTTAGATCCACGAAGTGTTTTAGTCATTTCCTTCACATACGAGAGGCATTCCATTTGTCTTTGTACATTTTCCTGGGTAAGGAGACGCATCAACTATATACTTTGTTTTCGTGTCACATGCCATTACTATTTTGATCCCGTACTTATTTGGCTTATTTGGGATATATATGCGAAAAGGGCATCGTCCTCGGAACTCTAAGAGTTGCTCGTCAATGGTAACAAATGGACCTGGTTTATATGGCGTGCTGCAGTTGTGAATAAACTGATCCCAAAGTTCCCGTATTGGTGCAAAGTAATCGTTTTCCTCCGAGCCTGAGCAGTTTCCTTATCATCAAATCTTAGGCATGAGACTAAAAATTCAAACCTGTCAGCACTTATGGTAACTTTGTACCTAGATTCACACAAATCTATATTGAACAATTCTCTGATGCACAAATGATTTTTCAAAGCTGCTGTTAGTGTAATAATTCCAAGAAGAGCTTTGACCTCTGTCATGCAGGTTTGGTTATGTGTCTTTGTTGGCGACTTATAGTTTGATCTCTTTCTATCGATTTCTTCATTAGTGTGAACCACTACAGAGTCTATCATATCATCAGTGAAGAATAAAGAAAAGGTTTCTTGGGGATGTTCGCTTCTTTAGCCTGTCCAATAGGCGTCTGAACGAAGTGGATTATGTTTCTGCTTGGTGTACGGCATCTTGAACGACTAGCAGGTTTCGCAGACCAGCGATATTTGTTCTTCCCTTTCAGAATACTTTTGGGTGGCATCACAATATATGGATTTTCAGGTGGCGAAGAAATGTTGCCGTTCTCTTCACTTTCAGATGCGGAATTACTAGAATGTTCAGATTCTAACCTTCTACTTTTACGTCCACGTTACCTAGTTAGAGGAGAACTTTCATCACTGCTCATACACACATCAGTATTTGGTCCTGCCATATCTTCACCATCTGTATCAGTCATTATTACATCATCGGACTCCACATTATCAATTTCTTCGTCGGAGCTAAAATCAATCTCGGGGCCACCATCTTCTTCAAGAAGCATTGCCACAGCTTTTTCTGGAAACTTTGGGTCATCTGCACGCAGAATACTCACCTGAAACGATCGAAAGCAACGTTTCAACCACTTTCCGGAATTGTCATTGCACATCCTGCTTTCTTGAATTCAGATTATTACAAAAATAAATCTGCTTCCTTGTACTCACCTTGTGTGATTCTGGATACGTGAACATTAATCTTCGTAAAATTTACGACAAAGCACTTACTAACAATGTATTGTTGCATCCAATTTCGACAATGCACACTCACTTACCAAGCTCTTCAAAAGCTAGAAAGCTACTGAAAAGGAAATAATTGTGGCGCGAAAACTATAGGAGTAAAAGCAGGATTGCCAATCGTGCCTCGTAAAAATAACGAGGCTTAGCGTTCTTGGGTATGCGGATTTCAGTTTGTCAAAATAAAGCGTTATAATAGTAAATGCCACTGTGATCAAAACCATAAAGCAAACCTGCAGGTATTTACTTACAATTTCAAAAAGTACTTTCTGAATACTCGCATCTTCAAACATATAAAAGGAACGATTATTCCACTTTTAGGGTTTAGTTTCAAAGCTTGAACACAATATTGGGTTTAACACGAAATTTATGTTGGTCAAGTAGTTTTAAAATATTATAAAAGAGAAAACTTAGTATGTTAATCATAAGGCAGCGTAAGAATATTCTGTATCAGATAAAGGTTTTTAACTTGATTATGTAATTCGCCTAACCACAGTAGCTGGCTGTAATTATTGTACGCAAAATGTGTTTAATATGAACGAAAACTTAATACCAGCGTAGAAATTACTACCGTGCAGGTGGAACGAAGCCACCATTGCGCTTGCTGTATCAAAACAACCTGCGTCACTCGACAAGAGAATGTGAGGTATTTAAGGCAAGTTCAATCGCTACCTATCCTTTCATACTTATGCCAGTGATAAACACACAAAGACGTGTGACACCAATTTTAGAACTGGTCAAGTTTGGATTTTTACTCGTCATGACAGCAGGAGTCCTATTAACAAACGAAACATTGCATCAGTCCTTCTGAGTACTTATTTGCACAGTCTAGCAACAATGCTCTGTTGTATCCTCTACTTCTCATGATATAATGAATTATTTGGTTATTTTGTTCAGCATAATGATAGATTCAAATATGACGAATCTGCGCACTCATACCTCTGTGTATTGCAGCGCAGATATCTTCCATAATGCAAAATTTTCATACGCATGGGGAATGCTGAAGTTATTTACTAGCCCCATTTTTTTTTTTTTTCTTCATTGTCATTGTATAGGATGGTGCAGATAAGTGGCTCATGTCCGCTTTAACACAAATGCAACATGTGTATTCAATTCTGTTAAAATTATGTCATTAAAATTAAATCAGGCTACAGTACAGTACCCTATGTTAAAGTAGTTGTCAATCAGTGGAATAAGACAAAACGAACATTGCTCCTAAACCAGGGGCTCGAATGACCTAGCTGTCGACAGGCCCTTAAACCCTTAATCACTCACTCACTAAACCAAACCTCTTAGAATCTTAGAATATGAATGTAGGGATGCATCATTCCTCGATACAAATTTCATACATGGTGCTTGAAAGGAAAGTAATTTAACTGAAATTCTTTGAATTTAATATAACAATCAGGGAACTAATTTCCACGGCAGTTCACAGTTACAAGTCCAGCAGCCAATGAGAGAGGACTAGAAGCATGTGATATTGTTGACATGTCAGTTAAGATGAGCAAAACCAAACTTTAGGTAGTGAACATCTGACGAGTTACACTCACATGACTTTCACTACTCTTATCCAAGCTGTTCTTAGTGACACATTCCTTTATCTACTTCATGTTAATCGAGATAAACATTTGCAGAAATAATATTATTGCTCATGTTCATATAGATGCAAGTAGATTACAGTAGGCTTTAAGCGATAGTCAAATCAAAGAAAAATACATTAAAAAGTGAAGAACGTCTTCCCATTTAAGAAAAATGCAACTGTTGGAAAATTAAAGCAAATACGGAATATGTCTGAAAAGCTTTACCCCACAAAATATGTTTTATATAAATGTTTTAATGAGACCTACATTTTTTTGCAGTAAGATGTCTTCTCTTACGGTTTACCAGTTATGCAAAAGTCATCCACAGAGATGAGCATATCTGAGAAAATTCTAGGAAAATGCATGATGTATCTTTTATTTGTCTTAAAACCTCTCAAAATGTATTTTGAGCAAGGTGTTTTGAAGCATTTTTGAGAAAAAGAAACGTTCGAAAAATCACCATCTGGTTAGTGTGAATATAAAAGCAAGTTATTGCATTTTGAAGTTAATATGAAAACAGGGTTTCTCCCTCCCTCCCCCTCTCTCTCCCTCTCTCCCTCTCTCTCCCTCCCTTCCTCTCGCTCTGGCCCTCTGTAAAGGTTTCTTTTAAAAAAGGAATGCTTGCATGTTTTTGCTACACTCATCACTCTGCCAGAGCGCACGTGCGTTTTATAAAGAATAATAAATGGCACAGCAGGGCTCCTGAGCATCGGAGAATAAAAGAACTTCCTGGAATCAATTTAACAAAAGAATGATGACACCTCAAGCTGAACAACGCCTGAAACACGAAGCACTTAATATATTTCTAATAGAAGTGCATTTTATTTAGAGAAAAAATTACCAATTGTAATTATTTCATACCGTTTGGTTTACTGTAGAGAAACAGCAATTTTAAAATCATTTTAAGCCTTAATATAATACTGAATACTTTTGCAATTTATCATTTTTACTTTTCTCTACTATTAGTGAGTAGCCGAAGTATTGTTTTGCACATATAAATTCGATATCGAGATTTCACCGAAAATACATGTTTTGGTAACCACTGAATCTAAAAGAACACTCTAGATAGAGATCTCTGTATGTGTACATTTGTGTGCAAGTGTGAGTGCCCATCTGTCAAAAGCATAACTGGAAGACAAGTTGGTTAAATTTGGTATTTAAGTTTAATATCTTCCAGGAACGCGACACAGAGATTTAAGAAAGTCCCTCCACCCCACCATCCTTTATATCGGAAATGTTTACGTTTAAGGTATTTTTCTGACAAGTAAAATATAGCTCTTGAATTACCTTAAAAATTTCCCGTGATCTTTGCACATCTAGTAAACCTAAGTATATTAAAAAAAAGCTTGCACCAGAATATACATCCTGTTAAAACCACTATTACCATCCTTCCTTTTGTGGTGGTTGTGGTGGCGGCAGCGGTGGTGGTAATGGTACATCACATAGAAACCAGCCTTAAAGAATTTGACTGTCGCCTAAAGCCTATTATATTCCCATACTCCCCTCTCGCCAATAAGAAAATAAGCAATAGGGTAACTTCCGCAAATGTTTACCTGGAATAACATGAAAATAGAGGAATAAGTGCTTGTAAGTATAGTTAGTACAAGAGTAGAAAGTCATGTGACTGTAACACACGAGGTTTTTATCTCTGTGTAGGTAACTCAGTGTTTATGCTAATTAGAAACCCTGATGGTGCGAGTCAGACACCTTTCCAAATGCAAATACTGAAAACGTACTAGACATGTCCTTTTTCCACTAAGGTGACTTTGAAACTGTTGACAACCACATTTTTCGTTAGTCCTCTGCCAGTGGTACTGATGGTAAATTCGCTTCATTGTACTGGCATAAGTAGATGCTTGACTGTTGCAAAAGGAGAAATAAATTTGAGCTCCCAATATATTTTAGAACTACTGATAATGCGAAAAAAAATTGCGATTAATGAATCTTGCTAATGCAATTATAAACACATCATTGAAAATAATCAAAGATTGTAGTCACCCAAGGCTCTAAGTAATTCCAATAACTAACAAATAATATTCCACATCGTGTAACTCAGTTGAAGGCGGTGCCGTGGCTCAGTGGTTAGATCACGGCCGGCAAGATGAGCACTCGAAGTGTGAAATGCTTTACCCCTACAATCACCTCTCCCTGTTTCCTTCTGTCTTGCCAGTAAACAAATAGGGCACGTGTGCCGCTGTAGCGGCCATTCGGATTTCGGGATAATGCCAAGGTATAATTGAAGTTGGTAGATTTTTAAATTTCTACGCCAGCGTATGCACGCCTCAGATCGTTTGCTATCAGTATTGAAGCCAACGTACGCTACGCATGTAAGTGAACATAGCTAAAAACTGAAATCTAATTAAGGTCTCGCATTTCCGATGAAAAATTGTCTTAGCAATTAAAATAGCTGTGATATATCTTGCTAGTTTAGCAGAATAAATTCCGTGGCCAACTCGTTTCACTATAGTTATTTACAGTGCTTCACTGCATATTAAAGCCGCTCCATCTACTTCCTCCTCCCTTTGAACCCACCTGCTGTTGTACGGTAGAGTACTGCTAATGATGTCAGAGTTCCTATATTGAGGACCTCTGTTGAGGACCTCTGGTATGCCTCATACCAACGCCGACAAGGAAGCCTTGACGCTCCAATACGAAATGCAGATGTAGATAAGAGTGATGATTCTAAACTCTAGCTTTTAAACACCCTTGTGAAACTTTTAGAGGATTTTCATACATATTTTCAAACTAGGCCAGAAACACTGAAAGCAAAAACTGAGCTGTGGTATGGAAAGAATATATTGTATTTAAATGGTGCAAAGTTAAGCACCGTTTGTGGATTTTACTACTCAACTGAGCCTACAAGCAACTGTTCTAAAGATCGTGTACTAAAAGTGTATTAGCTGAATATAAATATACAAAAATCCCTTCCATAGCGAGTTTAAGGCCTCCACTACAAATTATACAACCCAGAAACGAATTACTGATTCGGTGTATATATTCAAAGGATAGGAACAGTAAGTAAATTTAATCTTCCAGTTTGGAAATTTGTAAGTTAAATTGCAGATATACGTGAAGCCGATTAAAAAGCTGGGGTATAAAGAAAAAGGGCATGATAGGCTTGGGAAAGAGATGGGATCGGAATTAGAGGGCATTAGTAATCAATAGCCCAACTCTGGTATTGCACGCAAGTATAATCAGCCTTTTATTTTCCCAACATTCCGTTATCTCTTTTCTCGGATACAGGCGGTAGAATTCTCAATTGCTTCGGGGAACTAATTTCATTTAGTTTACATAAATCACAGACCAGATTATGTGGTTTCAGGTTATGTAAACTTGGAATTGCAAAGAGAAGGGAGCAAATTAAAATAAACCGATAAGAGTATGTCCGTGTGTATCTGTTGGAGATTATGGATTAAAACACACCCAAGGCCTATCCAGTGGCGTTTCTATATAGGCGATATTATTACTACTGCAACTCAGGACACATTGTACCAAAATGGGTCAAGTTAGTTTGAAAAAAGTCCCGCTACTTTCTGCCTGTCTCATTAGAATAGGCGCTGAAGTAAAACAGGCTTCATGTGCATTGTAAGCACGTGTGTTACTGAAGTTTCATTAATGTCGAGGAAAATAAAACAATATTTTACTATAATTCTATAAAATCACAGATGGTCGTGAATATGAACACTTCATAATTTGTTTCCGGACTCCCACCTTTAAATGCCCTTCTATACGTTTAAATGTCACGTAAGTTAATGTAACCTATGCATTGAAATGTTACATTACTATATTTTTGTTGCTATTTAACATTTTTCTGTCTGTAAAATGTTCCTTGCGAAGCACTCTTTGTATTGCACAAACGAAGTGTCACAGTATTATGTTTTGTCAGATGACTAAGCTTAGTTTGTTAGATAAAACACATGATAGCAAGTTTAAAAATGTTGGAGCCTAGACCGAAGCAGACAAAGAAACCTACAAAATTTTAAGCAGGCGTACCTTGTAATTCTGAAATGTTACAATATGGGACCAAAAGTTTGAGCTTTCTGCCGCGGGAAACTTAATTGATGTCGTAAACAAAGAACATTTTATCATAATCTCTAAACTTTTACAGTATAGTGGATGAAATTTAACATGTTTGCATTATATTACACCAGCACCGTCCAAATCCGCGCCCGTACTTTATATTTCTGGGGCCCTTCATAAGCAAATTTTGATCCCGACGATTTCTAATAATTCAAATTTCAAGAACAAACTATCTCCTCAATATCTTCATATCATATTAACACGAAGTATATCTTTGCATACTTAAAGCTCTACCTGCGTATAGCAGGTAGAAGCGTGCCTTCCTCCGGAGGACCCAGGTTCCGTCCCCGGTACCGGCGTGGGGATTTTCCCCCGCTGGAATATCTGGCACGGGTTGCACTCGGCGTTAGATCCCAACAGTCCCAGCAACAGTCGCAACAACGGTCCCACGAACAACGGTCCCAACAACAACGGTCCCAGCAACAACGGTCCCAGCAACAACCGTCCCAGCAACAACCGTCCCAGCAACAACCGTCCCAGCAACAACCGTCCCAGCAATAGCCGTACCAAAACGGTCCCAGCAACAACGGTCCCAACAACGGTCTCAGCAACAGACGTACCAAAACGTTCCCAGCAACAACGGTCCCAACAACAACAACGGTCCCAACAACAACAACAACGGTCCCAACAACAACAACAACGGTCCCAACAACAACAACAACGGTCCCAACAACAACAACGGTCCCAACAACAACAACGGTCCCAACAACAACAACGGTCCCAGCAACAACAACGGTCCCAGCAACAACGGTTCCAGCAACAGCCGAACTACAACGGTCCCAGCAACAGCCGAATTACAACGGTCCCAGCAACAACCGTCCCAGTAACAACCGTCCCAGCAACAACGGTCCCAGCAACAACGGTCCCAGCAACAGCCCTACTAAAAACGGTATCAGGAACAACGGTCCCCGCAACAGCCGTACCAACAACGGTCCAAGCAACAGCCGTATCAACAACGGTCCCAGAAACAGCTTATAAACAACGGTCCCCACAACAGCCGTACCAACAACGGTCCAAGCAACAGCCGTACCAACAACGGTCCCAGCAACAGCCGTATCAACAACGGTCCCATAAACACCCGTATCAACAATGGTCCCAGCAACAGCCGTACCAACAACGGTCCCAGCAACAGCCGTACCAACAACGGTCCCAGCAACAGCCGTATCAACAACGGTCCCAGCAACAGCCGTATCAACAACGGTCCCAGCAACAGCCGTATCAACAACGGTCCCAGCAACTGCCGTACCAACAACGGTCCCAGCAACAGCCGTATCAACAACGGTCCAAGCAACAGCCGTACCAACAACGGTCCCAGGAACAGCCGTATCAACAACGGTCCCAGCAACAGCCGTACCAACAACGGTCCCAGCAACAGCCGTACCAACAACGGTCCAAGCAACAGAAGTACCAACAACGGTCCCAGCAACAGCCGTACCAACAACGGTCCCAGTAACAACTGAACGAATAACCATCCCAGCAACAACCATACAAACAACGGTCCCACAAACAACCGTACAAAGAACCATCCCAGCGACAACCGTACCAACAACCATCCCAGCAACAACCGTACCAACAACCTTCGCAGTAACAAACGTACCAAAAACGGTCGCAGCAGCAACCGTAGCAACAAGGTTCCCAGTAACAGCCACACCAACAACGGTCACAGCAACAGCCGTACCACCAACGATCCCACTAACAACGGTTACAGCAACAACCGTACCGAAAAGGGTCCCAGCAACAACCGTACCAACAACGGTCCCAGTAACAGCCGTACCAACAACGGTCCCAGTAACAACCTTAACAACAACCGTCCCAGCAACAACCTTAACAACAACCGTCCCAGCAACAGCCGTACCAACGACCAGCCCAACAACAACCGTAACAACAACGGTCCCAGCAATAGCCGTACTAATAACCATCCCAGCAACAACCGTATCAACAACGGTCCCGGCAACAGCGGTACCAACAACCATTCCGGAAACAACCGTAAAAACAACGATCCCAGCAATAACCGTACCAACAGTGGTCCCAGTAGCAACGGTCCCAGCAACAACCATGCCCACAACTATCCCAGCAACAGCCGTACCAACAACCATCACAGTAACAACCGTACCAACAACGGTCCCAGAAACAACCGTACCAACAATGGTCCCAGCAACAGCCGTATCAACAACGGTCCCAGCAACAGCCGTATCAACAACGGTCCCAGCAACAGCCGTACCAACAACGGTCCCAGCAACAGCCGTATCAACAACGGTCCAAGCAACAGCCGTACCAACAACGGTCCCAGGAACAGCCGTATCAACAACGGTCCCAGCAACAGCCGTACCAACAACGGTCCCAGCAACAGCCGTACCAACAACGGTCCAAGCAACAGAAGTACCAACAACGGTCCCAGCAACAGCCGTACCAACAACGGTCCCAGTAACAACTGAACGAATAACCATCCCAGCAACAACCATACAAACAACGGTCCCACAAACAACCGTACAAAGAACCATCCCAGCGACAACCGTACCAACAACCATCCCAGCAACAACCGTACCAACAACCTTCGCAGTAACAAACGTACCAAAAACGGTCGCAGCAGCAACCGTAGCAACAAGGTTCCCAGTAACAGCCACACCAACAACGGTCACAGCAACAGCCGTACCACCAACGATCCCACTAACAACGGTTACAGCAACAACCGTACCGAAAAGGGTCCCAGCAACAACCGTACCAACAACGGTCCCAGTAACAGCCGTACCAACAACGGTCCCAGTAACAACCTTAACAACAACCGTCCCAGCAACAGCCGTACCAACGACCAGCCCAACAACAACCGTAACAACAACGGTCCCAGCAATAGCCGTACTAATAACCATCCCAGCAACAACCGTATCAACAACGGTCCCGGCAACAGCGGTACCAACAACCATTCCGGAAACAACCGTAAAAACAACGATCCCAGCAATAACCGTACCAACAGTGGTCCCAGTAGCAACGGTCCCAGCAACAACCATGCCCACAACTATCCCAGCAACAGCCGTACCAACAACCATCACAGTAACAACCGTACCAACAACGGTCCCAGAAACAACCGTACCAACAATGGTCCCAGGAGCAGCCGTACCAAATACCATCCGTGAACAACCATACCAACAACGGTCACAGCAACAGCTGTACCAACAACTGTCCCACCTACACTCACAGCAACAACGGTCCCAACAACGGTCCTGCCAACAGTCCCACCAACGGTCCAAGCGACATTCCAAGCGGCAGCCCCACCGCCGGTCTATGCGACAGTCCCAGCCACAGTGCCAGCCACAGTACCAGCAACGGTCCCAGCAACAACCGTACCAACAACCAACCCAGTAACAACCGTACCAACAACGGTCCCAGTAACAACGGTCACAGCAACAACCATACCAACAAGGGTCCCAGCAACAGCCATACCAACTACGGTCCCAGTAACAACCGTAACAACTGTCCCAGTAACAACCGTAACAACAATTGTCCCAGCAACAGCCGTACCAACAACAATTGTCCCACCAAAACTCAATCCAACAGCCGTACCAACAACAACGGTCTCGCCAACATTCACAGCAACAACCGTCCCACCAACATTCACAGGATCAACGGTCCCACCGACGGTCGCACTAACGGTCTCACTGACGGCCCAAGCAGCGGTCCCTCCGACGATTCCAGCCTAAGTCCCAGCAACGGTCCCAACAGGAACCGTACCAAAAACGATCCCACTAACAACCGTAACAACAACCGTCCCAGCAGCAGCCGTACGAACAACCATCTAGCAACAGCTGTACCAAAAGCAACTGTTCCAGCAACACTCACAGCACCAGCTGTACCAACAACAACGGTCCAACCAACACTCACAGCAACAACGGTCCCACCGACGGTCCCACCAACGGTCGCACCGACGGTCGCACCGACGGTCGCACCGACGGTCCAAGCGAAACTCCCACCGTCGGTCCAAGCGACAGTTCAAGCGACACTCCCACCGTCAGTCCAAGCGACAGTCCCTGCCACAGTCCCAGCAAACGTCCCAGCCACAGTCCCAGCAAACGTCCCAGCCACAGTCCCAGCCGGAGTCCCAACAGAAGTCCCAGCAACGGTCCCAGCAACAACCGTACCAACAACCATCCCAGTAACAACCATAATAACGGCCGCAGTAACAATGGTCACAGCAACAACCATACCAACAAGGGTCCCAGCAACAGCCATGCCAACAACTGTCCCAGCAGCAGCCATACCAAGAACGGTCCCAGTAACAAGCGTAACAAGAACCGTCCCAGCAGCACCCTATGAATAACCATAACAACCATACCATCAACGGTCCCAGCAACAGCCGTACCAACAACGGTCCCAGGAGCAACGCTCCCAGAAACAACCGTACAACGAAACATCCCAAGAGCAACCGTACCAACAACCATCGCAGTAACAACCGTACCAACAACGGTCCCAGCAGCAACCGTACCTACAACGGTTCCAGCAACAACCATACCTACAACGGTCCCAGCAACAACCATAGGAACAACGGTCCCAGTAACAGCCGTACCAACAACAACGGTCCAAACAACACTCACGTCAGCATCTGTACCAACAACAACGGGCCCACAAACACTCCCAGCAACAAAGCTCCCCCAACGGTCCAAGCAGCGCTCCAAGCGACAATCCCACCGACAGTCCCATTTCCAGTCCCAGCCCCATCCGCAGTCCCAGCCGCAGTACAAGCCACAGTCCCAGCCACAGTCGCAGCCACAGTGCCAGCCATAGTCCCAGGCGCAGTCCCAACCGCAGTCGCAGCCACAGTCACAGTCCCAATCGCAGTCCCAACCCCAGTGCCAGCCGCAGTCCCATCCACAGTGTCAGCTACAGTCCGAGCCGCAGTCCCAACCGCTGTCCCAGCCGCAGTCGCACCCACAGTGCCAGCCGCAGTCAAAACCGCAGTCGCAGCCACAGAGTCAGCTGCAGCCCCTACCGCAGTCAGAGCCACAGTCCCAGCCACAGTCCCAGGAACACTCCCAGCAACAGTCTCAGCCCCAGTCCCAGCCACAGCCCCAGCCCCAGCCCAAGCCACAGTCCCAGCAACCGCCTCAGCCCCAGTTCCAGCCACAGTCCGAGCAACAGTCTTAGTCCCGGTCCCAGCCCCAGCCCCAGCAACAGGCTGAGCCACAGTCCCAGCCCCAGCCACAGTCCCAGCAAGAACCCTACCAACAACCATCCCAATAACAACGTACTATGAACGGTACCAGTAACAACGGTCACAGCAACAACCATACCAAATAGGGTCCCAGCAACAGCCGTACCAACAGCAACCGTCACACCAACAGTAACAGCAAAAGTTGTACGAACATCAACGGTCCCACCGACGGTCCTACCAATGGTCCTACCTCGGTCCCTTCGACAATCCAACCGACCGTTCAAGCGACAGTCCCAGCCCCAGTCCCAACCGCAGTTCCACCCCCAGCCACAGTCCCAGCCCCAGCCACAATCCCAGCAACGGTCCCAACAAAACCGTACCAACTACCATCCCAGTAACAACCGTACCAACAATGTTGCCAGTAACAACATTCACAGCAAAAACCATACCAACAAGGGTCCCAGCAACAGCCATACCAAAGCGATGCGAATAACAACCGTAACAACAACCGTCCCAGCGACAGCCGTACGAACAACCATTCAGACACAGCCGTACCAAGAACAATTGTCCCACCAACACTCACAGCAACAGCTGTACCAACAACAACGGTCCCACCAACGGTCGCACCGACGCTCCAAGCGACAGTCCCAGCCACACCCCTAGCCACAGTGCTAGCCACAGTCCCAGCCCCAGCCACAGACTCAGCCCCAGTCACAGCCACAGCCCCAGCCCCAGCCCCAGCCCCAGCCCCAGCCCCAGCCACAGTCCCAGCAAGAACCCTACCAACAGCCATCCCAGTAACAACCTACTAACAACGGTAACAGTAACAACGGTCACAGCAACAACCATACCAAGAAGGGTCCTAGCAAGAGCCGTACCAACAACCATCCCAGCAACAGCCGTACCAACAGCAACCGTCACACCAACACTCACAGCAACAGCTGTACCAACAACAACGGTCCCACCGACATTCCTACCAATGGTCCTACCGAAGGTCCCACCGACAATCCAAGCGACCGTCTAAGCGACAGTCCCAGCGACGCTCCCACCGACAGTCCCAACCGCAGTCCCAGCCCAACCCACAGTCCCAGCGCCAGCCACAATCCCAGCAACGGTCCCAACAAGAACCGTACTAACTACCATCCCAGTAACAACCGTACCAACAAGGTTGCCAGTAACAACATTCACAGCAACAGCCATACCAACAACGATCCCAGTAACAACCGTAACAACAACCGTCCCAGCAAGAGCCGTACGAACAACCATCCAGCAACAGCCGTACCAACAACTGTCCCACCAACACTCACAGCAACAGCTGTACCAACAACAACGGTCCCACCGACGGTCCCACGAACGGCCGCACCGACGCTCCAAGCGACAGTCCCAGCCACACCCATAGCCACAGTGCCAGCACAGTCGCAGCCCCAGCCGCAGTCCCAGTGGCAGTCGCAGCAACGTTCCCAGCAACAACCGTACCAACTACCATCCCAGTAACAACCGTACCAACAACGTTGCCAGTAACAACGGTCACAGCAAAAACCATACCAACAAGGGTCCCAGCAACAGCCATACCAAAGCGAAGCGAATAACAACCGTAACAACAACCGTCCCAGCGACAGCCGTACGAACAACCATTCAGACACAGCCGTACCAAGAACAATTGTCCCACCAACACTCAGCAACAGCTGTACCAACAACAACGGTCCCACCGACGGTCCCACGAACGGCCCCACCGACGCTCCAAGCGACAGTCCCAGCCACACCCCTAGCCACAGTGCCAGCACAGTCGCAGCCCCAGCCGCAGTCCCAGTGGCAGTCGCAGCAACGTTCCCAGCAACAACCGTACCAACTACCATCCCAGTAACAACCGTACCAACAACGTTGCCAGTAACAACGGTCACAGCAAAAACCATACCAACAAGGGTCCCAGCAACAGCCATACCAAAGCGATGCGAATAACAACCGTAACAACAACCGTCCCAGCGACAGCCGTACGAACAACCATTCAGACACAGCCGTACCAAGAACAATTGTCCCACCAACACTCACAGCAACAGCTGTACCAACAACAACGGTCCCACCAACGGTCGCACCGACGCTCCAAGCGACAGTCCCAGTCACACCCCTAGCCACAGTGCTAGCCACAGTCCCAGCCCCAGCCACAGGCTCAGCCCCAGTCACAGCCACAGCCCCAGCCCCAGCCCCAGCAAGAACCCTACCAACAGCCATCCCAGTAACAACCTACTAACAACGGTAACAGTAACAACGGTCACAGCAACAACCATACCAAGAAGGGTCCTAGCAAGAGCCGTACCAACAACCATCCCAGCAACAGCCGTACCAACAGCAACCGTCACACCAACACTCACAGCAACAGCTGTACCAACAACAACGGTCCCACCGACATTCCTACCAATGGTCCTACCGAAGGTCCCACCGACAATCCAAGCGACCGTCTAAGCGACAGTCCCAGCGACGCTCCCACCGACAGTCCCAACCGCAGTCCCAGCCCAACCCACAGTCCCAGCGCCAGCCACAATCCCAGTAACGGTCCCAACAAGAACCGTACCAACTACCATCCCAGTAACAACCGTACCAACAAGGTTGCCAGTAACAACATTCACAGCAACAGCCATACCAACAACGATCCCAGTAACAACCGTAACAACAACCGTCCCAGCAAGAGCCGTACGAACAACCATCCAGCAACAGCCGTACCAACAACTGTCCCACCAACACTCACAGCAACAGCTATACCAACAACAACGGTCCCACCGACGGTCCCACGAACGGCCGCACCGACGCTCCAAGCGACAGTCCAGGCCACACCCCTAGGCACAGTGCCAGCACAGTCGCAGCCCCAGCCGCAGTCCCAGTGGCAGTCGCAGCAACGTTCCCAGCAACAACCGTACCAACTACCATCCCAGTAACAACCGTACCAACAACGTTGCCAGTAACAACGGTCACAGCAAAAACCATACCAACAAGGGTCCCAGCAACAGCCATACCAAAGCGATGCGAATAACAACCGTAACAACAACCGTCCCAGCGACAGCCGTACGAACAACCATTCAGACACAGCCGTACCAAGAACAATTGTCCCACCAACACTCACAGCAACAGCTGTACCAACAACAACGGTCCCACCAACGGCCGCACCGACGCTCCAAGCGACAGTCCCAGCCACACCCCTAGCCACAGTGCTAGCCACAGTCCCAGCCCCAGCCACAGGCTCAGCCCCAGTCACAGCCACAGCCCCAGCCCCAGCCCCAGCCCCAGCAAGAACCCTACCAACAGCCATCCCAGTAACAACCTACTAACAACGGTAACAGTAACAACGCTCACAGCAACAACCATACCAAGAAGGGTCCTAGCAAGAGCCGTACGAACAACCATCCCAGCAACAGCCGTAACAACAGCAACCGTCACACCAACATTCACAGCAACAGCTGTACCAACAACAACGGTCCCACCGACATTCCTACCAATGGTCCTACCGAAGGTCCCACCGACAGTCCAAGCGACCGTCTAAGCGACAGTCCCAGCGACGCTCCCACCGACAGTCCCAACCGCAGTCCCAGCCCAACCCACAGTCCCAGCGCCAGCCACAATCCCAGCAACGGTCCCAACAAGAACCGTACCAACTACCATCCCAGTAACAACCGTACCAACAAGGTTGCCAGTAACAACATTCACAGCAACAGCCATACCAACAACGATCCCAGTAACAACCGTAACAACAACCGTCCCAGCAAGAGCCGTACGAACAACCATCCAGCAACAGCCGTACCAACAACTGTCCCACCAACACTCACAGCAACAGCTGTACCAACAACAACGGTCCCACCGACGGTCCCACGAACGGCCGCACCGACGCTCCAAGCGACAGTCCCAGCCACACCCCTAGGCACAGTGCCAGCACAGTCGCAGCCTCAGCCGCAGTCCCAGTGGCAGTCGCAGCAACGTTCCCAGCAACAACCGTACCAACTACCATCCCAGTAACAACCGTACCAACAACGTTGCCAGTAACAACGGTCACAGCAAAAACCATACCAACAAGGGTCCCAGCAACAGCCATACCAAAGCGATGCGAATAATAACCGTAACAACAACCGTCCCAGCGACAGCCGTACGAACCATTCAGACACAGCCGTACCAAGAACAATTGTCCCACCAACACTCACAGCAGCAGCTGTACCAACAACAACGGTCCCACCAACGGTCGCACCGACGCTCCAAGCGACAGTCCCAGCCACACCCCTAGCCACAGTGCTAGCGACAGTCCCAGCCCCAGCCACAGGCTCAGCCCCAGTCACAGCCACAGCCCCAGCCCCAGCAAGAACCCTAAAAACAGCCATCCCAGTAACAACCTACTAACAACGGTAACAGCAACAACCATACCAACAAGGGTCCCAGCAACAGCCATACCAAAGCGATGCGAATAACAACCGTAACAACAACCGTCCCAGCGACAGCCGTACGAACAACCATTCAGACACAGCCGTACCAAGAACAATTGTCCCACCAACACTCACAGCAACAGCTGTACCAACAACAACGGTCGCACCGACGCTCCAAGCGACAGTCCCAGTCACACCCCTAGCCACAGTGCTAGCTACAGTCCCAGCCCCAGCCACAGGCTCAGCCCCAGTCACAGCCACAGCCCCAGCCCCAGCCCCAGCCCCAGCCCCAGCCCCAGCCCCAGCAAGAACCCTACCAACAGCCATCCCAGTAACAACCTACTAACAACGGTAACAGTAACAACGGTCACAGCAACAACCATACCAAGAATGGTCCTAGCAAGAGCCGTACGAACAACCATCCCAGCAACAGCCGTACCAACAGCAACCGTCACACCAACACTCACAGCAACAGCTGTACCAACAATGGTCCCACCGACATTCCTACCAATGGTCCTACCGAAGGTCCCACCGACAATCCAAGCGACCGTCTAAGCGACAGTCCCAGCGACGCTCCCACCGACAGTCCCAACCGCAGTCCCAGCCCAACCCACAGTCCCAGCGCCAGCCACAATCCCAGGAACGGTCCCAACAAGAACCGTACCAACTACCATCCCAGTAACAACCGTACCAACAAGGTTGCCAGTAACAACATTCACAGCAACAGCCATACCAACAACGATCCCAGTAACAACCGTAACAACAACCGTCCCAGCAAGAGCCGTACGAACAACCATCCAGCAACAGCCGTACCAACAACTGTCCCACCAACACTCACAGCAACAGCTGTACCAACAACAAAGGTCCCACCGACGGTCCCACGCACGGCCGCACCGACGCTCCAAGCGACAGTCCCAGCCACACCCCTAGCCACAGTGCCAGCACAGTCGCAGCCCCAGCCGCAGTCCCAGTGGCAGCCGCAGCAACGTTCCCAGCAACAACCGTACCAACTACCATCCCAGTAACAACCGTACCAACAACGTTGCCAGTAACAACGGTCACAGCAAAAACCATACCAACAAGGGTCCCAGCAACAGCCATACCAACAACGACCCCAGTAACAACCGTAACAACAACCGTCCCAGCACTAGCCGGACGAATAACCATCCAGCAACTGCCGTACCAAAAACAACTGTCCCTCCAATACTCACAGCAACAGCTGTACCAACAATAACGGTCCCACCAACGGTCGCAACGACGCTCCAAGCGACAGTCCCAGCCAGAGCCCTAGCCACAGTGCCAGCCACAGTCGCAGCCCGTCCCAGCCGCAGTCCTAGCAACGTTCCCAGCAACAACCGTACCAACAGCCATCCCAGTAACAACGGTAATAACAACGGCCCCTGTAACAACAGTCACAGCTACAACCATACCAACAAGGGTCCAAGCAGCAGCCATGCCAACAACGGTCACAGTAACAACCGTAACAACAACCGTCCCAGCAGCAGCCGTACGAATAACTATCCTAGCAGCTTCCGTATCAACAATGGTGCCAGCAACAGCGGTACTAACAACCATCCCAGCAACAACCATACCAACATCGGTCCCAGTAGCAACGCTCCCAGAAACAACCGTACAAAGAAACATCCCAGCAACAACCGTACCAACAACCATCCCAACAACAACCGTACCAACAACCATCGCAGCAGCAACCGTAGCCACAACGGTCCCAGCAGCAACCGTACCCACAACGGTACCAGCAACAACCATAGGAACAACGGTCCCAGCAACAGCCCTACCAACAACGGTCCCAGTGACAACGGTCCCAGCAACAACCATACCAACAACCATCCCAGCAACAAACGTACCATCAACCATCCTAGAATCAACCGTACCAACAACGGTCCCAGAAACAACCGCACCAACAACGGTCAGAGCAACAGCCGTACCAACAACAACGGTCCCAACAACACTCACAGCAACATCTGTACCAACAACAACGGTCCCACCAACACTCACAGAAACAACGCTCCCACCAACGGTCCAAGCAGCGGTCTCACCAACGGTCCAAGCGACAATCCCAGCGAGATTCCCAGCAACGGCCCAACCGACAGTCCCATTCCCAGTCCCAGCTCCATCCGCAGTCCCAGCCGCAGTCGCTGCCCCAGCCACAGTCCCAGCAACACTCTCAGCCCCAGTCCGAGCTACAGTCACATTCCCAGTCCCAGCAAGAACCCTACTAACAACCATCCCAGTAACAACCGTACCAACAACGGTGCCAGTAACAACGGTCACAGCAACAACCATACCAACAAGGGTCCCAGCAAGAGCCGTACGAACAACCATCCCAGCAACAGCCGTACCAACAGCAACCGTCACACCAACACTCACAGCAACAGCTGTACCAACAACAACGGTCCGACCGACGGTCCTATCAATGGTCCCAGCGACGGTCCCAGCCCTAGTCCCAACCGTAGTCCCAACCACAGTCCCAGCCCCAGCCACAATCCCAGCAACGGTCCCAGCAGGAACCGTACCAACTACCATCCCAGTTACAACCGTACCAACAACGTTGCCGGTAACAGCAAAAACCATACCAACAAGGGTCCCAGCAACAGCCATACCAACAACGATCCCAGTAACAACCGTAACAACAATCGTCCCAGCAACAGCCGTGCGTACAACCATCCAGCAAGAGCTGTACCAACAACAACGGTCGCACCGTCGCTCCAAGCGACAGTCCTAGCCACAATGCCAGCCACAGTCCCAGCCCCAGCCACAGTCCCAGTCGTAGTCCCAGCAACGTTCCCAGCAACAACCGTACCAACAGCCATCCCAGTAACAACGGTAATAACAACGGCCCCTGTAACAACAGTCACAGCTACAACCATACTAACAAGGGTCCAAGCAGCAGCCATGCCAACAACTGTCCCAGGAACAGCCATACCAACAACGGTCCCAGTAACAAGCGTAACAACAACCGTCCCAGCAGCAGCCGTACGAATAACCATCCCAGCAACTTCCGTACCAACAATGGTCCCAGCAACAGCGGTACTAACAGCCATCCCAGGAACAACCATACCAACAACGGTCGCAGTAGCAACGCTCCCAGAAACAACCGTACAAAGAAACATCCCAGCAACAACCGTACCAAGAACGGATGGAGTTATAGCCGGGTTGGGAAGGTTGCTGAGGGGAAAAGCGACGGGTGCTATACGGGCCAAGTCGAACATCAGGCAAGGTAGCGGAGGTCGAGCACGTTCCTCTCGGAAGCGTTATTTATATTCCCGCTGCCAGAACATGTTCCGCAAATGTCCGGCCCGTTTTGCGAATCATGTCATACTCAACACTCGCATCGGGGAAGGAAGCAAGTGTTCAGCCCCCTGCGGCCGAGTTATACCACCGTTACTCGGAGCTATTGAGCCAGGGCGGAAAAGGGGAAAATGGTGTCGACATCAGGCCCACCTGTTGCCCGCTAAGACAATGTCTCCCTCTCTTCTCTCCCAGGGAGGCGAAAATCCGTATCCGCAAGGTACTGAGGACCACCACATCTGGTCTCGATGGGATTGGGAGGGGACATATGCTACGCGAAGGTTTGCCTCTTTTCTTGGCTAAGCTATTTAATATCATCTTGTTGACCGGGGTGTACCCGGGGTCTTGTAAGGTAAAGAGAACCACCTTCATTCCCAAGGGCCAGGATGACGAAAGTCCGAGGGGAGGGGGTGGCGTCATATTACGAAAAGCTCGCTCCTTGGCAGGATATTCTCCGCCCTTCATGACCGCCGCATTCGAGCTAAAGTGGAGATCACCTCGGTACGGGGGGGGGCTTCGTTTCCGGAACATCGCCCTTGTTAATGAGGCGATGAAAATCGGCAAGGAGGAGGAAAAGCCCCGGCTTTGGTAGACATAGCGAAAGCTTTCGATACCGTTAGCCATGGTGCGGTTCTCAGCGGTTTGAAGCTCCAAGGTTTCCATCCCCACTTGGTTGGCCTAATTGCGGACATGCACTGGGATATTTTCACCCAGCTGGAGAACGGTCAAGGCTTAGCCATTACAAGAGGGGTTAAACAGGGCGACCCCCTCTCACCCTTATTGTTTAATCTTGCTGCGTGGGGTAGCGGACATGCCAACGGGACTTAGGTTTGGTAACAAACGTTTAAACATCTTGGTATTTGCAGACGATATTGTTCTGGTCGGTGGAAGTCCAGAGGACAGACGAGCTCTGTCATGGACTTCGCACCATTGGCCTTACCGCGTCGGCGCCAAAGTCCACCTGTTTCTGCATTCTCGAGGGTAGGAAGACCTGGGCAACGACGGATCCTGGCCTCCTTTTGGAGGGTGTTCCGATACCCGAGGCTAAGCCCGAAGACCGTCTGATGTACCTGGACGAGGACATAAATCCTTGGGGCGGTCAAGTGGGCAGCGTCTTTAGGGGCCACCTTGGGGCCACAGCTGAGCGCCTTGCGAGCCTGCCCCTCAAACCATGGCAGAAGCTGGAGCTGTTGGTGAGGTATATTGTGCCTAGGTTCATGTACCTCGCCACAGTCGAGCCACCCTCCAGAACTCTGCTAGCCGACGTTGACAACAGGCTTCGGCAGGTTGGCAAACGCATTTTCCATCTGCCAAAGTCGGTAGCCACGGGGTTCTTCTACAGCCGTAGGCGAGACGGGGGGCTGGCTTTGCCAAAGATGACCGATCTGGTACCTCTTGTCTTCTTGCGGGTTGGGAGATCGCTGTTGGATCGAGCCGATACTTTGCCGCAGGCTACTCTGGAGGAGAGAACTTAACATCTAGGCTCCAGCATGTATACCAGACACTGGGCTTGAATTGGCCGGCCACTCTTCGGGACATCAACTCCCACAAGCTGTTCCTGAAGACCAGTGAGTGGAGTGCTTGGTTCTCCTGCCCCTCACAGGGGAAAGGGGTGGGTTCCTTTTACGCAGACCCGATAGGTAATAAGTGGCTCCTTAAGCCTTGGTTACTTAAACCTTCAAGGTTTACGGAGGCCCTTAAGCTCCGTACAAATACACAATCTTGTCGGGTCCTCGAGTCCAGATATAACCCCGACGCCGATGTCAACTGCCGACGTTGCGGTGCAGCGGTGGAGACAGCAGCTCATATTCTTGGCGTTTGTGTCTGCTAAGCCCGCTGGTATCAGGAGGCATGACACCGTGGTAAAGGAGGTATTCAGCAAGATCAAATCGAATGATCCTCCTCCTACCATGGTGTATCATGAGCACTCCTTCCTGGTACAAGACGGACAGCGCCTCACGCCCGACCTGGTGGTTGTCAGAGGTAGCGAAGCTACCGTTATCGATGTCACCATTAGGTATTAGGATGGAGAATCTCTTGCCAAGGGGTAGCTCGAGAAGGTCTAGAAATACAAACATCTCGACGCCCCCATTTGCCCTGACCATACTGAGCATGGGCTTTAACATCCACAGCTCCTTCCTCGGGTACGCCAACATCCCGGCCAGGCGAGTGCACGATTTTTAGTTAAATATTATTTTTGCAATGATGTGTTCTTTTAAACATTTTCAATCCATTTGGCTATGCCGCCTAGCTGCCTATTTCTGTTTTTGAGGTCACGTTTTAGTATTTCTTTAGTTTTTAATGTTTTACTTTTAGTAATAAGTTAGTTTTAGTGGCCTCTATAGAATGAGTTAAAATTGTATGTAATATTAGATTCTAGGAGGCAAGGTGACAGGCATCTACATAACCCGGAATTAAAAACTCGTGATGCGGGTTTTCAGATCATAACCTAAAAGTAAATATTACTCTATGAGAAAGCTCCATTGAATTTCTTGCAAGAATTTTTAGCGATAAAAGCTGCATTTATTCTTAGAATCAAAGCCAACTCTGCTGCAACGGGAAAACCAGAAGTTTGCTGTAGTTCACTTGTAAGAAGCAGAAGTGGCTACCGGTGAAACGAATTTAGTACTTTTTTGGTTCATATATTTAACACAAATCGACGATTACAGCACCTATAAATACTTTAATACTGTGGAAGTCACTAGAAGAGATCGCCACAGTCGTGAATCTTCATGAAAGTTTTGTAGTTGTGCAGCAAGTTTCAAGGAATTCTGCCATCCTCCCTACAGCTCCGATGTGGTCCCAGTAGGGTAATTCCCTTTCAGAAGTTTAAAAGAGGTCCTTTGTAGACGACTGCTGGTCATGTGTATTTTAATTCTAAGAGAAGAACGCTGCAGTGGTTCAATAAACGCAGCAATAGCTTTAGGAAAGTTCACGAAAGAGCTACACAGAATTGAACTGGAAACTTTTTTTAAATTTTCGGCTGACCATAACTAAGAGCAAAGCACCAAGAAGAGACAATACAGCTCTGGAGATACTAAAAGTGAATGAATATGACACTATTAATATGCTATTCCATTACTACAAAATATATGGAGAAAGACAATTCCATCTGAATGGAAGGAAAGCTGGACTGTATAAGTTCGCCGCCACCCCCCCCCCCCCCCTTCCCGAAAGCGTGACACTACAGTATGTAAAAATTGGAGGAGTAACGCTCGAGTATACCGAGTAAAATAATGTCCAGAATAATTTTAAACAGAGTAAAGGACCCAATAGAACAGATTTAAAAAGCACAGGCGCGTTTTCGTAGACGACGTAGTTGTGTTGACCTAGTGAACGAAAGAATAATTCTGGAGCAAGGTAGTGAATGACAATCAATGTTGTACTTGACGTTCATAGATTTTGAGACAGCGTTTGATTGGGTAATGTAGAAGAGCTTGCCGAAAAACTGTACACCTCGTAATATGTTGAATCTTACACATGAAATGTGTAAAAGGTAGGTACAGATGTAAAGTAGTGCATGAGGGTAGGCTTACACATTACCTGTATGTGACAAGTGGAGTCCAACCTACAATATAATTAGTGGTACTCGATAATGTCATGAGAAAAATGTTGGAAGCGCGGGGTGGGGCAGAAAAAGAGGAATACAGTGGGGAATGGGAGAGATTGGAAGACCTAGAGTTTTCAGACATGTCTTTTCTCTTCAATAATTACTGATATGAAGCAGAAGCTGGAACGATTGCAAAAAGCAGACACGGCGTGACTGAAATGTTCCCAAGATCAAGGAGATGACAAACTCCGAAGTTGAAGAAGGGATATTTGTGGCAGGAGAGGAAATTTCAAATGTGAAGGCATTTACATATCTGGGAAGTATAGTGACCACAAGGAGGAGCAGAAGCTGTGAAAGCTAGACTTAGTAAACGTAATGCGACCTTTATGCAATTGTACACAGTATGAAGAAATAAGAGTTTAACTAACACGAAAATAAGAAAGTTTAATACAAGTATTAAATCTGTTCTATATACTTGTGGAGCTTGGAAGTTGAACTATCACCGTTCTTTTGCAGACATTTATAAATCATTTACGATGTGTTATAAAGTTCAGATCGCCTGAAGTTGTATCAAATGAACTATGGAGACAATGAACGAAGTTCCAGTTGCAGTGGAAATTAACGTAGGGCCGATCCATTTCCATTTCCTCTTTAGGAAACTAGGGGAATGTGTAAAAAGGACAGTAATAGAACGGAATCCACAAGGTGTACGGAGGAGAGGTCTGACTAGGAAGACCTAGAGGAACACTTAGAAGAGGAAAACTTGGAGGTCAAAGCGTTGGCGTGTAGAATATCACAATGGAAACATTTCACATGTGTCCTATCTTCCAAAGGAAACGAGAGGAATTAGCTAACACCTAAAAGAACACTGTGGTAATTTTCATCGGTAAATAGTCTCACAGAACAACAATAATCACGTTGATTGGGCATTCTGCTTTTGTAACAATTCCCAATTTCCAATGTGGAAGATCGTGCAATAAGCCGCAAGTTTAGTGCACATGGGTTCTACTGTTGCTCTCGCGCATGTACACAGCTGCAGCCGTCTGCTGATGCGCCTGACGGCTGCACGGTACCGGTTACGCTATTCATTCTCCCTGTCCAACTAAGCTGTACCGCATGTGATCGAACGCAGCTCCAGACAAATAATAACAGACAAAAGACATTTATCTCGTGCTTTTGATATCAACTCCACATTTGTTGGGTTTATGGTTATAAATGTGTTCTAATCTTCAGTGCAGTAGTTATTTTGAAACTACAGTAGGTAACGGTGCAACCAAACTTGGGTGTGAACAGGATACAGGCTAGGAGGCCAATGATTTACTGGAGAAATCACTAAAAGTAAGTATGGTAGTAGAAAAGACGATATTTAGGAGGAGGTTCCAAGCCCTGTGGTTGCAATGCTAGTTTTAAGAAGTTTGACTGCACTTTTCAGGATAACTATTTGTCACAGAAGTGTAAAATTTTGTACTCGTACTATAGGTCAAGGCTTTTCTATTGTACCGACTATTTATATTACATACATATGATTTCCCTAACTTTAAAAATGTTATAATGAACAATTTTTTTCACCCATATTTGTCCTTGAACATTTAAAATTATTTTAAAGGCACTTCTGATATCTTTAATGGTCAGGTGATTACATTATGATAATCTAGGGCTTAAACTTGGGAAATCAGAAAAAAGTATTTTTGGGGATTCAAAACCGCCTTACAAACTCCTTTAAAGCTATGGAAAGATGGAAAAAGTGAAAATATACGAATGCAGAAATCCAAAGAGCAAAAAGAAATCGTGTAGTGAAAGAGAAAAGGGAGGAAAGTGAGTAAAACTGAGTGATAACTAAAGTTTTAACAACGAAGTGAACATTGGTAAACTTTAATTGGTAGTCAAAGTATGAAAGAAAGAGAGGGCAAAGAAAAGTTAAAAAAAAGTTAGGTATAAAAACAGTTAATGAAACCATTAAAAACTAATAAAGAATTAGTAATGTAACATTAATTCAGAAGTAAAACTAGAAAATTAAGGAGATATTCGGAAAAAAAAGTAGCATGGACAGTTGTTTAGAAGATACATATCAGAAAGGGGGTCTATCTGGACACCCAACTTGATTGTAAAAGTAAAGATTGTATTCAGGAGGACGCAGTACAAAACGAAAGTAACCCTGACTCCTTTACAAGTCCTATGAAAGGTTTAAAAGCGACTGTGAGGCAATATGAATGTTACGACTTTGAAATTCAATAATTCCTGCAGGACGAGAAAAACTAATAGCGGCTTGTCAACAACAAAAGGTGACTTAACAGGCAATTCGCAGAAAATTAAAAATATGTTTTATAGGTCAAAAGTTTCTCGAACATATGGTATTTTAATGAAAATCGTTAGCCATTTTGAGAGAAAAAAATAATTTTCTATTTTTTTAAGTCAAGCATGGTTTAGGCTTATTGGTTTTCTTTAAAATCTTCCTGTAACATTTTTAAATATACTGAGTTTGGTACTTAACCTGAGCTACCCCCTTTAGACATACATTTTTAAAAGTATGTTTTTAATTCAGGGGGATTTCTGGATGTATTTCTGGTAAACTTTTTATATCTATGTCTTACTTTCTCTACAAGGAATAGTAAGCAGGGGACATTGGGGAAATATGTCATTCCACCCAATAAGTTGATATCGGAGTTTTACCAGAAATATAGATTTTGAGACACCCAACCGCGAACATTTAAAAAATTATCTAAAGAATGTCCGTCCAGGTTCATATAAAATACTTGGTATTTTTAAGGGCGTGACAGGAAGATTTTGAACAAAATCTCCACCCTGGACTGCTATTACATGGAATACTTTTAGAAAACTGATTTTCTCAAAATCCTCTAACGATTTTTACTAAAATGCCATGTGTTTGCGATATTTTTATGGCAAATTAAATGTATATTTTAAATTTGGTGGCTATAGCCCCTGTAGTGTTGTTTAATCTAGATGAATTCTCTATAACTGGTAAACCGTAAGAAATGGACCAAATCTTACTGTACAACCTCGTTGAAACACAAGTTGTCAAATGATCATTTTTGGGAAGTGAACCATTCCCTTTGCAATACTTATAGACCGTTCTCAAATGGCAGGACGCTATTCATTTTAATCTCAATCATGCATACGAAACCGAGTTTCAAAGTCTTCATAAAGCAACCACTCTTAAAAAATTTGAGTATGACTTAAAGCCTGTATTGGTCCTATTCCTCTTTCCGCTTCATATTAATCAAAATACATTTGCAGAAATGATCTTATTGCTACGTTTGTTTTGATGGCGTAAGTGTTTGTAAAAATATGGGGTTTGTATAAGATTAGACAGCTATCTCAATGTAAAATGAGATTTTTTAAAGGTTTTATAGGAGAGATCCTGTAATATAATGCATTATAAGAAACCAAAGCTTTTAAACAACGCCACCACCATTCTATGCTCATACTCGTGTGGATTGTCAGATATAGGTCAAGCTTTTACTCACTGTCATGTCGGCTGGAAGGTAAAAGTACTGTTAAATATATAATCAACCATTAATCTCTTTTGTAAAGAGACAAGTGCTGTCCTGAAAATTATATTAACGATTATCTGTCACGCTGCCGCCAGAGCTGTGTTCTGTATGACAGCCTCCATTTCTTTCCCCAATTCAGAAATATCGAAGCAGAAGGGAAATAATATGCTTTGCCACGCTTCTATTTCAAGAGCGACGTAATGATAGATAATCCCATTAAGTGACAATAGGAAAGGGAAAATGAAATGTCTCGTACGGGAAGAAAAGAACGATTCTGACGTCATATCTCTCTTCTTGACGTTTGTCAATAACGAACTGTTCAGATAATGCAGTGAACACGACCTATAATCTGTTGGAGGGACAGAGTTGACAGGTTTCGGACTTTGTGACGGTCTTAAGTGGTGTGTTTATGGCCCTTCTTGCGAAAACAAGAGAATAGACCTAAGGTTTGTTTAAAATCATTCATTCCCGTAAAATAAACATTCCAGTTTTCTATTTTCAGAGCACTTGTCCCCAATACGTCAGCACTCCTTAGAGATAAAGCGTAGAGACAAATGACTGTACTTGCATGTCTTGCAAAAATGGGATGTTTAATCACGAAATATTAAACAACTTGAATCCAGCGTATCTACTGGGATAAATTTGAGGGCGTTCGCTTGACAATCGCGCAACTTTGGCATGTGTGTAGAGCGGAAGCTCAGGAATGTGGACAGTAAACACTATCTGCTCAGGTCTCGTGATCGTATCTTGGAAAGAAGACCACTCCTCCCCTCGTTACTTACATCATTGATAAACCAGGTGTGCCTCCTAGGAGCCACCTCCCCATCAGAGCTGCATACCTCCTTTCGTACCAGGAGACTACACGGTGCAGTTGAAACTAGTAAACAATATGACTACGCGTGTTTCATCAGGAATAGGAAGATTTTGTATTTTATATAATGAAAAGCCATTTTGTTTAATTTTTCATTCATTACATATCTTAAAATAAGACTCCATTTTAACAAAAGACGAATATGCCAAGATCGTTGTAGTAGTATGTTTATATACTTTCTTAAAACAAATAAATACTAATGGTACTAGTGGCATAATAGGGATGAAAAGAGGCAGCGATGCACGGAATACGGAAGTTCTTGTGAAAATTGGTACTATATTTTGAAGTATAATGGCACTCAAAAAATAAGGATTTTCCATTAGAGTTAAAAGTTTACATTTTTAATTCAAAATTTGATGAATATATGAGAAAGTAGCAAAATTATTTAGCGACAATTAGGTTAAAATGGTTAAAAGAAGAATGAGTAAATGGAGAAAATGGAAAAGGGTAAAGAGGGGTAAAAGTATATAGTGGCCGTAATAAACTTCCCCATAATATATAAAGCAAAATTTTAAATATAAGAGAAAGTAACAGAAATAAGCTACTGCAAAGGGGAGGAATAAATTGTATACTGTGGGGAATATGATTACAATTATATTTAATATTGTAGGCTAAGAGTATTTGTATAATTAGAATTGTTAGAATAAATATTACCAGAATACCAATTTGACGTTCTACGGCGAAGTTACTCAGCGTTGAAACTGTTTTAAATAAATTGGTAATGGAAAAACGGCCGTACGGGCAAACAACGGTGTAATGAGGGTGAATGTAGTGTAACATCCTCTGTTGTTCCGTAATGTGATGTGGGAGCAGTTGTTACCCTCTCTCTCGTTTCTTTATGGATAAACACAGATACGTGATGAAGCCAGTTTTCTAAAAGTGGCTTAGTTTCGTCTTTCAATTCTAGGTGTTTGTGTATGCGGGAAACGGAAGATGTAAACAAAATGTAATAATGGTCAACAATATCCTTTACCTTTCATGATATGACGTATAAATCCAATAAAAATTCGTCTATTTGAATCTACCGTCACTCGAAATCATTCAGACTACAGATTTTACAGCTACAAGTGCAGAGTTATATTTTTTAGGCTTAAAATTACATGCAATTAACATGTTTTGAAAACGGGATTGCAGAAGCAAACAAGTCCTTTAAAATTCCAAATAGGCAGCTTTCTCGGTTCCGGCATGAGCTATACAGTTGTTTACCCACTTTCTTCTGCTTACTTAAAGTAAACATTTACGTAACAGAATTTGCTCACAAAGTGCCTTGAGTGTTTTTTCTAACACAATATTATACGCACTTTTGCCTCGAAGTTCGGTGAAATTTTTATAGCCCATTATGCCGTTTATGAAGAGGCAGTTTTATAAACGACATAATAGTAGCATCTAGAGCCCCATAAAACAGAATCTTAAGACAGCGAAAGGGGAATGGCCGGTAATTACCTTTATTGTTTGCTATTCCTCTTGTAAAGCACTAATTGCTCAGATTTCTAGAATTTTATAATTCTTATAACAGCAGGAGAGGGTTTCTCCTACATTTGTAAACAGCAAAGCAACCTTTGACATTTAACAAACTTCAATTTTTACACTTTTTCACTAGAGCAAGAGTGATGTACCTGTATATCTTTGATTTTTAACCCTTATATTTAGTTTCCCTTATTGCTACTACAGGCAAGTAATGCCAAATTTTGACCCTTAAGATCATAAATAGCACTTCATCACGGGAGGACATATGCCACTGTGACGTCAGCTCGCACAGCTGGACATGCTCGCACTGAAGATGACTTGAGTGACGTCACCGTGGTCTACACTGCTGCTCTAGACAAAGACAAAGTTGTTGGAAGCACGCGGGGTGCACAAATATAGGAAAGACAGGTAACATCTGGTGCTAATAACGCAACTAACGTCATGGATATTGTAATATTAATGGTGACGTTTAAATTACATGGTTGGTCACATTATAAACAATTACATTTTGGTGCTGTGCTATGAGAAAATATATAACAATTCTAGTTGATGCGAAGGGCAGTCATGTTATAAAGTAAATAGAAGAAAATCTCTGCAAATTAGAAGAGAGCCGTACAGAACAAAATTACATGGACATATCTCGTCTTATTTTTAACTGTCTTATCAATGTTAGGACGTAATGTCTGGGAAATTTGTAATCAAAGACTGCATGTTACGCTATGATCAAAGTACTTCGGAATTTGGACTTAGGTAATTTCATTCCAGAACCAGAGAGTGTATGGCTGCTCCGTTTTACTTGTACTGGTCAAGTTGGGTGTAGATCTCCCGATGACAATGAGTAAACCCTCCAATCCCGTACTCAGTCTTATCTTGGCAACATGGCTCTCACCTGACGTCACACGAACTGATAGACTCGCTGTTCGTTCCAATACGTCACAACACTTGAAACGCTTTTCCTCTGCACTAAACACTTTTCCTTTTTGGCGTGGTTTCAGTCACGAATTGAAACTTTCAACAGTTCATTTGTCAGTAGTTACTGCTCATTCCTTACAAGACTAAGATAAGAAACATACTACCAAAAGGTACATTTTACTAAATTCCCTTTCGTATTTGGTCCGTGGTCCTTCGCATTCTTAAAGATGCAGCCTAAGTGCAACTGCTAAGGTGCAAAACCCTTTTACACTGTAACACTTATCGAGCACTAATGCTCTACATCACATAAAATGTCTATTTTCTCTTTTAAGAACGTACAGTAACTAGAGGAACTACAGTCCTCCACCCAAAAATTCGATAGAGATTTCACCAGAAATACATTTTTGAGACTGATTAAAAAAAACATTTCTAGAGAGTGTCTATGTGAGGGTGAATAGTGTAACTCAAAAACGAAAAGTCGATAAGATATCAAACTTAATATTTAAGTTTAGCATCTTATAAAGTGAGACGGTTTTCAAGAACATACCCGTCATCTCTACTACACTTTACATGGAAAAGTAAAAGCGGCTCTAATTTTGATTAAATTATATTTTCAGGGCAAAAGGTGTGCCTTGCATGTTCTGAAAATAACCTCTAGTAACAACTTTCGTTATCTTAATACACAAATATTGCAAATCTCGTTAAATAAAAAAATTAAAATGTTTTACGAAGTTCAACATTTGTGATATTCCCTCTTATTGGTTTAGATCAGGGGAAGAGAACTTCGGGCCGGGTGACGTATTTGAACGAAGAGCCAGCTTGTACGTTCGTGTGACGTCAGGCGAGAGTGGTGTATTGCTATGCTGTCTGGATCAGCGGCGCTACTTGTACGAAACGGAAGGGTTCAGCTTTATCGCTCTGGGTGGTAACATGGAGAGCATTAAGAAATTTAATTTACAACGTCATTATACTGTGTGCCATGCTAATGAATATGGTAAATATCAAGGAGAAGAACGTGACGCAGCAATATCTGGATTAAGGAACACGCTGATGTGGAGGATTGTCAAAGTAGCGAAGCGTCTGTCCGTTTGAGCTACAGAATAGCTCTTCACATAGCCAAGAAAGTAAGGTCATTTACTGAAGGAGACTTCGCAAAACAAGTGATTGTGATGGCTGCTGAAGAATTGTGTCCACATTTGTTAGAACACTTTGAAAGAGTAAGTTTGTCTCCTAAGACTTATGCGGCGTATTCATGAAATGGGTACAGATGTTCAGGAGCAACTTGATGTTATGGCGTTTAAGCTTGTATATTATTTCTTAGCTGGTGACGACAGTGGTGACATAGCTAATTGCGCAGTATCGGATATTTTCATTAGGGGCGTCGATGCCAAGTTGAACATCGTAGAGGAATTGTAAGATTTAGTTCCCCTTAAAGGGACCACTACAGGTCTGGACATTTTCAAAGGTGTTGAAAGAGCTGTTGAAAACGCTGGCCTAAGTTGGAATAAGGTTGTTTCTGTCGCAACTGATGAGGCTCCGTCTATGACAGAGGTCAATGTTGGATTAATAACTCGAATGAAAGAGCGTATAAAACGTGTTCCTGGTGCTACACATGATCTCATTGCAATACACTGCAATCTTCATCAAGAGAATCTTTGTGCCAAGAATATGAAAGTTAAAAATGTTATGGATATCGTGGTGCAAGTTACAAATGCTAGTCGATCAAGAGGCCTTAGACATAGACTAATTATCGCAAGTGCGTGCTCCTATAAAGAATATGTGCAGACTTTGCTAAATCTTCGTCACCAGTTTGAGACCAGGTTTCAAGATGTAGAAGCCTTGTCTACCACATTTCAGCTCTTTGCAACCCCATATTCGTTGGATGTTAATGTTCCTAGAAGGTACCAAATTGAATTGATAAATTTACAGTGCGACGATTTCCTGAAGGACAAATATAAGCACAAAGAAGACTTGGCCAATTTTTACAAGAATGTTCCTCAAACCAGATTTCCGAGGATGTGTGCTCTTGCTGCACGCATATTATGTATGTTTGGTTCTACGTATGTGTGCGAATAATTCTTTTCTGTTATAAACCTTTCTAAGTCAAAATCCCGAAACACAGTCAGATCACAATCTAATATGCAGTCTTCGATTAAAAATGTCCCGTACATTACGTCTTAACATTGACAAACTGGTTAAAGAAAAGTCAAACGGCAAATGCCGGAAAATGTCCACATAATTGTTCGGTATACCTTTCCTCTAAAGTGCAGGCAAAATATTTTAAATTTCTGGTCTATTTGCGTTATAACATGACGGTTCACATAAACTAAAATTATGATATATTTTTTTGATGGCATAAAGCTGAGATGTAATTATTTATAATCTGTGACTATTCTGTAATTGAAACAGTCAGCATTAAAATTGCGATATCCAAGACGTTAGTTGTGTTAACACCTGATCTGTTTTCTGTCTTTCATACATTGGTGCATCCCGCACACCATTGCCTCTTCCCTGCTGTGACGTCACACGTACAACTGACCTTCGCTAGGAGCATGTGAACTGCGTGAGATGACCTCACAGCAGCGATACCTTCGTCCTCTGGTTTAGATTATGCAATTATACTTCTCACAACTGTATGTGTTATTCCTTTTTTCGTTTCCTGGACATGTAAAGAACAATTTCAAACCCATCACACAACCACCGGTTAAAATACTTCGCTTTTTTCTTTTTTTGTGGTGGGGGAAAGGCACTTACGCCCTGACCACAGGCAAGCCTGCGAGTGTAATACTCTCACCTGGGATTCCAACCAGAGCAGCGCTACTCACTAAAAACCCCCAGCGGAAGCCTTCAGGTCCATACCTCCCATTATTGCAGTACCGCACTAAAGCACCTGCGCATTCTTTAGTGATGTATGAATGCTGCTTGACAGTGGCAGTAACAGCGAGTAGTTACGGAGGTCCGAAACTACAGGGTAACTACGTATACCGAGCGTAGTTCCCACAATTTGGCTATCGCTTGACCCCATTGTATTGTATTCTCATTGTGCCTACAAGAAAAAATAACGATATGTGCAAATCTACCCGTCATGAAGTAAATGCAACATTTGTGCTTCTAACAAACACTGGTACAAGAGGGAGTACAGAAAATCCTGCGAGTGCAACAGATAACGAGTAGCTGTTTTAAACCTCTATGAATTAAGAAGTTTTAGAAAAAGTGCCTGTGCGCCTGCGCGTACTCGTCCGTGCCTGCGGGCGTGCGCTCACCTGTCTGAACATTATATAACTAAAAGATCAGCCCGTTAACTAACGGGAGATTTAAGTTGAGCCTATTTAGGGATATGATATGCGGTTAAAAAAATGAGAACCGAAAAACGTTTCCATACCAAAATTGGATTCTCAAAACTGGTACTAAGGACTTCGATTTAACGCATTTTAATGTATTTTCATTACGATTTTAATATACAGCTTGAATTTTCTGAGGGTATCCTGTAAAGTTACCTCTATTATGAATGACTGCTTAGCTGGAAAACCCTCAGACATGTTACATACACAATAAATGTGGACCACGTTATAACTTGCAATTTGCCTTTTTTTCCCCAAGTTAACCATTTCCGAGATGTTCCTTATTTGTTTCAATTTTTCCATATCTATACTTTTCGCAAGTGTGAAATCGTTGATTTTTTCCCTTTTTGGCCACGCAAAGAGAATATTTCAAATAGCAACCAGCTCTTAAGATTCCCCTAGTCCCATTGTACCTATAAGGAAATATGTACTCTAAGACAATTTTTGCAAATGTTTATCCCAATAAAGCTGAAGTAGATGAGCACTATCCATTAATCCGAGATTTTGAAACAAATACAGAGTAAGATATTTAAGTTAAATCTCAAGATTTTTGTTGTAGTGCTGTATGAATCGCTGTCGTAGACTTAAAAAGGTATATTGTTTCTAACACTTGCTTTCGTTTCGTTTCAGGTAAGTAGAACTGGTGGACACAGTGTAAGTACAGCTACCTTACTATTTACTTTATGTTCAAGCATGCCTAAATGAGGTAATTATACGCCTGGTAGCAGCACCTTAATGAGGTCCAATCAGGACATTCTCATGTAGCAATCATTTTCGCAAAGGAACATGGCAAAACTGATAACTTATTGCCACAAAAGTTAAAAAAGAAAAAAAAACCCTAAACATTCAATGCACTAGTTGGAGAAATCAAAAATCAAAACCTCGTTTTCAGAAAATGTATTGCTGGTGTTCTTTGAAGAATTGTTGCAAAGTACGAAACCATCAACCTCGTAGCTCACACTATTATTAAATCAACATCCAATACAGGTTGTATGAAACTAACAAGAGTAATAACAGTAATTTACAGGATACCTATAATATTTAAACAAGCTGTTTATTTAGTTCAAAACGTTTATATCCATATACACCAGCTATGTCCAAAATTGTCTCTTTGAAGATGCGTACGTAATTACCATAATTATCGAATAAGATTTGGAAGTGCTTTTGTAAATCAAACGCAGCGTACATATAACCAAGCCGCCAGTGCAACAATCAAGTGTTGAAAGAGTGGCACAATCCACATAAAACGGAAGGAGATGAATCCAAAGTTCCCTCCTTTGTCAACGGTGGAAATCGCTGATATACACTAATATATAATTTCAGTAGTATTAGCAGCTTTCATTGAAGAGTTACAGCATTTTACGTTAACAGGGTAGTCATTTATGGACACACCCTATTAAGCACCAAATTGATTTTTCAAAAGTTGACTGCTTTTGTGTTTCTTTTGTTCGGGTTTTTACGTTTCATTTGTTTCGCGACTCCCAATTTTGCCGTGGGAGTGCGCGTTAACCAGTTGACTTTCTTGGCCGCGAGCTTAACAAGATGAGCTCAGAAGTAATGCTCTCTCTCTCTCTCTCTCTCTCTCTACCGTGTGGTGGTAAATAATGTAATTGTTTGGGCGTAAAGCACGGGATTATACTTTGTAAACTGGTCTTTCTGACCGTAAACTTACCTGGGTTGTGCTTCCAGTGCGGAATATGTTAATTGTTTTGGGAAATAATTCTATGGGAATTTGGTTACTCGCGCATTTTACAGAGTTCTCAAATAGACTCGAACACGTGCCCAACTTCAATTTGCTTGAAGTGTGTGGGGTAAATCTGTAATTCAGTTGTATATTCCAGCATTCATCTTGTTTAAAGGACGAATTATGTGGATTACTGATCCATGTTATCAAACTGTCACTTTCTTTTCGATTTACAAATGTTAATGTAAATGTTAAATTGAATTGGAGAACTTTTGTAATGTATGATGCCTGAAGGGAAAATGTATTTATTTGAATTTATGTATCAGTTATCAAGACACCCGACTCAAGTTATTTAGCCTAATCTATATATCGTTCCATTAGTAATTAGATCATTTGTAATGCTTTTCTAAGTAAATACAATTAGTCACACGTTTGGTTGTGTACTTGATAAAGAAAGGTGTAAACATTTGCCGGTTACCTCCAACTACAGGGCCCTTTTCCATCAATTCCTTAGCCATTTTCACAATTGTTTCAAGGCCCCACGGTGCAGTAATGTTTTATTTCCATTTATGTAATAATTAATATTCGAATATAACATGAACTTCTCACAATTTCCTAATCCGTTGCTCTTCTTTTAATCAAGTTAGCTATTTTCGACCAAATATCAACTTCTATAACCCTTGCTATTTATGGCAAAACTGTAGATTAAAACATTTTAGCCAGGAATACTTTCCAATAATTCACAAAATCGTTAATATTTCAGGTAATACTCTTGGAAAAATTACTTATAGCAAGTGAAAAACTTCTCAGTGCCTCTTTTGTATGTTATTTTGAGCCGCTTCAACATCTAGATATACAGTTGGATAATAAAGTTTCCGCTAACCATACTGAAACAGACAAACAGACTCCAAATGTGATGATGAAACTGGGATCAAATACTATACAAGGAAATTAGAGCTCGCTTATGAAATCAAAGATTTACTACACAAGCATGTCAATTCGAATAACAGGATGGGTAGCAAATGCATGGGCTCCATAAGCTAAGACTCAAAAAATATAATTAGGACCCAGCGACCAATTTTGGTTAGAGTAGCTGGAGCTATGAGCACCAGGTCTAAAATGGCACCGTTTGTATTCTTGGCCGGCGGGATATAAAGATCGTATTCTGGGTAGAGCAATAAGCCTGCATATCCAGAGCAGGACGTATCAACTAGCCTTGCTGATGGCTCGGTGCTAGTCACGGCTGGACCGACCGCGGCTCCCAATAGTCCGCATAGGAGGACGACGACTTGGACCAGGCACTCGATGTATCTGTATTACTGAGTTCGGTCTATACAGGAAACATGGACGCTAATGGTGCACCAACAGCTACGCATCCTGATACATAGTGGTGCGTATAAGTGTATAAAATACCAATGTTGTCATGAAACTATACAGTGGAGACTAAAAGTGGCTGGGCTCGAATTTCATCTTCCTACGACTCAGAAAATCCTCACTGAAGCTCACAAAGCCAGACAGCTGGAATGGGTCCAAATAAACATCCAGCTACCGCAAGCCTACTGGGATCTAGTCATATGGTCGGACGAAAAGGTGTTCCTATCTGATCAGCAAGGCAGGGTGTCTCTCTATAGACCACAGACATGTGCGAGGAAATCCCCTGGAAGAATATCAGCGCACTCTAGGCCTATATAACAGCATCTGGACCAGGACAACTGATTACGGTGCCAGTGCAGTTTATGTTGATATCCTCCAGAACTCACTATTGCCATCTCTACGGACTAATTTTCCAGAACAAGAAGAATATTTGTTTATGCACAACAGTGCTGTGCACACCTTCAATGTCACAAACAACTGGCTGCTAAGTCATCCAGAAGTTGTACGCATCGATTGGCCTCCGAGGTCACCTAATTTGAACCATATTGATCACATGTGGCCGTTGTGGTTCAAGAGTGGGCGATGCGACGAGAAGACAGACTACGGGAGGTTCTAGAAGCCCATGTCCTGGAAATGTGGGAACATTACGTACGTAATGTTCACTGTTCAAGGCTTGTATCCAACATGCATGAAAGGCTGCAAGGATTAATTGACAATGGTGGCGATTACACCAAGCTTTAACCTGCCTTGCTTACATGTGCATTATGAGTCTTGATTTCGCAGCCGGTTTTCTGTTTCATCTTCAAATGCTAATGAATATTACAAGCAGCTCTTTCCTATTTAGCTCATCATTTTTGCAGTTCTTATATGACTTCAGTTCTAGCCAATTTCTTATTATATTTTATGGCCTACGTTTCTCTCTAATGTTTACACATTGGAAAGAAGGAATATCAATAATGAAATTTGATTAACTACCCAGAATACATCACTGTCAGATACGAAACGTGTTCGAGACCAGCATGAACTTTTTTTTTCACTTTCCTATTGGATATAATAAGTGTTTTCCTGTTTCGAAAATTAAGTATGCCGAGTTACAACTCAGAGATGACTGACTATATCCACTGTATCCATTATATCCATTGTAAGGTAAGAAAACATTAACAGTGCATGACGGAAGTGAATTCTTTAATTTGGCAATCTTCGATATGGAAGAGAGATTGAGAGTTGAAGTGGGCGTATTCCCTGATTTATCTACAATTGTAATCAATATCTTCTAAAGCTTTCAGTTCTAAAATTTCAATCGTATTGCAGCAATATGATATATAATAGTATATTAGACACAGATTACATAATTAATTTGATCTATGTTCAAGGCATCACCTGGACCAGCGGTAACACGTCTTAACGGGTTCAGCTACTACCGGATACGGAAATTATGTGCATGATTAAGCTTACGTTGGTAAGCAAACCGCCCAACATTGGCATCGTTATTTCTAGTCCACTATTTAGAACCCAAAACATTTTTACTCTTGATACTGAATAAATAAGTTTGTTCCAACAAGCTGTTTTGAGCGCGTTCTGAACGCCTTCCGAACTAATAGCAACATTTTCTTATGCACATGCACAATCGAGCACGATCTCTGAAGTAGTTCGGAAGTTTTGTCATGGTCCAATCCAACTTAGGTACTGCGCGTACCAGAACTGATTCTGGATCGTCTTGGAACAAACCTCATTTTGTCTGTTGAACTATCTTAAATAATTGTGACAACTTTACAACAAACCTTTCTGTACATGACCACATGCAGGAGATTTGTATAGACCAGTAAATAATTGTTTCAAAAAGGCTGTTACTATTGTGCAATAACAATATATAACCTTTCATGCTACCTAAAGCAATTCGACAACTATAATCAACATAAAATTAAGAAAAATCTAAAGTCATTCTTATATACTCCCCATATACTGAGGCGGAATTATTTAATTTCTGACCAGGTAAATAATTATATATGGTAGATTACACATGGTGATTTATAACATTGTGTAGTCTACTATTACAAAATTCATTCTCCCCTTTCTTTCTTACAAAGATAGAGTTAACTAACACCATTGTGGTGGATATTCCAGTAGCCGTGACACATGTTCCAAGTTGTATGACGTGTTCAACGTCCCTAAGAGCTCTATCCCTCGTACCTAAGTTTATATTTCTAATCTGAAACTATTTGTACAGTTCAGATCCTGAGACTGGGGCTCATACACAATCGGTGGAAATGTTTTGGTTGAACCTGAAAGAGTACCTAGCAGTGCCGATACAGAGAAACGAAACAGAGGTCGGTCACCGACGCCTAATCTGCGCTCTTAGAGGTCGCACAGCTTCTCTACCCACCCAAAACAAAAGCGCAGTTGACGAGCGAATTGTGCAACAGAATTCACTCAGTTGTCACATTTGGTAATAGAGTCTGAGCCATAAAGCCTTACAAGTAACTTCAGGGAACTGTTTCATCTTTTTGTGTGGTATGAAGATATATAGTGTCACCGCGCCCGCCGCATCTAATTGCCGACAACAGCAGTGTCACCCATCGCATTATTGTCGGCACTACCGCAAAGGAGCCGAAGGAAAGAGACAGAGAATGGCCGCATTGTTGGGGCGCTTGCCGAAAGAGAGAAAAGGACAGACGTATGTGAAGCGTTGAGTAGTCGTGCCGACGAAAAGGGGAGACGTATGTGAAGCGTTGAGTAGTCGTACCGACGGAAAGGACAGACGTATGTGAAGCGTTGAGGAGTCGTGCCGACGGAGAAGGGACAGTTTTGTGACGAACTTGGAGCCGTGCTGTGAGTGAATTGGAAAAGGCTTTCTTGCTGTTGCAACGAGTGTAAAAAGTTACTGTTACGGAAATAAAAGTGTTTCTTTATCTGGACTACATCTGTCTTCTTTACTTTACATCCAACCAAAGTCACAATATTTTCAATCATGGGCATAGTATCATGCAAATGGGACAATGGTGTGAACTTCACTGATTTGTCACACTTCAAAGACATTATGTAACGCTCAAAAACAAAATATACGCATGATATGTACCTGAAGGGCATTGTTGAGATTTAGTGTATAAGGAAAATGTAGTGTATAAGGAAAATGTAATATATACAGGTATTGTTGAGTATTTTAGAATATGTGTGTGTTATTTTTTCTGAATAGTTTATGTAATGTTATTCCATGTATAATCTGCAGAAATCAGTGAACATTAAGCTTTTCTAAATTTTGAAATAAAGTAAACATTTTGGTGATTTCACAACCACGTGTTTACCTTGAAGCGACATTGAAAGAAATTAAGGTTCTTTAAATGTTGGAGAGCAGTTGCCTAGCGCTAAGGTTTCTGGGGACATGCGACTAAGCAGGTGGTATGCTGCAGCGATGAGATGTTGCTATTGAGGAAACAGTTTAATGGCAGCTCCCTAAATTTTAACAGCGCCGAAGTTACACTAAATTGAAATACTAGCAACCCTAAAATGGGATTTACTAGTACCAAACTAGTCTGTAAAAGCCCATTTGCAAATATTTTGAAACAACTTTCCAGGTAAAATATATTGTACTTCATTCGGCAATATATGCTAAACAATCTGAGGTTACAGCTTTTGATGCAAAGTTTCGAGTACGATCGAAAATAGTTATTAGAGGAGAATATTAGAACGATCCGCAGTTTTAGCTATTTGGGATGCTCCATATCCGTCGAAGGAGAGAAAGACATTAACATAAACGAGATCAAAACATGGCTAAAATTTGACTAATCAGTTAAACTACATAAAAGGGAAATAGAAAACGTTTGATTTATTCCACAGGCTGCAGCAGTTAACTTTTGACACTTCTTAAAGTCAAGTTTGTCGAGTCGAGTTCCTTTAAAAAAACGTGCACCCTCAAACAACTCGTCATTCTCGACTACGTAAAGTACTAAACACTACTTGTTTCCGCTTCTCCGTGGGGAATGAAACAGAGCAATACTGAAGAGCTCAACATAAATGGAACAAAATATGCAGAAAGATATGCACTGCTGGAGCAGAATAACAAAAGGTTAACTCTAAACAAACCGAAATTCTCGACCGGAGGAAACACCTTTATAATGAACAAAGCGCCCATTCATGATCACATGAGAACTGAAATGTTCCAGTTCAGTTCAGATTGAAGGAAATCATGGCTTTAGGCGTAAATTTGTCACAGTTGGCTTCTTTTCTTCACTGGCCCGGCAAATAGTACCCTCTAAAGGCCTCTTCCGAGGTTAACGAAGTCCCTAATGACAAAGCAGTCCTTCCGTAGGACAGAGATGGCAAAAGAGGCAACCATTTTCATAGGGAATAAATATGTAACAAACTGCTGCCTTGCCAGGTCGAGGGATCGACAGACTAAGGGAGGAAACCCCGACAGAAAACCAGCCTACTTGTGGCACCCCCACCTACACGATGGGGCAGTGGGCAGCGTGCCGCATGCTTGAAATAGGTGTATTAAAGAAACGTCTGCAAGAAAGAGCCAAGAAAAGTAGCTTATATTATCTAGAACTGCCCGCTACCCATCGGTTCACCAAGTATTCCAGATACATCCGTTACCGTATGATCACGACTTGAAAAGATAAAGGGGTGAATGAAACAAAGCAATGCTAAAGGGGTGAACATAAATAGAACAATACACAGAAAATTAGACACACTACTGGAGCAGAATAACAAAAAGGGTCATCATCTCCAAGAAAAGCAAAATTCGCAAGATAATGGAAGCAGTGAGCAAAAGAAAATGGAAAGCCTAAAATCGGCACAAAGGGAAGCAGAAGATAAATAAAAAGCCATAAAGGATCCGTTTTGTTCCTTGTGCGTATTTTGATCTTGGTGTTCGGTGTTCAAAATGGTTTTCATCTGTGGTACGTCAAGTTATTCCGCCGAAGGACTTATTTTAGGTGGAAAAAGTTCTCAATTAATATTCGCTGTTAAAAAGCGAAAAATGAAATCGAATCACTTTTCTGAGTATATACTTGAAATTGTTTATCTATGTTGTCTCCGCTAGAGCTGGCACAAAGTTTCTTTACGTTGCGTAGGTCACAGGTCAAGCGGTTTGCCGATACGGAAATGGGACGGCGCAGTTTTTTGCTTCATCAAACAGCAATTCCTGAGGAAATCTCCAGCCAAGACATTAAAAGGTAAAGCAAACTTTCTGACATTTCAGTGAGGAAATGATTGATGCTGAGCTGTGGAACTGTTCAGTTTTCCTGCTTTTTCTTCTGCTGTTGGTGATCTCATAGTCCATGTTCTATAGTTGTATTTAAAATACATCTAATAACGAGAAATCTACTCCATGCTTTACTTCCACTAATCCAGCAGATAGAAAAAGTAGATATGTAATTTTACAAGTATTTCATACCGATCTTTTAACGACATTTAGTATATATAATAACATACCTAGAATCTGTGGAGAGAGAGAGAGAGCCGTTTTACAACAGGCTATCACTCCATTCTTAGAGAGATACATGATCACATACTCAATGAAATCTGATGTCATTATAGGGGAAAAACTCAATCCTTCAAAGTAAGGGTTTGTTAATTTTGCAGAACCTCATTTGGTGCATAAGAACCATCCACTAATTTATACTAAAGTCTTACGCATAAATGGAAGAACTGGAACAATATTACGAGTCTAGTGCAAAATTATAAGCCTTGGTGGATACGCCACTGTCTTACAGGCAGAGTTACTCGTTATACTCGAAAATGCACACCATTGTTGGAAAAGGGGACCTAAGTTCCGACAACCAGGCTACACATAAAGCTCTCAGTTCCCATCACTTGAAGTTTAACCTAGTGTGGAAATGTTATCATGATATATTAAATCTCTCCACCCGCAACAATGTAGCGTTACAAGGGTACCCGGTCATATAGGTATTGCAGGAAATGAAAAGGCTGACGTCCTAATAAAGAAAGGAGCTCCTCTCCTCTTTACAGGAATAGAACCTTTGTGGAATAAGCACCTCAGAAGACAAAAACAGTACAAAATAGGGTTCATAACAAATGGGAAATACAGAAAAAAAAATTAAGGGCGGAGGGATGTGTGCTCGCATGGGATACAGGGTAGATGCACGCAGAGTACGAATGACGTCAGAAGTACAGCACGGTCACCAAATGTGCAAACAACTGCCAGAGTGGAAAACAACGTACCGTGGTACTCTGCGAAGTAGTGAAGCATTGCCTTGCAAGTGTTTGCGGACGCCAGTAATTACAAGAGAGCGTACCTGGATAGAGCTCGTCAAATATGCGGTACATTACAATGAAATTGTAAATATTATAAATATCCTAACTAAAGTAGATTCATCTGCGATTTAACTGCAAGGTCTATTATATCGCATGAACTATCTGAAGATCTTCAGTTCATATCCAACAACTTTGCAGTGTTGCCCATAGCTATTAAACAATTAGCAAAATCGGGGAGCATATGTATAAAATAGAAGACATAGCTAATTCGATTAATAGTATACCTCTTGTGCGAGGTATCACAAACGTGAAAGATAAATTCCAGAAAGTTCTAAACAAAAATATTGGTTATCAACCTAAGTGTGAAATTTAAAAAAATTAAGAAAACGCCAGACGTCAGAGTGGAATTCATTATATTTGGAGCGGACATCGTGTGGCGCAGAAAGAAGACTTTCACTGATAACACAGACGTCCATGCGCAGTATACCTATGGAAAAATGCACACGCCTCTGGCCTGTATAAATAAACTCTGCAGACAGATATTTAATAAGCCTGAAGACAAACTAAACTTCTCAAAGGTTAAACAAGCCGCAACTTATAAGGGTTAATTTATATAACTGGACATGGAACATTCAGAAAACATCCAAGGACAATGGCACTGTACCAGATGCTACCCATTTGTCGCTTGTGTTTAAAAGCCAATAAAACTCTCTGATTAAAATTTGAACTCTGAGAATGATGAAGATGCCAGATTCTTGGAGAAGGGTTCTAATCTAGTAAGAAATACTAGAAGTATGTATGTAGACAGATCCCTAGGTTACAAAACAGAAAACTCACAAGTAGTAGTCAACACATACAAAACTCTTGTGTCAAAAATGTTCCAATAATATTCAGAACCCTGAATTTCTATTCAAAATAAGTTGGAAGGTCAACCTGTCACCACGTTCGTTGGAAGCCAGCGACGTATCTATAGTCTGAAATGTAAGATAGCCGTTGAGGTGATACAAGTGCGAGTTACAGGCAGCCTTGGCGAGTTCCTTTTAGTTTCTAAATTCAGGGTTCTTTCTTTTTCCCTTAATTTCCGCGATTATTTAACAATAATTAAATATACACTCAGAGATGTGCGGTGGGGGAATTCTATTCTAAGCAGTCGAATGCAGCAACTTAATGTAAACCTTTCTCATGTATGACTCAATCTTATAATACTGTTGAAAACTAACGTGATCCTTCAACGATTAAATATTGTATGTTAACTTTAAAGTTCAATTTATTAGTTACACCTATCCCGTTACTAGTAAGCTTCCCACCAAATATGCAAAAATTAGGCACAGTAGAATATGGGAGAGATAGAAGGAAGTAAGGCAAGAAGCGAGAATATCTTACGGTGCAGATAATAAAACAAAATGATAATTATACTACTGAAAATGGTTATATTAAAGATAAGATACCTAACTAAAAGTACGACACTATTATGATTGTGATAATAGTAATAACTACAAATAAAAGTAACAATAATATAATAAAAATGGTACAAATGAAACTGAACAATTACCAACAATAACAGTAAAATAAAAAAAAATCACTAAAATAAAAATAATAATAAAATGATAACGAAATAAATTACGGGCCCACACGTGCCAGGAGTGGGGAGGATGGCTCTCTCCTGCTGTTGGCGCACTCTGGGCGTTACGTTGGGACCCGAAAGTTGGTGAAGTATGCCTGGTCAGGACAAATTCCGGGAGAAATGAGCACACTTTAATCCTTTAACGAGTATCCATTGTAGGGCAAGTCTGGTTCCAGCAGCAACGTCAATTCCAGCTCCAATGGCGTATAGTATTGCAGCATACAGGTTCTCCTTTACGGTATTTTTATCTGCACTGCACCTAGCCGCTTAATGCGACTTTATCTGTGCAGTATATAAGGTGGTCTAAATTTGTTCAAGCTTTTGTGTCTGTGAAATAGCGCATATTGAAGTTGCTGCGTTTAAAAAGCTCTTAGTCGTACTTTTGTCCCAGTCACTCAACGATCGACTCAGAATGGGTATGGACTTGGGTAATCCGACTATTTAAAACAAAGCATTGCGAGAGCCGCAGCGCGTGTTTATACAATGATTTCTCTCCAATGCCGTGAATGTCAACGTTAAGAAATTCAAGCAAGCGCGGGTAAACGGCGGGAGTAACTATGGCTCTCTTAATCATTGGGCTTGCATTGGCCGACCACTCTTCGAGACATCAACTCCCACAAGCTGTTCCTGAAGACTCGAGTGCAGTGCCTGGTTCTCCTGCTCCTCAGAGGCAAGGGGTGGGCTCATTTTATGCTGACCCGGTGGGTCCTTAAGCCTTGGTTGCTTAAACCTTCAAGGTTTACGGGGGCCCTTAAACTCTGTACAAATACACAATCTTGTCGGATCGTCGAGTCCAGATATAGCCTCGGGGCCGATGTCAACTGCCGGCGTTGTGGTGCAGCGGTGGAGATAGGTCATGTTCTTGGTTTGTGTCTCTACCAAGCCCGCAAGGATCAGGAGGCATGACAGCGTGGTAAAGGAGGTTTTAAACAAGATCCATTCGATTGATCCTCCTTCTACCGCGGTTTATCATGAGCACTCCTTCCTGGTACAAGACGGACGTGGTGGTTGTCAGAGATAGAGGCTTTCGTTATCGATGTCGCCATCAGGTATGAAGATGGAGTGTCTTGCCAAGGCGGAGCTCGAGAACGTCGAGAAATACCAACATCTCGACGCCCCCAATCGGATCATTCACCCTGAGGTTGATACTTTGACAATGCAACCCATGGTGTTTTGTTTCTGGCGAGACACACCCCTACAACTAGAGACTTCTTGAGGTCGTGGGGGTTCAGTGGCAGGAATATGGAAGATATTGCCCTGACTATACTGAGGATGAGCTTGAACATCCACAGCTCTTTCCTCGAATACGCCAACATCCCGGCCAGGTAAGTGCATGAGTTTTAGTTTAAATAATAAAGACGAAATTTATAATAATCATTTTAATCCATTTAGCTATGCCTCCTACCCGTCAATTTCTGTTTGAGGTCACTTTTTAGTTTTTCTTTAGCTTTTATGTTTGTTTTTAGTAATAAGTTTTAGCGGCCTCCATTGAATGAGTTGAACGGATGTGATATACTAGATTCTAGGAGGCAAGGAGACGGGCACCTACATAACCCGGAATTAAGCACTCAAATCGAGTTCAGACTTAGTAGGCGCGCCGAACGGAACCAACTCGCTCACATCTATCGCAAGCAAGACGCGCCGCGGAGTTGATGTGCTAAGGTCAGTCATTGTCAATCACCACAATGGATCACTTGGCTATTATAGCGCTAATTGGCGAAGTGCCGGAAAAAGAGGAGTGTAGCCAAAATAGAAGATTCTAGGTACACGATAAACTCATCCAGGCATTTAAAGGGTGAATTTTTCCACACTGGTTTATCTTTTGCGTTAAGATAAGTTCAAAGTGTACTTTGGAATGAGCGTAACGAGGTTCCAGTAGATATTTCATCTTACTGCATTACAATATATAATTTCATGTTGAACTACAATAACATTTTACATGGCCATTTTCCAAATTCAAATATGTGCGGGTATTATTGTTAGAAAGGTTAACTACTGTTTCACTCAAGATATTTTGTGCCACCCTTACCATCGCCATTAAACATTTTTATTTCACATTCAATATATTGAAATTTGATTTGAAACAATGACGCTATTTTAAACAATAGTAGATAAATTACCTATTCTTACTTAAATCGCCTGATAATGACACGTACTGGATGTCGAAACGTACATTGTGGAAAATACTCATTTTATTACAGTGAAGCGTGAGTCTCTAATTACTTGTGTTATTTGTGGATCAATTTACTTCACTGTTAATAGCTTCAGGTGTGTATATTTAAACGTATTTAGTTTTGAAGCATTTGACCTTGTAGCTACAACGTAATTTGCAGTTTATGATGGTTTGGCCCGTATGCAATAACGATCTGTTTAATCAAATTCTTTATGGACTAAAACCTGATATCAAACGGTTTACAAAATTACAAGATAAGAAAAGACATACTCTCGCGGATATTAGGTTTCTGAATCTTTGTTTACAACTGCAAGTAACTCCAGTTTTTGCCAGAAAAATAGTTAAATTGTACAATAACAGTGCTCATCAAAGGGCAGCGGAAAGAAAAGTAATTGAAGTGGAACGTGCTTTTTATTTTAGTTGTTTGAACAATATTGAGTTAAAATTGTATCAGTTACATTTAAAATTGACTTTCTGCATTAATTTGGAATCGAAATTGTTTGAGCTTCTGAATTTCAGCATGAGGAATAAAACTAGGAAGTTAAAACAAAGTAAATAACCTATGCCAAAAGCAGATAAAACGGAAGACAATGAAACAGTCTAATGGAACAATAAACGTAATCAAATGTGGATTTCAACGAAAGGTTTTTAAATAAGGGTTTAAAAACATGCGTAAATTTTTCAAAAAATATAGATGACTGTGGCGAATATAGAAATAGCAAGTCAGGATGGTTGAACCTAACAAATCTTTGTTCAAGTGCAGTTATGTCTAAGGATTTGAGTAAACATCATCATAAGGGGAATAAATAGTCAGATAAGATCTTTGAAAGAAAAAGATGTAATTTATACTAAAGCCGATAAAGGAAATAGTCTTGTTTATTTTGGCTGAAGCTGACTATATTAATAGAGTAGAACTTTTGCTTCAAGGGGATGATTGCATTAGAATTAATAAGGATCCCTTAAAGTCTTGCCTTACATCTTTTGATAAAGTTCTTAAGGAAGTGAAAATTTTATCCGATAAAGATAAATATACATTAACAGCCAGTAATCCAGTTTTATCCAGAATGTATGCTCTCCCAAAAATTCATAAACCAGGAAAGAACATGAGGCCCATAATAAATTGTGTAAATTCACCTACTTATAACTTAGTAAAATGGTTAAATAAAAAATTCTGCACTTATGAACAATTCGAAAGCTTAAACATAAAAAATTCCATTGAATTGGTCAAAAAAATCCAGAATATAGTTGCGTCAGCTAAGGATAAACTTGTTTCCTTTGATGTAAATGCTTTATTCCCTAGTATACCTAGAGAACAACTTCTATCAATTTTGAAGGAATGGTTACGTTCTGTTGAACTAAACGAAGAATTAATAACGGATCTTGTGAAGCTTACAACTCTTTGTTTAGATCGAAGTTTTTTTTTTTTTTAGGTTTAATAACAATATCTTTCAACAAACTTCTAGCTTAGCTATGGGTAGTTAGTTCCTTATCACCTTTTCTTGCCAATCTTTTCAGGAGTTTCTTTGAGGTACACGTTACTAAAGCATTCCCCTTAGTTTTCAAAACTGGGTACAGATATGTAGACGACATTTTTGCTATTGTGGCTGAGGATTCGATCAGTGATGCATTAAAGTTTTTGAATTCACAAGAGAAAGCCATAAAATTCACGTTACAAATTGAAAACAAAGGCTGTCTTCCATTCCTGGATTTGAAGATCGTAAGAAAGAATAATGGATAGAATTTTGGCACTCATAGAAAGCTAACACACACGGATAATTATATAAAAACCAAATTGGCCGTTTTTAACAGTTTAATTTATAGGTTGGTAAATATATCCCTTATTTAATAGAGAATATGAACACATTATTAACACGGCGTTAATTAATGGTTTTAGTACAGAATTTACGCATAAAAGGATAGAAAAATTTAAATATCAAAAGTCGTAAATGAAGTTTCACTCTTAAAAAATGACTGCAAATTTTAAAAGTGTACTTATCACCCTTGGGCTAATAAAAGACTAAACAAAATTGTTAAAGAACATGGCATAATGTTGGCTCCTCAAAATAAATATCATAAAAATATGCCCAATTTTTCTAAAAAGGACAAAATTTCGAATTGTAAGAACGATATGGTTTACATTGGTAAGACAAAACGACATTTGGAAACTAGAAAGAAGGAACATTTTAGAAAGATTAAATACAAACAGTTAGAAAAGTCAGTGGTGGCAGATTATTTTTGGTCACTTAATCATGAAATAAACCCGGAGGTTAAATTATTAAAGCAATTAAGTGGGCCCATTGAATTGATGGTTTGGGAAAGAATATTTATTTTGAAAAATAGGGACCGGGTTATACATTTTGAAATACCTTTTACTGATGTTACAAAATTCGTATTGGGAGAAGGGGGAGGAATGATATCATAGGATGTCATGGCGGGTGACGTATACGTGACGTCATTCTGACGTCATCACGAACTTGTAACGGCTTGTCTGTAGCTACCGCATAAGGCGAGATCACCTGATGATGACACGTACTGGATGTCGAAACGTACGTTGTGGAAAACATTGGGTGTAACTCAATTTATTATAGTGAAGTGTGTGAGTAATTATTTGTTATTTGTGGATCAATTTCCTTCACTGTTAATAGCTTTAGGTGTGCATATTTGGCTATTGTTATTTTTAAATGGATGCCCAATTACATACACATACTTAGATACTTTGAAGCGTTTTTGTTCATTCATTATAAACTGATTCATAAACACAGAAGTGTAAAAAGTATTAGACTCAAAGTAAAGTTTTATGTAATGTTACATGTTGATCTAGGCTGATGCTATAAACATTGTCGGCTACTATAATAAAAAGCTTACAGCATTTTCGACGATTCAGAGGCTGTTCGTCTATATTAAAAAAAAAAAAGTAAAAGTATGAACAATGTCAAATTTTAACATGCAGTTCTAAGCACCAGGAAATATAGATACTGATTTCTTCTCTCTGTAAACTAGGTGGATAAAGTATACTTTTGATGACCATTGTCAGTCAATCAACTTAAATAACAGACCGCACTATATATGAAAGTTAAACTATTAAATTTTTTGGGTATCCATTTCTTTTATAGGCCTTTAAGCCTAGGAAAAGCCGCCCATAACAAAAACTTCCACTCGGAGTTGTTAGTGGAGGAAAAGAAATATTTACAGTGACAAGCAGTGGATGCATATTCACAGAAAGTGAATTATTTTGTCTTAGAGAGATGTACACTATTTTCAAGCTCAGATCTCAAATGCATTTCTGATGGTAACATGGATGTGAGTAATTTTCACACATATGTATGACCAAGTCGCTACAAAAGCCCTTACGAAGTTTGTTCCGCTATGATAATTTTTGTTTGTGTCACTATTTAATAGAAACGCGCAATATAACATCAAATATGCCGTAATTCCATGCAGCTCTTAAACTATAGGTTGTATATTCATTTACCTAAAAAAATTCCAATTTCTGCAGGTTTTGTTCCCTTGCATTGTTATTACTGTATAATTTGTGGCACTTATCGAACAAAAAGGTATATTGTTGCACCAAAGTGAAAAGCTTTTCTTCATCCGTTGCTGCAGATAAAGGCATTTCAAGCGCAATGAATGATTTACTTCTGCTGAATACAGATGTCACAGCATTAGAGATGACCTTGATTAGCACGAAGATTTCCGACAGTGACACGATTGACACCGATAGCGAAACCCCTCCCACGGAAACAGAAGAAATATTCTCTGCGAGCGGAAGCTTATGGAAGCACGAAATTCTCCTCGCCGTGCCGCCTTTAGGTGAGAGCCGTTCTATTTATTAACAAGCTGTGAGCTTGCCTTTGGACCTCCTTAGAGGAGAGTGAGTGGCGCTGAGTGTTTTGGTCGAACCCACCGCTTGTGGGTGCAGCCTCCGCGTGAATCCCCGCGGGTAACCTGTGGTTGGCTAAGTGCACCTTTCCCTAAAGTGCTTATAGTTATGTTCTGGCCTTATGAACTCTGAAAGAAATGCGTTCACTGCACGTACACACACGTACAGATGAGGTGACGTAATGATATCCGAGTCGCGAACAGATAGAACCGCTGGGAAGATAACATGCAACCTACTGAATACACAAGCAGCCCTGCCAGTTCTGCACTGAACTAGTTCTGCATCTTGCTACGCAAATAGGCTACGTGGCTTTCTGCAGATCTCTCACTCGCTGCGTAACAAGACTACGGTTTCCCCCCCCCTCTCTCTCTCTCTCTCTCTCTCTCTCTCTCTCTCTCTCTCTCTCTCCACACTTCATCCCGCGGAGGTCGCGAGCCCAGAATACATCTATAGAGCGGTGGGAACATTCGCTCTTCCCAGTCACTAGGGGAGTGTGCTATCCTAGGAGTGACGATACTTCCAAGGGAAAAAGATACGCTCATTCCCTTGGCATATTTCAGGTCTGTACCTCTAGTTTTTTTCTGGGGTCTTTGTACTCATTTTATTTTAGCTACCGACTTAATCTTAACTTCATTTTCCTTGCTTTATTGATTTGTTATTCGGGAGCCAGGGTGGGTCCTCATCTTACCCTTGGTCGGGTAGAATCTTGCCCTGCCCCCTTTTAACCGGAGGTCCTACACAGGTTTGCGTCCTCTAGTCAACCTGGGGATAATTTTGGGTGGGTGAGATTAATAGACCCAGACCAGAGAAAGTCTGGGGAAGCGAGACCATTCCCGTGAAGGAGTGGGTTCTTTGCCTTGAGCGCCGACTCAGGATAACCCCTGGTGAAGGATGGGGTATGCATCCGCGTCCGCGGTTCGGTACCAAAGGGATTGGGGCTGGTTTGGGTGGGTGAAAGTCACACTGGCTGAGGGTGGTAACGGGACTCCTTTGCTGGAAACGGCAAGGTAAACCCAATGCCAAAGTTGGAGCCCTTGATCTTTATCTCAGGGGTTTGGTGGGGCGGCGGATATTACTGAACACGGTATGACTGAGAACATCGGTCTCTGTTAAAGACGGACCCCAACATCTCCTTTTTCTACTATGTTTATTTACTGAACACGGTATGTCTGAGAACATCGGTCTCTTTTAAAGATGGATCCCAACATTTCCTTTTTCTACTATGTTTATTTACTCAACACGGTGTGCCTGAGAACATCGGTCTCTGCTAAAGACGGACCCCAACATCTCCTTTTTCTACTATGTTTATTTACTGAACACGGTATGACTGAGAACATCGCTCTCTGCTAAAGACGGACCCCAACATCTCCTTTTTCTACTATGTTTATTTATGCACTGAACACGGTATGCCTGAGAACATCGGTCTCTGTTAAAGACGGACCCCAACATCTCCTTTTTCTACTATGTTTATTTACTGAACACGGTACGACTGAGAACATCGGTCTCTGTTAAAGACGGACCCCAACATCTCCTTTTTCTACTATGTTTATTTACTGAACACGGTATGACTGAGAACATCTGTCTCTGTTAAAGACGGACCCCAACATCTCCTTTTTCTACTATGTTTATTTACTGAACACGGTATACCTGAGAACATCGGTCTCTGTTAAAGACGGACCCCAACATCTGCTTTTTCTACTATGTTTATTTACTGAACACGGTATGACTGAGAACATCGGTCTCTGTTAAAGACGGACCCCAACATCTCCTTTTTCTACTATGTTTATTTACTGAACACGGTATGACTGAGAACATCGGTCTCTGTTAAAGACGGACCCCAACATCTGCTTTTTCTACTATGTTTATTTACTGAACACGGTATACCTGAGAACATCGGTCTCTGTTAAAGACGGACCCCAACATCTGCTTTTTCTACTATGTTTATTTACTGAACACGGTATGACTGAGAACATCGGTCTCTGTTAAAGACGGACCCCAACATCTCCTTTTTCTACTATGTTTATTTACTGAACACGGTATGACTGAGAACATCGGTCTCTGTTAAAGACGGACCCCAACATCTGCTTTTTCTACTATGTTTATTTACTGAACACGGTATACCTGAGAACATCGGTCTCTGTTAAAGATGGACCCCAACATCTCCTTTTTCTACTATGTTTATTTACTGAACACGGTATGACTGAGAACATCGGTCTCTGTTAAAGACGGACCCCAACATCTCCTTTTTCTACTATGTTTATTTACTGAACACGGTATGACTGAGAACATCGGTCTCTGTTAAAGACGAGCCCCAACATCTCCTTTTTCTACTATGTTTATTTACTGAACACGGTATGCCGGAGAACATCGGTCTCTGTTAAAGACGGACCCCAACATCTCCTTTTTCTACTATGTTTATTTACTGAACACGGTATGCCTGAGAACATCGGTCTCTGTTAAAGACGGACCCCAACATCTCCTTTTCCTACTATGTTTATTTACTGAACACGGTATGACTGAGAACATCGGTCTCTGTTAAAGACGAACCCCAACATCTCCTTTTTCTACTATGTTTATTTACTGAACACGGTATGACTGAGAAAAGGACACTACAACACAGTAAACAAATACATCAAACAGAATGAACAGCTCTACACTCCAGAGTGCCCCATTGAAGACTTACACCCGGAAGACAACACAGAAACACCAGTCACACCACAAGAAATCATCAAAATAGTATCCCACACCTAAAACACCGCGCCCGGACCCGATGGCATCACCTACCACATGCTGAAACATCTCCCATTATGCACCATTGAAGCAATAGCCAACGTCTACAACCTCATACTGAAACACGGATACCTCCCCCGGCAATGGAAAACAGCGCACATCCATCTGATTGAAAAGCCCGGGAAACTCAAATCAGACCACAGAAACTATCGGCCCATATCACTTACGTCTACCCTATCAAAAGTATTCGAGAGAATCATGGTAGGGAGACTAAGTAGAATATGCGAGCAAAACAATATACTACCGAACACACAAGCAGGGTACCGAGGTGACATTACCATACAGGATCAGCTTGTACGGGTAATGTCACAATTCCAGGATGGATACAACAGAGGTTATAGCACCGCCGCAGCCTTCCTAGACGTTCAGTCAGCATTCGATAAATGCTCTCTGAACGGTCTACTCTACAAACTTTCCACATATAAAGTTCACGCACGGCTCATCAGGTGGATATCCAGTTTTCTCACGGACAGGACAACACAGGTCAGGATACAAGACAAACTGTCAAACCCCATACATTTAAGACCCGGAACACCCCAAGGAAGTGTCATATCAGGCCTCTTATACATAATTTTTACCGCAGACACCCCACAGCCCATTCACCCAAAAATACAGCTTGCACAATACGCAGACGACACAGCTTACTGGTGCACCAGTCCGAGGATAACAATGGCAAAACACCAACTCGAGCGTCAACTGAAGAAGTTCTCGGACTGGACACGAAAGTGGCGCATAAACATCAACGTTCAGAAGACAAGCCATCTTAATCCGGAAAAAAACAAAAAATATGCCACCATAAAATTCGAAAAAACCGAAATCAATTGCCAAAAACAATCAAGTATCTCGGCGTCCTCATAAACAACAAGCTCTCCGTACAAATACACTATAGGAAACTACTCCAACGAACTAGACAGGTACACTCTGCGTTAAATTTCCTCGCCCACCTCGACAACCAGGGGCTCAGCCCAAAAATCCTGAAAAAAAGTATATATGGCTCTCATAAGGTCTCAATTAACATACGCCACAGTTGCCCTCGTGCCCCTCATTAATCGCAAGACCATCGAAAAAATACAGGCATTCGAACGACGATGTCTAAGATCGGCCTTCAAGCTAAAGAAAGACTACAAATCAAATCTAGTACATAGCCACACAAATACTAAAACCATAGACAACCACATAGCCCAACTAATGCTAAAATATATCCACAACGCCCACACAAGAAAACACAGATAACTTATAAGAACAGCGCAAAATATAAGAACTCTCCCTCTCGGCCAACAAGAAAAAAATCCACCATTGCTCACACTGATCAGGATATATGATAAATACCAACAAGACGAACTGGATAAAGTACAACACATACAGACACTCAACCAGCTACTAAACAGATAAACCTACACCCCGACAGGAAAACAAGATCACAAGACAACAGTAATGCGAGGCGAGTCATTGCAGCATCACAAAGAAACAACAATAACGACAAAAAACATCCATGTTCTTCTCAGTCGGCACCACATGGTTGTGAGACCTGGCACAAAAAACCCGCCTTCAAACGTCACTGATGTGCACTAACAAAAAAAAAAAAAAAAAAAAAAAAATTAATAAATAAAATAAATAAATAAATATATTTAAAATAAAAGAAATACATATCTATACTATAAAACACCAGAGAGAAAAAAAAAAACATAATACTCATAATACTTAACCAAAACACATGCACATCATACGTACGCGACAATCTGCCCAACCGCCGAAGATCTCCAAGCACACGACAGACAAAAAAACAAGCTAGGCTGAAGAGGAAAAACCCTAAGCTGCCCGGGCATTGTGTATACCATCTCCAATTCCTCGATTGATTGATTGTTAGATGCCTGAGAACATCAGTCTCTGTTATAGACGGACCACAACATCTTTTTCTACTATGTTTATTTACTAAACACGGTATGCCTGAGAACATCGAACTCTGTTAAAGACGGACCCCAATATCTCCTTTTTGTACTATGTTTATTTACTGAACACGGTATGACTGAGAACATCGGTTTCTTTTAAAGACGGACCCCAACACCTCCTTCTTCTACTATTTTTATTTATGCACTGAACACGGTATGCCTGAGAACATCGGCCTCTGTTAAAGTCGGACCCCAACATCTCCTTTTTCTACTATGTTTATTTATGCACTGAACACGGTATGCCTGAGAACATCGGTCTCTTTTAAAGACGGACCCCAACATCTCCTTTTTCTACTATTTTTATCTATGCACTGAACACGGTATGCCTGAGAACATCGGCCTCTTTTAAAGACGGACCCCAACATCTTTTTCTACTATGTTTATTTACTGAACACGGTATGCCTGAGAACATCGGTCTCTGTTAAAGACGGACCTCAACATCTGCTTTTTCCACTATTTTTATTTATGCACTGAACACGGTATGCCTGAGAACATCGGCCTCTTTTAAAGACGGACCCCAACATCTCCTTTTTCTACTATGTTTATTTACTGAACACGGTATACCTGAGAACATCGGTCTCTGTTAAAGACGGACCCCAACATCTGCTTTTTCCACTATGTTTATTTACTGAACACGGTATGACTGAGAACATCGGTCTCTGCTAAAGACGGACCCCAACATCTCCTTTTTCTACTATGTTTATTTACTGAACACGGTACGCCGGAGAACATCGGTCTCTTTTAAAGATGGACCCCAACATTTCCTTTTACTACTATGTTTATTTACTGAACACGGTATGCCAGAGAGCATCGGTCTCCTTTAAAGACGGACCCCAACATCTCCTTTTTCTACTATGTTTATTTACTGAACACGGTATGCCTGAGAACATCGGTTTCTGTTAAAGACGGACCCCAACATCTGCTTTTTCTACTATGTTTATTTACTGAACACGGTATGACTGAGAACATTGGTCTCCTTTAAAGACGGACCCCAACATCTCCTTTTTCTACTATGTTTATTTACTGAATACGGTATGACTGAGAACATCGGTCTCCTTTAAAGACGGACCCCAACATCTCCTTTTTCTACTATGTTTATTTACTGAACACGGTATGACTGAGAACATCGGTCTCTTTTAAAGACGGACCCCAACATCTCCTTTTTCTACTATGTTTATTTACTGAATACGGTATGACTGAGAACATCGGTCTCCTTTAAAGACGGGCCCCAACATCTCCTTTTTCTACTATGTTTATTTACTGAACACGGTATGACTGAGAACATCGGTCTCTGTTAAAGACGGACCCCAACATCTGCTTTTTCTACTATGTTTATTTACTGAACACGGTATACCTGAGAACATCGGTCTCTGTTAAAGACGGACCCCAACATCTCCTTTTTCTACTAGGTTTATTTACTGAACACGGTATCACTGAGAACATCGGTCTCTGTTAAAGACGGACCCCAACATCTCCTTTTTCTACTATGTTTATTTACTGAACACGGTATACCTGAGAACATCGGTCTCTGTTAAAGACGGACCCCAACATCTCCTTTTTCTACTGTGTTTATTTACTGAACACGGTATACCTGAGAACATCGGTCTCTGTTAAAGACGGACCCCAACATCTCGTTTTTCTACTATGTTTATTTACTGAACACGGTATGACTGAGAACATCGGTCTCTGTTAAAGACGGTCCCCAACATCTGCTTTTTCTACTATGTTTATTTACTGAACACGGTATGACTGAGAACATCGGTCTCCTTTAAAGACGGACCCCAACATCTCCTTTTTCTACTATGTTTATTTACTGAATACGGTATGACTGAGAACATCGGTCTCCTTTAAAGACGGACCCCAACATCTCCTTTTTCTACTATGTTTACTTACTGAACACGGTATGACTGAGAACATCGGTCTCTTTTAAAGACGGACCCCAACATCTCCTTTTTCTACTATGTTTATTTACTGAATACGGTATGACTGAGAACATCGGTCTCCTTTAAAGACGGGCCCCAACATCTCCTTTTTCTACTATGTTTATTTACTGAACACGGTATGACTGAGAACATCGGTTTCTTTTAAAGACGGACCCCAACACCTCCTTCTTCTACTATTTTTATTTATGCACTGAACACGGTATGCCTGAGAACATCGGCCTCTGTTAAAGTCGGACCCCAACATCTCCTTTTTCTACTATGTTTATTTATGCACTGAACACGGTATGCCTGAGAACATCGGTCTCTTTTAAAGACGGACCCCAACATCTCCTTTTTCTACTATTTTTATCTATGCACTGAACACGGTATGCCTGAGAACATCGGCCTCTTTTAAAGACGGACCCCAACATCTTTTTCTACTATGTTTATTTACTGAACACGGTATGCCTGAGAACATCGGTCTCTGTTAAAGACGGACCTCAACATCTGCTTTTTCCACTATTTTTATTTATGCACTGAACACGGTATGCCTGAGAACATCGGCCTCTTTTAAAGACGGACCCCAACATCTCCTTTTTCTACTATGTTTATTTACTGAACACGGTATACCTGAGAACATCGGTCTCTGTTAAAGACGGACCCCAACATCTGCTTTTTCCACTATGTTTATTTACTGAACACGGTATGACTGAGAACATCGGTCTCTGCTAAAGACGGACCCCAACATCTCCTTTTTCTACTATGTTTATTTACTGAACACGGTACGCCGGAGAACATCGGTCTCTTTTAAAGATGGACCCCAACATTTCCTTTTACTACTATGTTTATTTACTGAACACGGTATGCCAGAGAGCATCGGTCTCCTTTAAAGACGGACCCCAACATCTCCTTTTTCTACTATGTTTATTTACTGAACACGGTATGCCTGAGAACATCGGTTTCTGTTAAAGACGGACCCCAACATCTGCTTTTTCTACTATGTTTATTTACTGAACACGGTATGACTGAGAACATTGGTCTCCTTTAAAGACGGACCCCAACATCTCCTTTTTCTACTATGTTTATTTACTGAATACGGTATGACTGAGAACATCGGTCTCCTTTAAAGACGGACCCCAACATCTCCTTTTTCTACTATGTTTATTTACTGAACACGGTATGACTGAGAACATCGGTCTCTTTTAAAGACGGACCCCAACATCTCCTTTTTCTACTATGTTTATTTACTGAATACGGTATGACTGAGAACATCGGTCTCCTTTAAAGACGGGCCCCAACATCTCCTTTTTCTACTATGTTTATTTACTGAACACGGTATGACTGAGAACATCGGTCTCTGTTAAAGACGGACCCCAACATCTGCTTTTTCTACTATGTTTATTTACTGAACACGGTATACCTGAGAACATCGGTCTCTGTTAAAGACGGACCCCAACATCTCCTTTTTCTACTAGGTTTATTTACTGAACACGGTATCACTGAGAACATCGGTCTCTGTTAAAGACGGACCCCAACATCTCCTTTTTCTACTATGTTTATTTACTGAACACGGTATACCTGAGAACATCGGTCTCTGTTAAAGACGGACCCCAACATCTCCTTTTTCTACTGTGTTTATTTACTGAACACGATATACCTGAGAACATCGGTCTCTGTTAAAGACGGACCCCAACATCTCGTTTTTCTACTATGTTTATTTACTGAACACGGTATGACTGAGAACATCGGTCTCTGTTAAAGACGGTCCCCAACATCTGCTTTTTCTACTATGTTTATTTACTGAACACGGTATGACTGAGAACATCGGTCTCCTTTAAAGACGGACCCCAACATCTCCTTTTTCTACTATGTTTATTTACTGAATACGGTATGACTGAGAACATCGGTCTCCTTTAAAGACGGACCCCAACATCTCCTTTTTCTACTATGTTTACTTACTGAACACGGTATGACTGAGAACATCGGTCTCTTTTAAAGACGGACCCCAACATCTCCTTTTTCTACTATGTTTATTTACTGAATACGGTATGACTGAGAACATCGGTCTCCTTTAAAGACGGGCCCCAACATCTCCTTTTTCTACTATGTTTATTTACTGAACACGGTATGACTGAGAACATCGGTCTCTGTTAAGACGGACCCCAACATCTCCTTTTTCTACTATGTTTATTTACTGAACACGGTATGCCTGAGAACATCGGTCTCTGTTAAAGACGGACCCCAACATCTCCTTTTTCTACTATGTTTATTTACTGAACACGGTATACCTGAGAACATCGGTCTCTGTTAAAGACGGACCCCAACATCTCCTTTTTCTACTAGGTTTATTTACTGAACACGGTATCACTGAGAACATCGGTCTCTGTTAAAGACGGACCCCAACATCTCCTTTTTCTACTATGTTTATTTACTGAACACGGTATACCTGAGAACATCGGTCTCTGTTAAAGACGGACCCCAACATCTCCTTTTTCTACTAGGTTTATTTACTGAATACGGTATGACTGAGAACATCGGTCTCTGTTAAAGACGGACCCCAACATCTCCTTTTTCTACTATGTTTATTTACTGAACACGGTATGACTGAGAACATCGGTCTCTGTTAAAGACGGACCCCAACATCTCCTTTTTCTACTATGTTTATTTACTGAACACGGTATGACTGAGAACATCGGTCGCTGTTAAAGACGAACCCCAACATCTCCTTTTTCTGCTATGTTTATTTACTGAACACGGTATGCCTGAGAAAAGGACACTACAACACAGTAAACAAATAATCAAACAGAATGAACAGCTCTACACCCCACAGTTCCCCATTGAAGACTTACTCCCGGAAGACAACACAGAAACATCAGTCACACCACAAGAAATCATCAAAATAGTATCCCACACCAGAAACACCGCGCCCGGACCCGATGGCTTCACCTACCACATGCTGAAACATCTCCCATTATGCACCATCGAAGCAATAGCCAACGTCTACAACCTCATACTGAAACACGGATACCACCTCTGGCATTGGAAAACAGCGCACATCCATCTGATTGAAAAGCCCGGGAAACTCAAATCAGATCACAGAAACTATCGGCCCATATCACTTACGTCTACCCTATCAAAAGTATTCGAGAGAATCATGGTAGGGAGACTAAGTAGAATATGCGAGCAAAACAACATACTACCGAACACACAAGCAGGGTACCGAGGTGACATTACCATACAGGATTAGCTTGTACGGGTAATGTCACAATTCCAAGATGGATACAACAGAGGTTATACCACCGCCGCAGCCTTCCTAGACGTTCAGTCAGCATTCGATAAATTCTGGCTGAACGGTCTCCTCTACAAACTTTCAACATATAAAGTTCACGCACGACTCATCAGATGGATATCCAGTTTTCTCACGGACGGAACAGCACAGATCAGGATACAAAGCAAACTGTCAAACCCTATACATTTAAGAGCCGGAACACCACAAGGAAGTGCCATATCAGGCCTTTTATACATAATTTTTACCGCAGACACCCCACAGCCCATTCACCCAAAAAATACAGCTTGCACAATACGCAGACGACACAGCTTACTGGTGCACCAGTCCGAGGATAACTATGGCAAAACACCAACTCGAGCGTCAACTGAAGAAATTCTCGGACTGGACACGAAAGTGGCGCATAAACATCAACGTTCAGAAGACAAGCCATCCTAATCCCGAAAAAAACAAAAAAATATGCCACCATAAAATTCGAAAAAACCGAAATCAATTGCCAAAAAACAATCAAGTATCTCGGCGTCCTCATAAACAACAAGCTCTCCCTACAAATACACTATAGGAGACTACTCCAACGAACCAGACAGGTACACTCTGCGCTAAATTTCCTCGCGCACCTCGACAACCAAGGGCTCAGCCCAAAAATCTTGAAAAAAAGTATATATGGCTCTCATAAGGTCTCAATTAACATACGCCGCAGTTGCCCTCATGCCCCTCATTGATCGCTAGACAATCGAAAAAATACAGGCATTCGAGCGACGATGTCTAAGAACGGCCTTCAAGCTAAAGAAAGACTACAAATCAACTCTAGTACACAGCCACACAAATACTAAACCCATAGACAACCACATAGCCCAACTAACGCTAAAATATATCCACAACGCCCACACAAGAAAACACAGACGACAACTTATAAGAACAGCGTAAAATATGAGAGCCCTCCCTCCCGGCCAAGAAGAAAAAAATCCACTACTGCTCACACTGATCAGGATATATGATAAATACCAACAAGACGAACTGGATAAAGTACAACACATACAGACACTCAACCAGCAACTAAACAGATAAACTTACACCCCGACAGGAAAACAAGATCACAAGACAACAGTAATGCGAGGCGAGTCATTGCAGCATCACAAAGAAACAACAATTACGACCAGAAAAATCCATGTTCTTCTCAGTCGGCACCAAAGGATTGTGGGACCTGGCACCAAAAAACCCGCCTTCGAACGTCACTGATGTGCACTAATAATAATTTTAAAAAAATACATATCTATATTATACTATAAAACACCAAAATAAAAAAAAACAAACATATATATACTCATAATACTTAACCAAAACACATGCACGTCATACGTACATGACAATGTGCCCCACCCCCGAAGATCTCCAAGCACACGACAGACAGCCAAGAGCCAAGAGCCAAATCAGGTCGCTCGGGTTTACCCGAGCGGGATATATGCCCACGGTACCTATCCATTTAGTATGGATTTACCCGTGAGGTATGAAAGATGTAGTCATTGTACAAGCTATTTTTGTCAGTGTCAGCCAATGGTGATGATTGGTTACTCTCTCCTGCTATAGACTAGGGACATGAGTGCCAGTTAGAATGTCTACCCATCCTGGGGCACCCATGCCCCTCTGCTCACTTATCAAAGGTCAGCTTGTCTAACCAGCGAGTCAAGCAGTGTCAAATTAGCGAGAAACCGAATGCATTGGAATGTTTGGTGAAATGAGGAAGCAGCGAAGCTAATTAGCCCAAGACATCCTTGGGTAAACGATAGCTTTTGCGCCTCCTGGGAAGATGGTGATCATATTGTCCCAGGGTATTTACCAGCTGGTTAGGGTGTGGCGTAAGTTTCGCATACATAGAGCGGGCTCTATCTCGCACAACATCCACAATATATGGAATGCCAGAATGAGTATGGAGAATATGGGAAGAAAATCTACGGTCAGTATCGTAGATCATCCTAAGGGCCCTGTTCTGCACGACTTGCAGTCTGCGGATGGTGGTTTGAGCCACGAATCCCCATGCCTCGCATCCATACAGGATCAGGGGAGGGATGATCGCACGATAAATGCGTAGTTTAAGTCGTGTAGGCATAGTAGACCTAAAGATGGGATAGAGCTTTCCCAGAGCTCCGTGACCTTGGGCAGCTTTAGCTGTCACATGTTTGGTGAAGGTAAGTCCTCGGTCTAGTTGTACACCAAGGTACTTGGCTGTGTTGACCCAAGGGATTCTCCTCTGACCAAGTGTCAGGTCCCTTTCTGGTCTCCAGGAATGAATTTTGCCTAACACAAAAGCAGAGCTTTTCTGTGGACTGATTCCCATTCTCCACTTTTCACTCCAACTCTCAATGGCATCCAGGTGTCTTTGCAATGGGGGAAGGCAGTAACGTAGATTTTTGTTACGGGCCAGTATGAGGACGTCATCGGCATATTGGCACGTAACAGTGCTGGGTTCAACGGGGAAGTCAGACATGTATGCGGCAAAGAGCAGTGGCGATAGAACACTACCTTCCGGTACTCCGGCCGCTATTGGTCTGATAGTTGATAACCTGCCCTCCACTCGCACCCTGAAAGTGCGGTCACGAAGGAAACTGGCTATGAGGGTCAGGTAGGGGGAGGGGAGATTTGCATCTCTAAGTTTGTACAGTAGGCCCTGGTGCCATGTTGTTGCAAAGGCCTTATCCACATCCAGAAGTACTGCGACAGTTTTGAAGTTTTCCTGGAAACCCAGGGCAGCCCTCTCAACAAGACGCAGGAGCTGTAAGGTAGTGGAATGGCCTTGACGGAATCCGAACTGATGATCCGGAATGAGCCTCCTTTCCTCAAATAGAGGAGTTAGACGGGACAGTAGAAGTTTTTCACAAATTTTCGAAATTATTGGGAGTAGACTAATAGAACGGTAACTTGATGGAAACTTGGGATCCTTGCCTGGTTTCAATATGCAAATCATCCTCGCTTCCTTCCAAGCAGTAGGGAAGTGTCGGAGATACAGGCAAGCATTGTAAATTCTCGTCAAGTGGATAATGGCTTTGCGAGGCAGGTGTTGTAACATATGTGTCGTAACACCATCATATCCAGGGGATTTGTTGGGTTTGAGATACCTAATTTGCGAGGAAACTTGCCTTGGTGTGACAATTGGTATGCGAGTCGCCTCGTGAGGTGGTGGAGGATCCTCATAGAGGTAATCCACCGTTGCCTCAACTAGTTCTGAGAAGTCCTCGTCTTCTATGTCCTCTCGGGGCTCAAATTGGGACTCTAAATAGTCCGCGAAGTCAGTGGCTTTCTCTTGCGGTTCGAAAGATAATCTCCCGCGAGTGCCATGTATAGGATGCTGATATAGCGTTTTGTCCCTTCTCAGGGATTTAATTATCTGCCAGGGCTTCTTTTCAGAGAGGTTTACGTTCTTCATGGTGTTTTCCCAGGCCTCTTTGCGATGTGCACGTAAGAGGCGTCTAGCCAGGGTCTTAAATCGCAGATAAATTGCCTGCAATCTGGGATGGCGGAAACGCTGCCAAAGCTTCCGAACTGTTGACTTAGCTCTTAGCAACAGTCGGAGTTCATTGACAAAAAACCAAGCTAGGCTGAAGAGGGGAAACCCTAAGCAGCCCGGGCATGGTGGATACCGTGTCCAAATTCCTCAATTTATTATTATTTATAGACCACCTGGTAGCCGCGGCTGAACGCTGTGCGACACTACCTCTCAAGCCATGGCAGAAGCTTTTTTTATTTTGTTGTTTAACGACGCTGTCAATTGCCAGAATCACATCAGCGTCGCCGGTGTGCCAGAAGCTTATCCCGCAGGAGTTCTTTCACATGCGAGTAAATCCACTGACTTGGAACTACCGTTTTTAAGCACACTTAAAAACCATCGGCCTGGGCCGGGTTTGAACCCGCGACCCTGGGTTCTGTAGACCAACGTCTAAGCAATTGAGACATCCAGAACAACATGGTAGAAACTAACACTCTTAGTCAGGTATATTGTACCTAAGTTCATGTACCTTGCTACAATAGAGCCATCCTCCAGAACTCCTAGCCGACGTTGACAACATGCTTCGGCCGGTTATCAAACGAATATTCCACCTGCCAAAGTCGGTGGCCATGTGGTTCCACAGCGGGGAAGGACGGGCGGCTGGGTTTACCAAGAAATGGTGAGAAGGACAAGAGTAGCCTTCTTGCGGGCTGGCAGATCCCTGTTGGATCGAGCCGATGTTTTGGCGAAGGCTGTTCTGCAGAAGAACCATTTAACACCTAGGCTCCAGCGTGTCTCCGAATTATTGGGCTTGCATTGGTCGGCCACTTTCAGAGACATCAACGCCCACAAGCTGTTCCTGAGAGTGGAGTCTCTGGTCCTCCTGCCCCTCACAGGGGAAAGGGGTTGGCTCTTTGTATGCGGAACCGATAGGTAATAAGTGGCTCCTTAAGCCTTCGCTGCTTAAACCTTCAAGGTTTACAAAGACTCAAACTGCAAACAGATAATCTTGTTGGGTAGCTGAGTCTAGGTATAACCCCGACTCCGATGTACTGCCCGCATCTTGTGTATCTAAAAAGCCCGCAAGGATCAGGAGGCATGACAACGTGGTAAAAGGGGCTTTAAAGAAGATCAAATGGAATGATCCTCTTACCGCGGTGTATCATGAGTACTCCTTCCTGGTACAAGATAGTGCATCAAGCCCGACCTGGTGGTTGTCAAAGATAGCGAAACTTTCGTTATCGATATCACCTTCAGGTATGAGGGTGGAGAGTCTCTTGCGAAGGCGGAGCTCGAGAATGTCGAGAAATACCAACATCTAGACGCCTCCTTTCAGACCATTCACCCTGCGGTTGATTCTGTTACCATTCAACCCTCGGTGTTCGGTTCGAGGGGTGTGTCTCACCAGAGACAGGAAACTGAGGTCTAGGGGTTTAGTGGCATGAATATGGTAGTCGTTATTAGAATTTACTTTGTTTTAATCCATTTCACTATGCCTGCTAGCCACCAAGTTTTGTTGTTTGAGACAAGTTTTCAATTTTTCTTTAGTTCATTTGTTTTATAGTGCTAGATTAGTTATTAGTGGTCTCCGTTGAACGAGTTCAAATAACACGAAATATTAGATCCTAGGTGGCAGAGGGACGACCACCCACATAACCCGGAATTAAAAACTCGATTTGAGTTTTCAGATTATCTACACACCTTAAGATCCGACTGCAGTCGCGTTTCTATCGTACAGGCTCACGATAGCAGCCTAACGGTTCGGTTTGTTGGGCGGGTCCTCACTATTCTGTACCCAGAGTTGGAAATTCAGTCCTACTGCCAATGACGTCAGGGGTGTGGTTGACCTTACGTGTAATTGGGCAAATGGCTAATGACCCTCCCTTCTTATTTCTTGTGTTTTAGCTAAGCCTCGGACGGGGGAGACTGACGGTTTTTTACCTCCTGTAACCGAAAGGAGAGCAGCTCATGGAAACACAAGCAAGATTAAGGAAGTGGTCTTTCCCAGCACTAGAGGCACCGCCACGCTGTTAAGAGGAATGAGACCACAGCCGAACCCTCCAGGACCAGCTCTCGGACCAGCACGAGATAGGTCCCTCTTCTCTAAGGAGTACCTACACAACATGGCGAAGCTGGAGTTAGCAGGATCGAAGTGCATTAATGTGGGGTTGGTGGCCCGAATCGGAAACGACTCGGAAACAAATTTTTCGGATAGACGCCGGTTGGCGGACTGTAAGGAACTGTTTGTCTACGCGTCCAGTGAACAGCTCAGATTCCAGGGAGGAGGATTCCAACACGGATGAATCCGACTCGGAAAACGAAGGCAGCGCTCCCTGAAGCGGCACATTCGGGAGGCTCAGGGAGGCTGCTCAGTTGCCTCAGGGTCACCACAGAGTGCATCCATGGCCGCCTATACAGCTTCGCACTATCTGTGCAGATGTAACATGACGGAAGTTTTCCTAGGGCAAACCTTCACACACATATCCGTAGCTGCGGAGAGACTGGTCACCCTAACAAAAGTAGCCGCACTTCGCGGTCAGGCTGATTAGCAGGACGCGCAAGAGGCCCTAGGTTCGGTCTATAAACAAGTGGAGGAGCACCTGTTACCCGCTGCAGGTGCAGACCAGGGATGTGGGCGACAAACTCGAAGGCGTGGATGAAGGGCAGTGAAGGCAGGAAAAGGGTCCCGCTACACCAGAACCCAGAACCTCTTTAAGAAGGATCCGAGGGTGCTGGCTAAGCACGTGCTAGAGGGCAGACCCGACAGGCGAGAGGAATAAGGCGCGGCACCAAAGTCGGATGACGTTAGAACCTTGTAAGACTATGGGGCACACGACTACGCGAAGTCTTATTCGATACGGATGGCTTGGACAGTGACACGGATATCTCTACGGATTCCGTGTGTCACTTCTTCACCCCAGAGGAGTTGCGCTGAAAGGTACGACGAATAAGAGACATCAGCTCCAGGATTCGACTGTGTTTGGCAAACGGCCGTTGCTGCCTCGCCAGCTGCAACTGTCTAAGCGTGTTGTACAACACGGCCCCACTTCTGGGTACCACACCCGAGTCGTGGAAAGCATGCTGAACCACACTGATTCCCAAACAAGGGAAGGTTCCCTCAAAGTTCACGAATTACCGCCCATTAAGAATTTGGTCGACGGTCGGTCGCCTCTTCTGGAGCTTGATCAATCAGAGACTTACCAAGGTGGTTCGGCTGGCCCCTAGACAATAGGAGCTTGTGGCAGAAGCTCACTACTTTAACAATATACGCATATTCTCGGAGATACTGGGCCAATCCAAGATTGATGAAGGGATGGTGGCAGTGCAGTTAGATGTCCAAGACATTCGACAATGTACCCTATTAGGCTATCTATGCCATCCTCCGAAGGAAGGGTGTGCCTTTATATTTGGCAAATATGGTAGTCCAGTTCTACTGGGATGTGATTACGAAAATTGAAGTAGGGCATGCTAAAGGCGAAGCTGGCGTTAAGCGGGGAGTGAAACAAGGATATTCTCTCTCGCCTGTGATCTTCAACCTCATAATGAAGCCTGTTCTACTCAAACTGGAATCAATACCAGGGTGAAAGATATTTGGCGACACCAAATAGCCTCTGCTGATAATCTCATTCTTTTTTGGGGTCGGAGATCTCCAAGGTTAGCGAACTGCTGAGCGTCACGGGCTGTTATCTGCGTACCTTGGGTTGAGCGTTGCTGCTGGCAAGAGCTTCACCTTCCACGTAGTCCTAACCAGGGATTCCTGGCGCCTTGTGGACCCTGGTCTGAAACTACAGGACGTTGATTTACCATGCGCGGGGCCTGAGGATCATCTACAGTACCTCGGTATATCGATATCTCCTTGGGATGGTATCGACTTCAAAACGACGAAAGAGCACTTCAAAGTAACATTGAATAGGACTAAGAAGTTAGTCCTGAAGCCCAACCAGAGAATATCTCACCTCACAATCTATGTAATCCCACTCTTCCTGCATCAGATGGTGATGGCTGTGCCGGCCATCACTCACCTCCGAGAGCTTAATTGGGAGGTGAGGGTTGTCTCTAGCGTGACCCACCACTTAATCCAGGGTACGGTGTACGGTCTCATTCACTTTGCCCGGAAGGAGGGTGGAATAGGAGTGCAGAGATTTGAAAAGGCTATGGTGTCACAGACCATGAAGCTTGGACTCCGACGATGCAATTCCGCTGACCCTGTTACGAAGGCGTTACGACCAGCCTTGTAGGCCCGCCTAAATAGGCTGATGCAATCCGTACGCCTCACAGTTCCTTACAGAGTGAACGGCATTTACCGCTGGAAGAGGCGTATGGGAAGACAGGGATTGACGAAATGGGCAAGGCCGCGCGGTTTAGTCCCTTGTCGGAGATAAGATTGCTAAACCGATCATGCGCGATCCGAGACTCCTGAAGCCGAACCATTTCGGTTCGGCGACGAAACTCAGGACGAACGCCGCAGGTAACAGAACAATGCTGTCTAGGTGGAAAGAAATGTAGAAATTGTGGCGTAAAGCTGGAGACACTGTCACATTCTTGGTCGGTGTATACACACCAGGTAAGAGCACGCCGGCACGACGAAATTAAAGATTTTATTGTACCAGAAGTTGGGAAAAGGGACAAAATGACAGTACTTCTCGGTGAGGAGGGAGTACGACTTAAAGAAGCACCACGATAGCACGCTGATAGCACGCCAGGGAGAGTACGCGTTCGACGTTACAGCCCGCCACGGAGACGGAGTACTTGCACCAAGTCTGAGAGGATAAAGTGCGTAAGTACGATGTTCTACTGCCGTCACTATGTGGGGAATATGGGCCGCCCTATGGAAAAGTTCTGCTGATCGTCGTGGGGACGCAAGGGGTAATGTCAAAGACTATGGTTGTGGGCATGAATAAACTTGGCCTGCAGGACAGATCAACGCTTATGACGGTAAGACTGATGGCTTTGAGAGATTCGACTGAAATATATCATGCCTTCATGGATTATTCTGGCCACCCTCAACCCCGACGGTTCGGTAGAGCTTCACGCCTAACCGAAATTACAACACGTGGCATCTGGTGGAAACTCACTGTCCTATTCCCCTTTGTATCAACCCGGCAGTTCCGAGTCGGGTACCACGGTGAGTTCCTTCACACCAAACTGGTAATTCAGGAATGTGGAGGCTTTATACGCCCTAAGAATTCCACCGCCCACGAAGTTGTGGTCCCGATGGCTACAATGCGAGGCCCGTCGTTGGTCAGCGCGCTATGAATTTGGTGCCAGCTGTGAGTCACGCTTCGGCAGAGTGGTGGCCTTGGAGCGGTTTCCCTGTTAAGGGTGGTTGCCCAACTACCACCCCCTTGCAGGTCCCGGTTACCTGATTTGAGCGAGTTCCAACCGAGGTAGTGGTGGAAGGAAGCGGAGGAGTCTTGAGGTCTCCAGGGAAAAGGCAGGTCCCGTGCAGCGCCTAACCTGCGGTCCTACCTCATTCACGATGTCGTATACACATCTGAACCTAAACGTGGTAAGTGGTGCTTCGGCGCTAGTTCTCGCCAAATGCCTCGTCATCTAATTATTGACGCGCATGAATGGATTAACGAGATTCCCTCTGTCCCTATCTACTAGAAACTGAAGCAGGGGAAGATGTAAATAAAATTATTGCTAATGAGGAATTAAAGAGCACAGATATTAAATTAGAAAAATCTAAAAAGTGGAACCCCTGTGTAATTTTGTATGATGTGCTAGTTAACAAAGGTCTAGATGAAATAAAATCCGAAGTGTATAAACAGAACTTCGAAGATACATTGGAACAGGATGAATTCAATAAAGGTTTTGAGCTTAAATTTAATACAGGGATAAGGCTACTGTTCACCACGTAGCTGAAGTAGCACCCAAAATCAGGAAGCTGATGCCGGCAAAGGCAAAAATCTACATTGGTTTCCAATCTGTGAACGTTAGAGATTTTATATCAGTAGCAAAGTGCGCCAATTGCCATGATTTTGGACATGTGGCCAAAAAAGTACAAAAGCTAAAGTATGCTCACACTGTGGCGAATCCGGTCATGACAAGAAGGATTGCACCAAAGATAAACAACCAGCAACATGTATACCTTGCAGCATTTGGAAGAAACGCTGCGATGGGAAAAAGGAGTGCTCTACATAAATTTTTTGGGAAAGGATTATCAATCGCACGGACTTTGAATAATGGACGATATCTTAGTCGTTTCTTATCAGCGAAAAAAGAAACCTAAAAGAAACACTCCAAGCAGAATAAAAAGCAATCCAAAGAGAGTAATTGAACATAAACTTAAATTACAAAATAATTCGACAAAAACTCATTAAGAGCAGACCACGCAAACTGATATAGCTAACGTAACTACCTTTGCAGAAGTCTATTCCACAAGTGCTAAACCACCATTACTTGTCAAAAAGACCAAAAGGCACATAATAGTGAATTGGATAGAAAAGATCTGAAAAATATTAAGTATATAGAAGATGTTATACCCACGCCAAAGTTAGTGTTGAATAGAAAAAAGGATGTTGATAAAATAATGGACAATCAGACGCTCATTTCAGTCGACTATGATGCAATTATGGAACAAGACAGCGCGGAAGATGAACCTCAACACACAGCAGACATCTATAACTGTCCGATCTCCAATATATACACATCGATTGAAAATACTATGCAGTTGAGTAGATTAGAAGAGAGACATTATTAGCAGCCTTATGCCATGTCATTTGGAAGTTGCATATAAATGGGAATGTATCATCTTCCCATTACCTGATGCCATTGACAGAATGGAATTACGAGTCCACAATATAACAACTGAACCCCAGGAACTGTTAAATCGATTGTATTTAAACGAAGAGATGATACATTGGATTTAGACGAGATTTATAATCACCTTGATAAGTGTTATGCTAGAATCACGACAGACTATAGCCAACCTTGGCCCAATTGTTACGTGCACGTAAGACACGATGGCACAACATACCCCAAAATTTCTAGACCTAAACCTTCTAATTCTATTAAGCCCATCCTACCCAAATTAAGCAACTCACGATCCGCAACGTCCTTTAAGAACAAGAATTATTCCTTAAAAATGAATTCTTATAAGCCTCCTATGAAACAAAATAATACTCATCTTTTTAACTCTTTATTTAAAAGTAAAACATCAAAATCAATGAAGAAATCCAGCTTGCAGACCAACTTGAATAGTAAATTCAATAAGAAGAATCGAACTGTAGTATCACAAGAAAGAGTCCATACTCTAAATCAAACGAGCTGAACAACCAGACTGGTGGGTCAGAATATGGTGAATTGCATAGCACAATATTATCGTTCGGTGGAAGAGCGTTTTCCATCTGGCAGAAGTGGCATGCACTGAGAGATTTGCTACGATTCAAATGGGACAAAACATTCTATGAGATTTTTAAAAATTGTACAAATTAACGCTCAGAGAAGTAAATTAGTGATGTCTCAGTTAAACACACTTATTGACGAACTAAATATCGATATTCTGTGTATTCAAGAACCATACTCTACAAATGGCAAGATGATTCATATTCCAGTTTTGGCTAGGGTAGTCAGTGAAGGCAAGAATCCTATGGCAGCCGTAGTAATAGCTAATCGAAATTTACAAGTAGTAAATATCACACAATTCTCAGATTCGCATACTAATTGCATGGAAATATCTTACGGTAATGGTTCCTTTATTTTGGAAAATTATTATTTTCAATATAGCGAAGAAATAGAACCTTATATAAGTAAAATTAGAAATATCCAAATCCACTTCCAGCATACAGAAGTTTTACATATGTTGGATGCAAACGCCAAATCAAAATGGTGGTTTAACGATACCAGAGACGATAGAGGAGAAAAATTGGAAGATTCAATCTCAGAATTAAATCTAATTGTTCTAAATCAGCCGCTAAGTCCACCTACGTATGAAAACCGTCAAGGTGCATCAGCAAATATTGATTTAACCTTGGGGAATGTTAAAGTTGAAAAAAGGATAAGTAATTGGAAAGTTGCTCAGGATCAAACGTCTAGTCACCATGGTCTCATTTATTTTCTATATAATATTGAAACTTGAGATAGAGAAAAAATCGGGAACTATGATATAAAGAAAAATTTCTCTCAGGCTAATTGGCTCAAAATGAAACAGTTCATTGCAAACTCTCTGAATTATAAAGGCAGATGTATAGATGAAGACGTAACTGACCCAACTAATGAAATAACCAAAGCAATTAACGGTGCAGTCCCAAATCTAAAATGTAAAGACTTTTCAGACAATGTTTGGAATGATGCCCTAGAAACTGCGAGGAGGAAAATGAGGAAATTAAGAAAAATTTACCAGAGATCAGTAGTGGAATCGGAAAGGCAAAATAATCTGAATAGATATAGACAGGTCAAAGAAAAATTTAAAAAACTTCTGCATGATACAAGATCGAAGTCGTGGAAAAATTTCATGGAAACACATTTGGACAGTAACACTTGGTGTATACCCTATAAAATTATAATGGATAAAATTAAAAAGCCAGAAATTATCAACACCTTAGAAAAAGAAAATGACGTCAAATTGGGAAGATACTTCGAAGCTTCTATTGGAGATACTCTTACCGGACGATGAGCCAGCCACAGATGCATTGTCCACTAAAATCAAACGCTTACAGATGAAAATGAACTACATCAACACCAACGTTATCTTACCTTTCGATATTACGGAAATTGAGCAGGTTTTCAACAAATTAAAGAAAAAGAAATCATGTGGTCCCGATAATATTCCCAACGAAGTGTCAATAGGCCTTTGGTTCGCGCACTCGGTCTAGGGCTGGTGGTGTGAAGATATCCGTGGGACTATGTCTGAATGCCTCTAAGGCCGTGGTGCATGGCGGTTCTTATAGTTCTACGATTTTTCTGGTTAATTCTGATAACGAACGAGACTAGTCTTCTAACTAGTCGCTTCCGGTATCCCCTGTGCTACCGGCAACCCCTGAACTTAGTGTTCCAGGGTTTATTATGCTATTCAGTTTTAAAATACTTCGATGGCTAAATAAAAATCTAACTTCACTGCTTTACTTATTGTCAAAGGGAAAATTTATTATGTTAATATAAAGCAGCATAGGAACATTGCGTGCATAAGATAAAACAAGGCTATTAACTTGATTATGTAATTTTCCCAACCACAGCAGGTGGCTGTAATAATTATTGTATGTAAAATATGTATAATAAGCAAAAATTACTTCCGCGCAGGTGGAACGAAGTTACTACTGTACCTGTTGTACTGACACTACCTTCGTCTGTCGGCAAGAGAACGTAGGGTGAGTAAGGCAGGTTCAATCGCTACCTCGCCTCTCGTCCCCATGCCTAGCTTAGTTACCGATATTCATCTTTCAGGATAAGGAAAAGCCCCGGAAAGTCTTCACTCAGGTAACTCACCCTAACCGAGATTCGAACTCACGACCGTTTGAGTGTGAGCGTGACACGCTAACCCCACATCAGAGAGATGCCCGTCACATCTTGCCAAGGAATAGAGATAAACATAAGCAGCAACTTAATATTAAGAGACCCTGGGACAAACTTAAATTTCATACCTATAAAAATATAAAAAATTATTTTCCGCAATTGAGGGTTTTGTATCAAATTACCACAGTTCCAGCACAGCTGGTTGTTTAGTTCTGAGAGAATTAATTATTCAATTAATAAAAGCACTAATATTCAAAATACTACATGCACATCAAAAAGTAACAATATTTTATGAACCGCCCAAAAAGCGCCACTTTCTCTGGCGGAACAAGAAATCGTTACTTTTAAACTAATTTCTTTGCTTTGATGACTGTTGAAAATTAACTTACGCATTTAATTTTCTTAAAGCTAAACAAATTAACACGTGTTGAAACCAAAGACTATAGTTGGAAAGACATAATTATAGTATGTGCTGGAAAAGTTTTGGAAGCTTTTTGCTTTAAAGCGCATAGAGCAAACAGGATATTAAAATTGATGAGGTCGAGAAAAGCTTACTTTTCCATGCACATGCATCATGGTTAAAGGCTGGAGAAAGGTGCGCTCGTGTGCGATACCTGTTAGCTGGACGTAGAGTATAGAATCACAGTACGGCCATCAAATATGCAAACAACTGCCACTGTAGAAGCAAGAGTCGAAAACAACGTAACGTAGTACTCTGCGAACTAGAAGCATTGCTTTGCAAGTGTTTGCAGACGCAAGGTTAAGGTGTGGTATAACGGGACTGATTTGTCTCTTCTCGCAGTGACCTGCAGACGTAGAGTGATGGTATTCGTTCATGGTCAGGCTGTAGCTACCTGCAGTTGTTTACATGCCCGAGCAAAGTCCGTGTGCAATGTAGCTATGGAAAAACGCACACGTCTCCGTCCTTTAATTATGATCATGAGTCAGATTACGTATTAGGCCTAAAACTGCTCTGCTTCCCTGTTTTGTCTATTAGTCTCTCTTCAGATTCATAGCTCAACCACTTTTTCACTGAATTTGGTTGTTTTTGAGCCCTTTTTGGCCCTTAAGTTCAAATACTAACGAACATTTAAACAGAAAATGGGCGTTTAAATATAGCTCACTCATCACTTAAAGCACTCTTACTGGAACAAGACCTTTAAAAATGGCTGAATATAAAAGAAATCACTACGGAAGGAGGCCTGAAGATTTGGGAAACATGCATAAAAATCGCCAATTTGATAATTTTCGGTCATTTTTCGGTCATTGATCAAACCTAGGTTCCCTTAATGGAACATATCCGATTTTAATTTTTCATAATTCGGTTATAGTCACCTAATTTAGAAGAAACTAATACTTCATTTACACGAAAATCAGTTCTTAAAGCTACTTTTCCCGTTCTTGATAAACAGCTCTTGTTCTGTATTTACATTAGAGTTTCAAGAGTTCTTTTTCACCACTCCTGACTTGAGTAACAGTTGAAGTTTCAAGTTAGAGGATCTTGTTTTGCTCAATGTTCCGGACCCACATTTGCAATTTCAAGTGGCATTGACTGAAAGCTTCCTCCACTCTGCTAAATGCGAGTATGGTAATGTTGGAGCGTGGCAAGATCTCCCGACGATTCCCTTCAACTCGTGCGCTCACAGATGGACACTAAAGCTTCTTGGGGCTTTCAGTCTTTCCCTTAGGAATGAAACAGGGTTATCTGATACTCCAGCTGATTTGTTCAAGATAAGCTATGGGCGAATGTATTTATACAAACAACTGTGGTAGTTTAGTTTTAAGCACACCATTCAGAGACATGAAAAGTTACGAAGTTACATAGGTGTATTTCCCCTCTCTACGGCAGAGAGATGGTTTGGGTAACTGGCCTATTCGTCTGTTGCCTTAAAAAACAGGTTTGTTTGTTTACCCTCCTTTCTTTGCTACGTGTAATAAGTAGGGGAAGTATTGTATTCCACCCAAAATTTCAATGTCGAGATTTCACAGGAAATATAAATGTTTTGAGGCCCCTTAAACCAAAAAAAGTCGTTTTAGTTAAAGGTCCGTATGTGTCTGTACGAACTGCATAACTGAAAAGCATAATGTTGGTTGGTTTAATATTTTCAAGGGTGTAACACAAATATTTTGAAGAAAATTCCTCCCTTTTGCATGGAAGACTTTTCGACAGTTAATTTCCCATATTTTTATATAAATGAAATGTATATTTTGAAATTTCTGGCTATAAAATTAGTAGTCCTGTTTACTCTTGAATTTTGCATAACTGGTGAACCTTAAGAGATGGACGAAGTCTTACGATACAAAATTTGCAGATCTCGTTAAAACGCACAAGTTGTGTTAAATTATCATTTTTTTTAAGTTAACCTTATTTGTTAGAATTTGCAATAGCTTTAGACGTTTGGGAAGTCACTTTTTATCTCTTGGTCATGCAAACAACAGAATTTCAGTCGTAACACAGCGACCACTCTTAAAACAATTGATTATCGCTTGAAGCCTACTGTGTTTCTCTTGCACATAAAAAAAATTAGCAGTGGGATAATTTCTATAAATGTTTATCTCGATTACATGAACTAGATAAAGAAAAAGTGTAAGTATATATTGTACATGAGTAGAGAAAGCCATAGGACTGCCACAGACTGCAAATACTTCTGTGAGAATATGATAGTTTATCACCAAATATGAAAATTTATAAAAAGAATCTTAAATTATCCTATTCAGAGGACTTCAGGAGGAAATTGAGGGGGTGATGCGTGAAATATAGGTATTTCACAATTTTAACGCAGAGCTTTCATTTTTCTGTACTCATACTAGGGGTATTAGAAATATTGTTCTGCCAAATATCATTTCTATATGAGCAGAAATTTCCTGATTACAATTTTGTTTAAAAGGTATGTGTTTTTTCAGAGTATATCTTGCGATGCATTTGGAGTAATAGTGCTAAACATCCCTCCTTTTAAGATACCATAGAAGATATTGGATATCCTCATTACAAAGGGAGGAAAAAAAAGGTTTTCTATCCAGCTAAAAGCAAACTTCGGCAATTTTTGCTATTTGTGCCCCCATTGGTGAAACGTTCAGCTTACTTGCACTATTTTGTATATTGTAGTAAGTTTTGAATGCACAAACATTTTGAGAATACTGAAGTATGAAAACGACTTAAAAATACCCTTATCAAGGGGTATTCAAATAACGCGGATGTAATTAAGGCAGCTTGCAGAAATCATGAGATTTCTAAACATTAGCAGGTATGTAGGTACTTTAACATGTTTAAAAAAAGAGCGAAAAAATGTCACCTATCACTCATTAAAGGGCAATATTACTTGTGAATGGCTCAAACAAATTGGTTTTTTGTTTTGTGTCTTATAAAAATCTACTACATATTAAGAATCCAATGATGCACTATAATATGGATATTCTTAATATTTAAGCCCTTTAACATGATACTTAAATATGGTCTCTTTTAAATACCAGTGTCACCATCGATTTTACATTTGCTGTAAGTTTATAGCTGCACAAAAATTTGATCAAAAATTGACCAAAGGCTAGAATCAAGAAAGAAGCTTTAGGACGAAGAAAATGTTTGCACCAATACAGTTCTTTCACTGATGTTAAGACAGCCTTTAATGTTTCGTGATATCACAACCAACGTTTTCTTCTTGTAGCCTTATCTGTCTTTACTTTCTATCTCTCAAACAGCTGATTTTCACGACACAATCACCCACACTCATTAATTGCTTCGCTATCTTGCTACACATGCACACACTCTCTCACCAACTGACACCTAACTTACTCCTTCGCCTTCTTATGGTAAGGATGACGTAACGTGGATATTTTCCGAACTTCTACAAATACACTTCTCGAATAATCTGGAAAATCCCTTTTGCTTCTGCTGCTCTAATTGTCACGTCTGTACAACAGTGGTTCCAGGCAGCCTGATCTTGGGCGTCCTTGATGCGCTTATCGTCAGTGGGGTTGGACAGACCAGCCACGACTGTCCTTTGTTGTTCGCCGCGACTGACGTCAAAATACTCTTCGAGATATATTTAAGAATTACTTTTAGATTTTTAAGATCCTGCTCAGAAACATTGCTGATTTGCGATTTTCCTGTTCTGTACTCTTCAAATCAAATAATGCTGTGAGTATCGCTTATTGAACAACATTGTCAATAAATTCAGACCACGTGAGTGAAAACGACGCTACTTAAGTATGTTACCAGAGGAACCGTTCTCATCGAATAGGACGCAAAAACCATTATTTTGCTTGAAATCTCCAGGAATGCCCGACCAAAGAGCGCTGAATAGTTTGCAATCTTCGATCCACACAGCGAGACTTTAAGAGATAGAATTTTCTTGGTGAAAAACGGAATATTCGACTTACGGTTAAAGGCTATGCCGAGGATGGAAGAAAAGGGAAGGGGGATTTGGATGTACTATTCCCAGTAAAACTGCCTCTGATCAACTTTCTGACCCATGATAGCCGCAATACCTGTCAGTGTACAAAACCGATAAACATCGCTTTTCGCTCTAAGCGTAGACGGAATCTCGTAACCGATTACTCGAGCTGGAACAATTATCCACTAGGAGCGCAATCAACGCAGCTATCACTTTAGCAAGGACACGTGGCGTCATACTGAACACCCGGATCCAGGACTTCAGTTATGTTAGTAGTTCGACTGCAGTACTGGCATTGTAGAGTTGGTCGCTCTGTGTTTACGTTCTGTATGTCGGAATCATTACATACTGCCGCAGTATTGAATATATTAGTGGAAGAATTTGGTGCAAATACTACCATGAATGGAGAAAACATGCAATGTAGATTTTGTCGCTCAAGAATGCCAAATTTTAAAGAAAAATGCTACTGTTCTTATGAACTTTCTTACTTTAATATTAAAGTCATGCTTATTTTCGTATATGGTGTAGCAGCATTAAAGTTGCTTCAACATATTGTGGCGCACAGCAAAGGACGGTCAGGGCCGACTACCCCACCCACTTTCGGTGCATGTAACAAAAGCGCTGAACACCAGGCTGCCGCGCCCCACTGCTTGCGAACACAAGGCAACAGTCAAAGTGGCAGAACAAAAAGGAGTCGAGAATTGGCCGGCGTATTTGTGTAAGTTCGATAAAAGTCTATATTACGTCAAACTCGCTATATAAGGAGACGAGGCGGGGAGAGGATTAGTAGTTAGACATGAGACGCCGAAGTGAGTCAATTTTCAGTTTTAGCAGGTGTCAGCTGCGTTAGTACAGAGGCGTCGAAAGGAAGATAGCGAAGCAATTAATGAGTTTTGAGTGATTGTATCATTAAGGTCAGCTGCTTGAGAGAAAGTGAAGACAGAATGCATTAATTCAAGGTTACGAGAAGAAAACAGTTGTGTTGTAATATTACCAAAGACTAAAATATGTTAACATCAGTAAAAGAGCTGTTGTGCAATCAGAAGCAAGTTAAGTAAGAAAAAGTAATTGAAATGGACTTTTGTCGTTTTTGTTACAGCGGTGTCAGAAGTGGGATTCGTTGAATTGTTGATTTTGTCATAGTATATTTCGGTCTATTCTAAAATAATTTAGACATACTTCGAAAACTAGTATGAAATCGATATTAATTAACTAACTATACTATGTATATAAGGTATATATTTCAGATGTTTAAGATAAAATTGGTAGTAGCTTTTAAGTGGAAATGGGAGGTAATACTGGCTATACCATGAGAGAAGAATGTGGTTATAGAAACGCCATCAGTGAACCAGAGGTCTAACGTGTAGTTATTTTGTTCCAGTAAATCGTATAAGAGGGTGTCGTATTTACGGACACTTGAATGTCGCACTAGACTGGTATTGGATCTTTAAACTCGAGCGTAGGCCAGTCAACATTACTCTAGGTACTTCTGAACAAAGGATAACCTTTATATGTACTTCAATGGGTTGGTTTTCTTGCAAGGTCACACGCGTGGGCATAGCTCGGTTCAACGCGTCATCAAAAATGTATAAAATTTGTACACACAAGTCCCAGGAGTGCACTTGCCAAGTTTCTGCAGGTATTGGAAATTCCTGCAACTTGTGCGGGGAGGAAGAGAAAATTGGCATCACCGCGGTTTGTGGCCTGTAGCCGATGTAACGTTAGCGTGTCGGTCATTAGCCTTGCCGGCTCCGGGCGCTGTAATCAAGCGCGAAACGCTCTCTGCTAATCGTGTATTTGTTTCAACAGCTGAAACCAATCGGCAATAATCATGCCACAAAAAGTGCCTAGATTTGGCATTACCCTGCGGAATCTGGCAAATAAAATGCATTAGGTCTCATCGAAGCAGATGTCTCAGCCACAGTGTCCTTAACGAGCTTTCGGGAGGTCGCAGGTTCAATCCCAACTTGATTTTTTATGTTCCTTGTTTTTAGCTTATAACTAATGCACGAAATAGGCTTCCTGGACCCCCCCTCCCCTGCAAAAAAGGGGGAATGAATGGCATAAAAATTGTAAAGGATAAACAAAGAAGCTTTTCAGAAAAATCCCTCGCTTCACACAAGTGATTTCTTTAAAACTTCGTTATTTTTTTTTTTTCTTCCAGACTATGAGAGGAAACTTCCAAGAACGTAGTTAGAGTCTAAAAATGCATTAATGAACAATTGCTTCCATCAGACCTTTGAGTAGAACGAAGAGCGTGAAAAGGAAAGGAAAAAATTAATTTTAGCATATGGTCGGAATAATTTATCCATATGACTTGTCGGAGATTAAAATCGCTATACGTGAAATTGAAGTAGGGAAAGCACCAGGTCCAGATGAAATTCCGGCAGAAATAGTAAAAGCACTTTAGAAACCCCAAGCAGCAATACTTCAATAACTTTTCAATGAATGTTTTTGCAAAGGGAAGAATATCCAAATGCTGGAAAAGCAAATGTTATATTGAAGCAGTCGAAAGATAAAGATCCTTGGAAGTTAAGTTATATGTGAATGTTCTAGGGAAAATTCAAGAGAAGCTAATTTATGAGACAATGAATAGGTATGGACTAATGATTGGCATGACAAGCTATTTGGGTCCAGGAAACCTAGGTCAACCGAAGTTGCAGTCGATAAGGCTCTAACGATATTGTATTACAGCGAGAACAAATGACTAACATCTTTTTAGACATATCAGGGGCCTTTGACAGTTTATGGTGGCTAGAATTATTTAGAATATTGAAGATAGCGATTATCCAAGTAGTATTTATAATCGACAGAAGCACTACTTTTGAAACTGTTCCATCTCTATAATAGGGGAAAATGCAACAATAACAAAAACAGTAACAAAAGCTTGTCAAGGTTAAATATTGGGCCCATTATTTTGGGATATACTAACGCAAGCCTTACTCGAAGATCTAGGAAATGATGGAAGTAACAGATGTCTTAGCTTATGCAGATAACTGACCCTGATGGAAACAAAACAGAAATTGAAAGCACAGCAAGAAGGGTTATGATGATACTTTAGAATTGGTGTGAACAGACGAAACTCGAATTAGCTCCTAAGAAATTAGTGTATATGCTAACTTATTCTCATAATTAATAATCAACCAATTGCGAGAATGCAAAGCTTTAAATATCTAGGAATTATCTTGGACGAGAATTTATCTTTTAATACACATATACAGAAGATAATATAGCTCTAACAGTTATGCAATTAGCAACAATTGTTCAGCTGAACTTGAGGTGCCCAAAAGAAGCTACCAAAATATATCGCTAAGATGTTCAAGTGGTACAAACTTTTAAAAGTTCTTGTGATATCATATGTCTCTTTTCTGCAGATTTTTTAGCCTCTTTGAAGTACTAATAAAGTAAAGAAGAATAAACATTTACAGAACAGTTTATACACGGTTGAGTAGAAAAGGTCACAAGTGCATACTCTTTTAGTTAAAACCTTTTACATGATATTTATTCTTTTTTGTTTTCACTTTAAATTACTTACACTTTTCTCAAATGGTAAGTAATTCGATTTTTATCGCTTGGCTATGCAAAGAAAACTGAATTTTGAAAGCTATAACACAGTGACGACATCTTAAAGGAGCCGAATATTGTTTAAATCGGCCTCTATCTCTTTAATCTCCTTGTACCTACATGGAAAGTGTAACGGATTAATTAGTGGGGGGCACGAACAGCAGTTGGAAGAGCCCAAAGAGAGGGTGGTCGGCAAGAGATGGAACAGCTTGAGATGACGCCAGAGAAAAAAGCCTGTGGTCTAGAGGTTTCTACTGCGTAGTTAGTGTGCGTTTTTTTTGGAGTCTACCGTGAGATGTGACCAGGAGTTCGTCCGCCATCAACAAGGGGAAGTAGAACCCGGGCACCAGTGCAAGTCGGCACCTACTGGTCGTGGGGAATGCAAGATAGGCGCATAAACTTCATTCTCCCAGTTACAGGGAATACGACTTGGTGCATGTGGTTCCCTTTGGCAAAGGAGCGGTATGGACTTCTGAGGTGGTTGAGCCAGTTAAGTCTGGTTAGAGACGTCGCCTATGTGCAAGGAGGCTTCGATGAATGGCGGTGAAAGCTGAGGACACCGTTGTACACTGTCGACCAGGGCGTGGCTACTCCAGGCTGGAAGTTCTCCGTACATCCTATATCTTCTAGTGCCGACATCGGGATGAGTATCAGTTTTGTTAATAATACTTTGTAGGAGTGGGAAAACTCCAGAGGGACAGTTAACAAAGGGGGATTGCTCTGTACGAGGCCCCTTATCAGTAAACCGGAGAGCAACTCGGTAGTTTAGTTAGTGGATATTGTCACAGACTGTACGCAAGATTTCCAGCTAGTATTTTCTCTGTAATTAACTGATTCCAAATATAGGAAAGGTTCTTGTTTTCATTTTAGAATTTTCATGTTAATATTTAATAGCGTTCATTATCAAGTTGGTGGTTTCATTTTAATATTTTTAAGTTACTACGTAACGGAGTCCATTGTTAAAATTATTGTTTTTTAACTAATTGCTTGTTAATATTTAACACCTTTCACTATAATAAATGTTATGCTATGCTGTAGTGTGTTGTGTTACTTGGTAGTACCCTGTAACGATCCTGCGGAATACGCTAGTAAGGAAAGGGAAAGGTAGTAGGTGTAAGCAAAACGCAAAAGGAGCGTAACACTGGTAGCAGAGCCATTTTGTCCTACATACACGTTTTAGTGTCGGTGGGAACATTTAACAGGATACTACAAAGTACACAAAATAGTGTTTCAGGTCAATTATATTGTCAGTGTCATAATGGAAATTGTATTTCAGCCCGAATTCCTCCATCGTACGGAGTTGGAAAGAGAACTGAAAATAAGACAGATAAAATATGATTCAAAAAGTACAGTAGTTGAATTGGCCAGAAGTTTACGAGAAGCATTAAGCCAACCAAGCCCAATTAATCTCGGAGCGAGTTTTGATCCGGTACAGGAAATCGGACTTTGTGAGGCGAATGTTAATTTATTTGATGAAATGTTAAAAGAACTTAGGTTATCGGAAATCACACCGAGTCAGAAACGAAGAATAGTTGGAAGGTTAAAGTATTGGAGTTTTAGGATAAAGGAAAATGCACGATTGTTAGAAGGAGAAAATAATGAACAGCTTCATAAGTTGGGGAGGCGCTTGTCGTCATTAGCAACACAATTAGATGCCACCGGAATTGAAAATAAAGGAGCAACTGGTTCAGGAAATACTGAGAATATCAATCCAGAGCTACTTCAAGTTAAATTCGCGAAACTTGTTGTACCGAATCCATGGCAAGCGTTCTTAGCGTCATTAAAAATATTTGAGGTAAAATCACCAGACGACATATTGGATTTTCTCATTTGTTTGGTGAAAGCTAAAATGCAAGCTGAAGCTTTCCGAACACCACAAGTGACTGTGTTACAGATGTTACAACCTTTTGTAGGCTTGAATTTACAGTCGGTGTTGTTACAAATAATTGCAGAAGAGGGCTCGTTAGATAGTTTTCATAGTAAGGTGTTACATATGTTTCTGTCATCAGCACAAATTCATGAGCTCCTATATCGACATTTTTTTAGGCTACAACGGACTTCGGAAAGTATTTTAGATTATATTAATCAGCAGAAGTTGGTAGCCTTGGCACTAAAAGTAGTACTTTCAGAAGAAGAGATTGTGAGTAATATATTACAGAATACAGTTCATATCGAACTCCGGTCATTATTTTTGAGTAAATCAAAGCCCACGACCTTTAAAGAGTTGGAGGAGGTAGCTTTGAAATGTACACAATTGCCAAGTTTAAATACGTGCGGGTCTCAGATTCAAATGGGGCAGCCACTATCGAATACCGAACTAACGAAACAAGAGAGTAAACAAGTGTTCGTGTGTTATTACTGTAATAAGCCAGGTCATATGGTAAAAGATTGTGACGTTAAACGGCTTAAGGGAGAGCAGATATTTCAAAACTCGTCTTTCGGGAGGAATTCCTGACAATTAAGGGACAGGCTGGTTCACGGAATAAATGCAATACAGGGTTTAGTGCATAAAGAATTGCCTTTTATGAAGATAGAGGTAAATAGGATTCCCTCATTCGCGTTGATTGACACGGGTAGTGTGGTAACATTAGTTAATGCACAGTATATTAAGGATAAGCGTAGAGATCTAATGGTTGAGGAAACACAATTCATTACGGTAGATAGCAGCCCGTTGAAGATTATTGGATCCTTAGTAATTCCATTGAAAATTGGGGAGTTTCGTTGGAACTATAAAGTTTATGTCATAGAGGAATTATTTGTACCACTGATCTTAGGAGCGGATTTTGTTAGACATACACAAATGGTAGTGGATTTAGCGAGAGCAAAAGCTTATTTCGGTTTTCAGCCAAGTACTTATATTCCATTACAAACTTGGTTAAAACAGAGTCCAGGGGGTACAGTTATTTCTAATGTGGAAGAAGAACGGTTAAACAGGGAAATTGATCTGGGATATTTATCATCGCAACAACAGAGTAAATTACAACCACTTTTGGATGAGTTTACCGATGTATTAACGAAACGCCTGGGACGAACGAACCTTATGCAATATGAAATTCAGTTACAAGATCAAACACCGGTACGATTATCGCCTTATCGGCTACCCCCAAATCGGCTAAATTTATTAAGAAAGAAAGTAAACGAAATGTTAGAAACTGGAGTGATAGTACACTCCCAGTCAAATTATTCAAGTCCGGTGTTCGTAGTACCAAAGGCAAATAATGACGTGCGGTTAGTAGTAGATTATAGACAGTTGAACCAAAAACTGCGGATTGATTCAACCCCATTACCCCATATTCATTACTCATTTCATTGGTTTGCAGGAGCAAGATATTTTACAACTTTGGATTTAAACAGTGCGTATTACCAGATCCCTTTACATGAGAATTCTCGACGGTATACAGCTTTCACCACAGATTATAATTTGTTTGAATTTACTTCACTACCTTTCGGTTTGGCGGTTGGAGCTCAGGTCTTAACACAGTTACTAGATAAGATCTTTGGGGATATTAAATTTACTTATCTTTATCATTACTTAGATGATCTTTGTATTTATTCGAGTACTTTTGAGGAACATCTTTGCCATATAAGAGAGGTGTTTACGAGATTACGTAACGCTGGATTAACAGTTAATCCGCAAAAAGTGAAGTTCGCTACTTCAGAATTGAGATTCTTGGGGCATATTATCTCGTCACAGGGAGTACGAGTAGATCCTGACAGAGTACTTAAGATTCGCGAATATCCGCGACCACGGTCGGTTAAGCATATAGCAAGATTTTTGGGAATGGTTAATTATTTTTCGAAGTTTATCCCCGTTTATGCAGATTTGGCTGAACCATTAAATAGATTACGTAAGAAAGGAGTAAAGTTTCATTGGGATATAGAGCAAGAAAAGGCGTTTATTAAATTAAAGGAATGTTTAATGTCACCTCCAATATTGGCAGTACCGGACTTCTCAAAAAAATTTGTGCTTCAAACGGATGCCTCGTCGGGAGCGATTTCGGCGGTATTGCTATTAGAATCTGCCGAGGGGAGGAAAGCAGTGGCTTATGCATCACGAAGATTATCAGCGACCGAGAGAAAATATTCAATTTACGAATTGGAGGCCCTAGCGGTGTTATATGGCTTGGAGAAATATCGATTTTACCTGGAACATACCGAATTTCAATTAGAAACAGACAATCAGGCGATATCATGGGTCTTAGCGAAACCGAGGAAAGCAGGGAAAATTGCCAGATGGGCATTAAAATTATCTAGCTTTAAGTTCACAGTAAAACATGTCAGAAGTTCGAGTAATTCAATAGCGGATGCTCTGTCAAGGATGTATGATACGCCAGTGGATAATTGTGAACAAGTTTCAGGAAAAGTATGTACAATATTATCAAATCTTCCCTCGTTGTTTGAAGATATCCGGACCTATCAACGTAACGATAGTGAATTGGGGCCCCTATTGCAACAGGTTGAGGGGGGGGAAGGAGTACCAAAATATGTCGTACAGGATGGAGTATTGTGTTGTAAAAATAGAACGCAGGACGCAAAGATTCTGGTACCAAAGAGCTTAGTGCCAGAGCTGTTTACCTATTTTCACGAAGCGCCTAGTGGGGGGCACTTAGGGGGGTTTAAAACCAGAGCTAGGATCAAACAGTATTTCAGATGGAAAGGAATGGATAAAGAGATAACCCAGAGAGTAGCTCAGTGTCGTAGGTGTAAACAGAGCAAGCCTGTAAAGAGTAAGCAAGTGGGGTATTTGGCCTCCAAGGTAGCTGAACGGCCAATGGAGAGATTGTTTGTCGATTACATCGGACCATTTCCGAGGAGCAAGATGGGAAATAAACATGCGCTGGTGATAGTTGATGCGTTTACAAAATATGTTTGGATACGAGCAGTTCGTGAAGCGAACACCCATAATGTGATTAAGGAATTGCAAGGCATAATTGCTGTCTTCGGAGTACCGGAGGAAGTCGTTTCGGATAATGCCACGTGTTTTAAGTCAAGGGCGTTTAAATCGTTTTGTTGGGGAAGTGGCATTCGTAACGTATTCATGGTACCCTACTATCCTAAGGCGTCACAAAGTGAAAGGGTTAATAGAAACCTGAAGAATGCGTTGATTGCCTATCACTCAGATGATCACACCAAGTGGGACCAGAACTTGTACTGGTTGCAATTTGCATTTAATGCGGCTAGGCACGAGAGTCATGGCGAGAGCCCGTTCAGGTTAATGTTTAAATTCCAGCCTAACTGTCCTCTATCTAATTTATGGGGGATTAAGGACATTTTGCCGGATAAAGTAAGCGAGTCCGAGATTCGGGAGACCTGGAAACGGGTCAGACGTAATTTATTGAAGGCTAGAGATAAAGTGGCTAAGTACTATAATGCGGGACGACAAGCTCCTCACTTTCAGGTTGGCGATATAGTGTACGTACAGAATCATCCCCAGAGTAAGGCAAGTAATAAGTACACGGCTAAACTCGCCCCGAGATATAAGGGCCCATGGCTTATAGAAGAATTCACATCTCCAGTCTCAGTGCGATTGACGGAGAGCGGGACTGGAAAATCAAGCTTTGCGCATGTGTCTCAATTGAAGAAATAATAGGAATAGGAATTGTAAACTGAGATGTTCTCCGGGGTAGGATGAAGGGTTCACCTCTTCAAGGCTATTGTTTCACAATAGATTAAAGGGGGGGAGTGTAACGGATTAATTAGTGGGGGGCACGAACAGCAGTTGGAAGAGCCAAAAGAGAGGGTGGTCGGCAAGAGATGGAACAGCTTGAGATGACGCCAGAGAAAAAAGCCTGTGGTCTAGAGGTTTCTACTGCGTAGTTAGTGTGCGTTTTTTTTGGAGTCTACCGTGAGATGTGACCAGGAGTTCGTCCGCCATCAACAAGGGGAAGTAGAACCCGGGCACCAGTGCAAGTCGGCACCTACTGGTCGTGGGGAATGCAAGATAGGCGCATAAACTTCATTCTCCCAGTTACAGGGAATACGACTTGGTGCATGTGGTTCCCTTTGGCAAAGGAGCGGTATGGACTTCTGAGGTGGTTGAGCCAGTTAAGTCTGGTTAGAGACGTCGCCTATGTGCAAGGAGGCTTCGATGAATGGCGGTGAAAGCTGAGGACACCGTTGTACACTGTCGACCAGGGCGTGGCTACTCCAGGCTGGAAGTTCTCCGTACATCCTATATCTTCTAGTGCCGACATCGGGATGAGTATCAGTTTTGTTAATAATACTTTGTAGGAGTGGGAAAACTCCAGAGGGACAGTTAACAAAGGGGGATTGCTCTGTACGAGGCCCCTTATCAGTAAACCGGAGAGCAACTCGGTAGTTTAGTTAGTGGATATTGTCACAGACTGTACGCAAGATTTCCAGCTAGTATTTTCTCTGTAATTAACTGATTCCAAATATAGGAAAGGTTCTTGTTTTCATTTTAGAATTTTCATGTTAATATTTAATAGCGTTCATTATCAAGTTGGTGGTTTCATTTTAATATTTTTAAGTTACTACGTAACGGAGTCCATTGTTAAAATTATTGTTTTTTAACTAATTGCTTGTTAATATTTAACACCTTTCACTATAATAAATGTTATGCTATGCTGTAGTGTGTTGTGTTACTTGGTAGTACCCTGTAACGATCCTGCGGAATACGCTAGTAAGGAAAGGGAAAGGTAGTAGGTGTAAGCAAAACGCAAAAGGAGCGTAACAAAAGATAAAGGAAGGCAATTTCTGGAAATTTTTACCTGGAGTAGCATGGAGTAGGTAGAATAAGTGGAGCGTGCAAGAGGAAGAAAAGAAGGTAATTTGACTGCAACAAGATTTTTAATTTACTTTTCGTCTAAAACAGCGATCTAAAAAGTTTCGGAATGAAGTAAGTATGCATGTTTAAGTGTTAGCAAACTCCTGTGTAAAAATTTGGTGGCAGAGCTAATATGGCATTTCTAAAATTAATTTTTAGATACTCCTATGAATTTAAATAAACATCTAGAGGTGGCGGGATCGACTTCCGACTGGGATGGAGACTTTTCCATTAGTAAAAATAGTTTGTTCTTCACAAAACTTGAAAACACTATTGAAGGTAAATCTGAAGTTGTTCATTTATAAAATTTAATTAAAATAATGAACATATAGTTGAACAATAATGTTACCATCAGTTTATTTCCAATCACATCTGAAGCGACAGCAAAAGTACTTCAATAGCGGGAAAAAATAAAGTGTGTATCGTAAATACACGATTGGAATGAAACTTTTGTATCACGGGGAAACATTTTAATTATCCATCAAATCACTTAAGTAGCATAGATTGTGCTTATCATTCATTTATTTACATAAAATTATATGCATATGGCAGTACGCATTACCTTCGTTCTTAAGAAGAGAAGTTATCGGTTTATGAGTAATAAAATAATGAAAACTATTCTAAAGCACGTATTCTACTCATTTCTCTACTATCTCGTTCAATTTCAGGTCTACTGTTTTACATTCCGAACTGTCATTTCACCTGCACGTTTTCTCTCATGTCACAGTCTTGTTCTTTCTGCTCCTGATTTAGGCATATTCGCAACAAAATAGATAAGCAACGAGAACACTAAACAATACTCGAAATGCGTTGGTTATGCGCACGTGTTTCAACGCATGCGCTGGACAATCAACAGCTGTACTCGGTGATCGCCACGCCGCCTGAACGTAGTACACGGAACCATGGACCAAGAATGAAAGCAAGAAGAGCGTATTTGTCACTTTTCTTCGATACCCGAAGGCAAGGGAGCCACTGCTCCCGCTTTACCCGACAGTGTTTACCCCACCACTTTTCCTCACAGAAAAAGGTTGCCGATCAGAATTTCAAAGCCCTCCCATAAGAAGCTTCACTGCAAAACAATCAAACTTTGAAATTTGGAAAACTATTTAATCATAAAAAAACAGTTACTGAGGTAATTCTAAACGTCATGAAAAGGAACAAATTGTGCCTCTTTATTATTGAAATAAAACAATATAAATTAAATATGGAAGGGTATGAAGTATTTTGGGGAAATAATTTTCATTTCCAGAATAGATAATCATTGACAACTACAGTATGGTTTTGTTATATTATCTACAAACAAACAAGATAAATCAATACATGAGTAATGTGCGCGATGTTGATATAATTAAAGATTTTTAGCTAAAAGGAAATAAACTAATTCTTACTCATAATAGCAGTACTCCTGGACTAAATGAAGTTAGCTATCACATGATGTACAATCTACCTTATGAAACTGATTACTCTTGCAAGAACATTTAATTATATGCTGCTCTCAGAAGGAATACCTACTTTTGGAAAATATTTATATCATTTCTATAAGGAAACAGAATTAAGATCCTAAGCTACCTAACAGTTAGCACTATCTAATGTTTTCAGAAAAATTATTGAAAAAATTTTGGCAAATAGAATGCGTTTTACTTAAGTATGCGATACTCCCAAAGTTTCGATATGGTTTCAGCGAGAAGTTGGAGCACAATCAACCGTTCAGCTATTTTCATTGCAAAAATACCTACCAAATTCTTGAAGAAAAAGCATTTGATGGAGGTTAACCTGGATAATAAAGCTTGCGATTTTTATTGATATATTATAACGAAACATAAATTAAGAACTCCTTCGTCCAGTTATCCCACGAAACATTCTGATTTTATTGAAAGGAAGCAAGGAGGTAGTTTATCAACAAATCACAAAGGTATGGTACATATTGTCATCGTGGCGGAAGCTGGTGGGCTTTAGCGCTTATGTGTTCCTGCTCCAGAGGATTCGTTTTGGTAGTTTCGAGAAGGTTCCTTTTGGAATACATGTACTTTGTGTTCGGAGTCTATATGAGGAACCGACCAGTGCCCGACGGGACAATAGACAGTAACAAATCAGTTGTAGTGCCGGGATAGTTCAGTTGAGACTGAGTAGCTCAATTGTATTTGGATTCGAAGGAAAAGTTATGTTTTGTTCCGACTGCGTGCAACAGTGTCTCAGACGGCTGGTCCTGCCGCAGAGCCATAAGTACACGAAATTAGTGTTGTTTTTTTTTTTTTTTTTTTTTTTTTTTTTTTTTTTTTTTTGCAACTGATTTTGTGCTCTACGATTCAAAAATCATTTTCTTCTCTGCCTGGATGCCCTTATATAAAGTATAGTGTTTTTTATTAACTGTTTTCCATGGAAGGCGTGCGATGCACTTAATACGTATTTCAGTATTTATTAGTCCTGTTGTGCCATATGGTACATTACTGTTATAAATAATACAAATTAAGTACTCTAAATAATAAATTAACAGGAATTATAAAAGATACAAGTTTCAGTGATTACAAATGTTTACATACGCACTTTTAAAACACTGAGCAGCATTTTATCAATAACTTAACAGCTTCTGAAAATTATTGGATTACATTTGATTAGAATATTTCAACAAGTATTTATTTTTCAATAGAGGACTATAAGAATAACATACTTTACAACTTGATAGTCTTCTACACAGATGCAAATCATGTTCCCATGACCTGATAATGTCCAAGTAAGCTAACAGTTGTACACGATGTATTTACAGTATAACCTATCCTGTCCAGTGGGATAGAATTTCTTGATTAAAGAATTCACACTTCCTGGTTTAATAGCTCCAATGCTTACGATGGTCATTTAAGAAGCTTTCGGAAAAGATTCCACAGACTTTTGAAAAGCTTTATTTTTTTAAACATAATCTCCGTTGATATCAATGACAGCTGAATAATTAAGTGCTTCATTGGACAGGAATTTCCTTCTACCGAGCAACTTCGTGTGTTTATGGAACAGAGAGAAGTCTGATGGAACTCTGTCAGAGGAATCAGCTGGATATAGAAGCTGGGCTCATTTTCACTTTGTAGCAACACGTTTATGAGGAACATTTTCTTGATGGAAGATTACTTTCTTCTTCTCCAGCTGCGGCCTTTATATCTTATGGTCCAGTAGGTTGATGTAATTCACTCCATTGATATTTTTCGCGGTTAAAGTAATCAGGACATACCCTTTGGTCTTCAGCCTGGCGATTTGTCTTCTTTAATGGTGGAGAATATTCTTCCATTCTTTGACTACAACTATGTTTCAGGTGTGTAGCAGAGCACCACATTTCATCATTTGTTACAAACTGAAGTGTTAAATAGCTCGTATTTCGCCAGAAACAAGCTAAACTTAGCTCAGCAGTTTGCACTCGATTCACATTTGGTTCGGAGACGTCATCTTGCAGGTAGTGTTTCCTTGTGAAAATACGAAAAGTCCTAGCTTTTCAAATTTCGGACTTCATTCGGCGATTCTTCCGAACCATGTTGCGTACCTTACTGATTTCGTTGTTGTACATTTCGATCTTCTTGTGTACATCATCTGCCAAGCTTCCACAAACGCATCTGAACAGTGTAGTCTACTTGCAGATGGTTGCACATGACGCAGCAGGCGACGACTTGACAGACGGTAGCTTTCGCCGCCCTCTGTTGCCGGATCAGGGCTATGCCCTCCGCTGACCGTGAAGTATTTTCTCTAGGGTAGCTGTGTTTGAATTTAGCTGTAGAGCTGATGGGCGAGTGAAGTCATTGAGGGGTTACCCTCCCCAGTGAGAGGGGTGTTTTTGTCGTCATTTCTGAATGTGGTTATGTCAAGGGTTGGAGTGGTTTAGCCTATTGGTCTAGAAGAGCCTCGGTCGTTTAATTTTGGCCAGGATATAGGTCATATCGCCAACCGCGTATCATGAAGTTGTTGGGGAGGTTTTGGTACAGGTTGCGTGGATGTAGTCTTAAGGGTGGAATGTTCAGGTCACGACAAATTAATTGGGTATGTACCACGACGAGCCTGGCTATTAAGGTAGCGCGACTGAAGGACTTCAATGCGGTCTATGTGCGTCTTGGCTACTTCTCCTCATATTTCGCAGGCATATGTGATGACAGGACGTAGCACTTACTTGTAGAGGAGTTTGGTTGGTATTGATATCACCGAACACCTGTTATACAGAAGATGCAGCATACTCATCCTTTAGTTTTTATTGCAACAAAATGGATATGATCCATGTCACTTTTATGGCCAGCGGCACTCCAAGAAATTTAACGTAGGTACTCCAATCGACCTCCACTCCAGCAAGACGTATTGGCGGAACTTCGACCAAGGGGTGTCTGCAAAAGGTGATGCTCTGACTCTTTTGCGGATGGACACGAACTCGCTACGGTTGGAACGAGGTAGTGAGGAGATTGGCGTAATCCTGGATTGCTGGATTCTGCGGGTAGCCATGCAGTGTTGAGTTGATGTGGAGGTGACAGCCGTATAGTCAACAAACAAATAGAGCGAGCATCGTGGCAGCGAAGGCAGGGTATTTGTATATAAAAGGGCGTGGGGCCGAAGATGCTACCCTAGGGGACCCCTGTTCGAATAGAACGGGGCCTGGAAGTTATCCCATCGTTTGATACGGCGAAATCGATATTGAATAGATGGGAGTATATCAGATTTATCAATTACGGAAGGGTTTTTACTGTATTAAGTGGGAGGCTAAACATTCATGGCACACGCCGTCGAAGGCCTTGATTATATCCGGCAGGAGTGCCGGGAAAAAGTGCCTCTTGTTGAAGGGCGTGTATACTTCATCAACCAGCCGAAGTAGTTGTGTGTAGTGTGCTGTGCCCGAAAACCAAATCGCTCCAACCTCACCACGTTGCGCTACTCTAGGATGCTTCGTAACCTTATTTCAAGGATCTTAGCTTACTGATGGTGGAAAGGAAGTTGATGGGCCTGTAGTTCCCAGGCGTGGTGTCATCTTTTCCCGTTTTGCATATGTTGATTAGCTTGTCATGCTTAGGGAAGTAGCCGTGGTGGAGGATGGTGTTGAAAAGGTTTGCGATGGACTATACCCATGGAGCCGCTAATACCTTTAGAGTCGCATCCGGTATGTTGACAACCTTATGAGGCTTATGAGGCCTTGTAGTTCTTCTGTGGAAGTGGGAACTTGTAGCGTTCCATCTTTCGGCTGACTGAAATAGGTCTGTGCACCCTGTACTATTGAGTGAGTGTGGCCAATGTCCGGGTTGTCAGCTGCTGTGAAGGTCGTCTCCAGGTTGGCTGCATAGAGTTCTGCTTTTTCCTTAGCAGATTGAGCCAGTGTCTGTCCTTGTTGCAAGATTGGATCTTTGCGTGGAAGGTTGTCATTTGGCACAACGAGCTATTCTCAGGTCTTAAGAATGATGATGCATTCTTCGTAGCATTGGTTTCTATAATCTCTGAGCTCATGTTTCAGTAGTTCTTGGAGACAGCCAAACTCGCGCCGATCAGCTGGGAGGCGAGTATGCAGGGAAGGCTTTAGGAGGCTTGCTGGTCGGCCTGCCCACAAAGGAGAAAATTACGGGTACTGGAACAATGCGAGCTGGTACTGTAAACAGTGTGAGGTGCGGCCAGACATTGCGAATTAGTGCAAAGTACAGCGAATCTGGTGGTCATCTGTCGCCATATTGTATGGTGGCCTGATTTATAGCCTGAGCTGAACTATTCCGCGATGCAACGGAGTTGTAAAGCTTGCGGGTGCGATGGTTGATGGAACTCCATTTCGAGTGCTTGACGTTGGAATATCCCGCGGCAACCGTAGTGACCGGGGAGGCAAACAGGGCGTCCAGCTCACTTTCCAGTAATGGGAGGGTTCGTGGTGAGTACACTGGATATAAGTGTAGTGGTTCTCTGGAAGTTTCCACCTGTAGTCTCCGGGTGATTTGCGGCTCGGACATGCAACTGATGGATAGCGATGGAGCTGTCTATATTGATAGCTGTGAACCCTCTGCTCTATCGCTTCGTATGACTGCATACCAGGCAGACCACATTTTATGCGTGGTAACACGAGTTTCCTGTACCAGTAAGAGGTTCACTTTCTGCACCGCCAGGAAGTTTGTGACCTCCGTTGTCTGCGGAGACCATTGGTATTCCAGTAACAGTACCTCAGGCTGGTATAGAGAACTTTCTTCTGATGGCTAATATCTATTATTGATGTAGAAGGTGAACACTGAATCAGGACCATCTCAGGTGAAGTTTGGGATCACCGGTTTAGAAGGACCTCCATGAGCACAGCTGCAGACTTGATTTGCAGGTGTGCTGTTGGCGAATTCACTAAAGGCAGCTATGTCTGCGACCATGCTTTTGACTTGAGCTCAACTGTATGCCCTAGAATGCTGAGCAGCGTTTGTTTTGGAACGTATTTGCTTACTGGGTGTGAGAGGACTTGATGTGTGCTGATTTAGGTCCTGGTGGATGTTTGGCAGATTTAGGAGCGAGGTGGGAGAGGCGTTCAACTGTGAGAGTCTGGCTCCTTTCCTGCTGTTTTCTAACTCTCGGGCAGGAGGGTAGTAACCTATGGAATAACTATCTCCCCAACCATTTTTGTATTTGTCGATGTGACTCAGGATCTGTAGGCAGAATGGCGACCGTGTTACGCATATGAGTGTAAATGTGCGCTCTGGGCCAGGAAAGGAGTTCAGTTTCCTGCTACCCTTTGGCTGCCGTAGAGATATAGGTGGAGGTTTGACTGCTCTTCGAGTTGTTTGAGGCCCTTCGGCACATGATACACACTCCTTTGGTGTGCCAATGCGGAGACGCTTTGCCGAGCCTGGGTTAACAGCTTACCTTGTAGGTGCTTTAGTTACAGTTGAAGCCGACACCTCAACCTCCTTTAGGACACCATATCGGTACTCCATACAGTGCTGGGAATTAGCTGGAACACCGGGTGTTGGCGTGATTGGTTGCCTTTCCTGGATGCCACCTGTTTCCATTGAGAAGGTCAAAAGCTGTCATTGAGTATATATTAATATTCTCCACACGGACACGGTGGCAGAACATCGTTTTGAATTCCTCTGTATTGAGGGCATTGTTTCCAGTTGAGTTTGCTGCTAGCAGTCTCGGGTTGGAGTCCTCCACGTGTTGTACATATTTCAGCCGCGCTACTCCCTCAAGTTGTAGGAGAGTGATAAGGTCCGGATTTATAGAATAAGTTGGGTCAGATTAAGGCGTTACTCATGAATAGGGTAGTGTCCCCGCCATAGTACAATGTAGTCTAGTTCTATGTTATTTGAAATATGTTTACACGAAACGTTGCCGATTTTGAAAAAAAAAACGGCTAAGAAAATACTGTAATCTGTGGTCCATTCCGAGAGCTTTTAAATGACCCTCCTACATACTAAACGAATAATATGTAAGAAACTATTTCATGGTTAGTTGTAGAAAACTAATTTATATAACTGAGAAACCTGCGTCTAATTATACTCTTCAATCATTTTTGATTCGCGGATATTTAGAATATCCTCTAAGAGAATATTTAGCGGCTATAAGCCAAAATAATGTGTACCGACACCATAATAGAGAGCCGTCAATTTTTTTATTATTATTAAAAGGTACAATACTGCTTTAAATGCTTTGTGAACTTTCAAAAACTAAAGTCCATTGCATCTAGATAGAAGTTGTGACCTTAGCTTCTGCTAGTACCCATAAGTTATGGTTTCTATTCTGATTTAAGCAAACGCTACATCTTTTCAATACTTTGATTTACAAATTTATATACGTTTTGTTGAGGCAACTGACTTCTGGCCCATCTTGTGTTTAATTTGTTTTATTTATTACAAAGAATGATTCAGTAGTTTATCTACATACAGAAGCAAACTTCTTGCCGAGGTGGGAACAGAAATTGTGGTACAAGTAGACAGAGGTATTGTTGACTTAATTAGTATACCCTTAGAAAAACAGTAATAGTCATAAACCGAGTCCTATTTGGGAAACTTAGGGGAATATTCCCTGATAGTACGGTTAAGACACCATTTGGGTGTGTAAAACAGAAAGCTGCACATTATTCTCGTCATGTGCTCTGATGTCTAAGTGGTTAAACGCATTTATCTAATTATAACTACGTCAGTTGAAAGTAGACTTACATATATCTCAATTTTCCTAAAGTAAATATATACATTTTGTTAGACAAAATGCACTTTAATAATAAAACTCTTGCTTCAACACAAACTAAATTGATCCTCTTTGCAAAATAAATAATGCTCCGAAAAATGGGGGCAATTATATAAAAACAAAATGGAAAAAGCACTTTCTTGGAAAGGGAAATTGTTACTTAGGCTATGCTCACCATTAGATGTATTCAAATAACCACTTATCTGATCAGCACACATACTATTTCAAAATAAAAAATGACTCGCCCGTAGATGTGCCACGTGAATCCTCCGTGGAAACAAGTGAAAGTCAGACAAACTAAAGCTTTGTCTGCTATTTGATTTTCTTTCTAAGGGTATAAAATAGCGAATGTCCAACATCATCTATTATATGCTCATGTCACCTTGTTGCTCTATCGCACTTCCCCATCACTCATTCAGGTAACCAAACATTGGAGAGGTTTGTGTCTTAGCTGGCTAAAAGGTAGGTGGAAGCAAATCTACTATCCCCGTTTTTGCCTAAATTTGGACATCTGATGTATATTCTGTTGTAAACAGATAGATATGCCAGGTCATTTCTTATTGCTCTTCGCAGCTGAGATAGCTCCACGTCCACCACTTGCAAACAAAGCCCTTTATCATAATAGTAACATCTGCACATCAAACCTGTGCTCTTCTGATGTAGAAATTGCTTTTGGCATTTTCTAATGCTTTTAAATGATACATAGGTGGCTTTTTCCTATTGGTTAAATAGTGATAGCTGCTTATTTCAATTGTACAGTTTCTGTAGTGACCTACGAAACGAATTCATCTTTTTTTATTAAAGAAAGTGCACCATTGGAGTTTCATGCTATCAAAATACATTACTATTGAATCTCTCCATTACTATGCAGTTGTCTCAAAACATACATCAACTAATGCTACTGTGCAGTTAAAATATGCTCAACAAAAGTTGAGTCTTCAAATCCTGTATTAGCTAAGGAAGAAATCGGTAAATAAAAACAAAACTTGGTTTATGCATAAAATTATAAAAATACGAAGCACTGTTCATTTGCTGAAACCAGTTTTAAGATAATGCATTGTCGTACTGGAGAGATGACTAAATCACCCTAATTGCACTCAAATTCTGGGATTCAGTCTCTATTGAAATTTAACTACAAAATCAAATCTTATTTGAAATTTCTTTCCTGACAGTTTTCATTTATAAAAACACTTAGAATTTTTCATTAAAATGGATCTTTCATGCAATTAGTTGTAAATTTCTCAAGCCGTTTTTGAAAAAGCTTGGCAAATATCTGCATTACCTAAGATGGAATGTTTATACAATTGCTTTAAAATTTGTCAAGCCTTTTCAAAATAGTTGCTATAACCTAAAGGTGCACAAAAGGTGACACGGCGGGTCATCCCCCCCCCCCCCCCTCCACTGGCCTTGATTTAGTGGTGTGGCGTCCAGGCTAACGGTTATATGGTATTAGCTCACACAGTACCTCTGCACCACCTTCAGTTTCACAAAATAAGTGCGTACGGCGTAAACGTGTCCCGTTACAAATTGAAGTCGGAATTCTTCCCCGCGTATATACTACGTCACCAGCAAAGGGTAACTAGAAGGGGGAAATGTAACCGCCGTTTCCCCTGAATGACACTACTGATATAATCTTTGAACTGCATGATATTTCTGCATTGAGAAGACGAACAATTAAATATACAAAATAACTTCTTAAATATTATTCTGAATTAAAAGTAACATAGTGCGCTCCATATAAACTTGAACTACTTTAATGGGCCATAATTTCTCTTTAAAAGCTCGTAGAGATGTGAAATTTGTTTAATGATAACAGTGGATCTAGGAGAAACTGCTCATTGTTGCCTATTTTCTCGATTTCAGAGGTAATTACGAATATTGACATTTTTCCCACATTCAGATGTTTCTTATTCCAGGACCTGATATTCTCTCCACAATGTGGTTTACGTATGAGATCTGGTTTCAACTGTCAGGTTGCATCAACACAAAACAGCGGAGGTGTTCTCCACAAAACACCACTGCATGATGCACTGTGCCAGCTTCCAAGTTGTTTGTCCTATTTCCTTGATACGGCTGTGGACACTGCAGTTTACACGACTATCTTCAATACATTTGCGGGGCAGCTGGATGACATCGAATTGACAGGTTATTTCCAGCAAGATGGAGCACCATGTCGTACAGCCCAACTCCATGCAACTTTTAACTCGTTTGTTTGATAACTGAATACTCTTCAAGAGGCCTGTGGCCCCCACGTTACCTGAACCAACCTCGCCAGACTTTTTCGTATGGGCGTATATTAAAAATAGGGTGTATAGGAATAGACCTCAGGCAACTGTTGAACTCCATGAATCCATTAGTAGCGAGATACGCAACATTGGTGAGGATGCTCTTTGCAGATCACAGAATATGGTAAAACGTGTAGGTCTATATGGATGCCAGTGGAGCATACTTCTAACGTTTACTCCGAGGAACACTGAACAGTAATTTCCATATTGTGTCTCATATTCCCAAAGTTACACCTGCGTCCTATTATTGCGTCAAAAGTTATTGCGCATTAAAGTGGTTTAGGTTTATGTGCAACACACTGTACAAGAAGAATGGTTTCCAATTTCATAACATGAACACATATCGCTTTGTTAACTATGGGCATAAGGAAAAAGGCAAATATTTTAGGTAACAAGCAAAATGTCTCAGTAATAAATACTTGATGTATTTATTTCCGAGACATTTTGCTTTCACAACACTATAGAAAAAGAACTATTCACAAGTAGCCATCAAGATTAATTTTAGCTATTTTTCAGGACGTAATTTTGAATGATCACTTTTTCCTCATCACCCTGTAACTGCAATTTTCTGAAGATTTAATAACCAAGATATTGAAAATCTAAGATTATTAGACCTTAAGGTTAGGTTTTGAAAATGGTGCACTCCCTTAAATTTCTGATCAAGGTATTTTATAGCTTCCACTTAATTCAAATCTTGTTGCGAGCAATTCTGTACAGTTCTTTTCCAAATTCTGAAGTTCGTATTCATTCTTCATTACTCCTTATGTCCAATGAACACTGCCAAACTAAGAGGCCATCTTTCCAACGTAACCCTGTGGACGGGGCCCTTACCAGGTTCTACCCACCGGGCCAGTGGGACCTGGGGCTCACAAAGGGACAGGGGCGACCACTCCCTGGGATGGGCTAACTCTTAACAGTGTCCCATCCTGTTATCCTGTTTGACATTGTGGTTTAATGTGTATTTAGAGAACACTAGAGCATTCGAAAAGTACTGGTTAGAATTGCCATTCCACGCCAATTGATTTACGTTATTTTTGGCACAATACGCTATCAAAAGCTAAATACTACCACGTTTGTGTACGTCCCACAGTGACCACTGCAAAGCTTCATTGATCACCTCGTCTCAGTAACAGTAAGCTTGGTTTTCACTTTTTTTAAACTTTATTTTTACTGTACACCTCTGCCCATACATTTTTAGTATACAAATCGGAAATCTATAGTTCTAATGTTGCGAATTATGGAGTAGCACTGGTATAAGATTCTGCTAGATCTCTCATTTAAAGCATTTCTGTCAGTACTTTTCAAATGCTCTAGTTTACAACATATATATATATCAGTAAATGAACCTGCATAGCTCAGCAAAATGACCAGCAAATACTTCAATAGCTAGGGATATCCAGTACCTTTTATTTAACGAAACCCCGTGTTGAAATAAATTAAGACTTCAGAAAAAAGCAAATGTCTCAATGATTTTAAAAATTTTATCTTAAAGGTGATATAAAATAAATTTTGTTAGTCTGCCTGAAAATTTGACACATTTGCACCTTTTCCTATTGCCCTACAGGATATTAGGGAACAAATGAGAATTGTAAGTTTTGAGCAGGTCCATATATACCTCCATTTGGATTTACTTCTCCCGGGGACCATAAACGTAGAGTTGCTTTCACCACGCACTTTTTCGGACAGCGACACCGCAAGTCCACTGACGTTCTCCTTTTCGATCTGCGCTTATTGACTTCACCACAAAAGAAATCAGGCACAGGGATGAGCCATATCAGCTTCTCCTTAGGTATGAGAAGTGAATCCAAATTCGGTATATTAAAGCTCGGGTATTAGTATTTTAATTATTTAAATATCACTAACAATGACAAACAAGAATTTCATTAGTATTTGTGTTTTGGAACTAATATTTGCACATTTTGGCTTATAGTAAACCCTAGGTCTGGCTTTTTCTAAAAACAAGAGGACGTACCCTCTCCCACGATGTGAGGGTGTTTGGCCACCAGGCAAGAGAGGATGCTTGCGTATGGGGTTCGAATCCAAGAGGTCGAAGCAATACCTTTACGTAAACGTTTTGCTACTTCTCGGGTCAAGTTCAGAAACAAATACACGAGAGAGACTTAGTTATCGCACATTGCGCAAAACCGTGATTTTGGCGAGAATATGCCTTTACAATTTGAAAATTAGTTTTTAATTCGTACCACTTATTTAGAGCATAAAAGCTTCAAGATGCATCTGTCGTCATTTTAGGATTTTAAATTGTATTTTTAAAACCAGCCATCCACGACTAAGCTAGTATGTAAAACATTTTTTTTTAATATTCTGAGCTCTCATTACTGTATTTTATGTATTACCAAACATAGGTACGGGGATACATTCAATAATATAATAAATGAGCACACCAGTTTCTCTTACATAATTGCACACTGATTTTATGAGGCCAGCCTGCCGGTAAGACTGTTGTACACAGAACTGATTCGTGGATCGAAACAGGAACTGCCGTCACTGAATCACAACTGTTACTGACTACTCGGGGCTACTCATGTCACTGTCCACTCAAACCTTTGGAATTTAACTGTCCTCTCTTGGTTCACTTAACTCAACCGCCGGGTAGCGGTCTGTTCCTTATATAGGGTTCAAACCCCAGGGGAACGTTCTCGAAAGCAAAGCTTCTGGACGCTACCTGGACTCGCAATAGTGCCCATAATGACTATTGTCTTGCGCGGCTGTTATTCAGTCAAAACGACCGACCATTAACACAGGTAGTCGGCGGACCTGGCCGGTAGCGCTGGTCCCTCTGTGGCAGGTAAATAGCCTCGCGGCCGCGGTAACTTTACTTTAGCTGTTATATATTAAACATCAAATCATTTACGACACGCTTAGAAGAAAATTTCCATAATGGAAAGTACTATACCGGTAACCATTTTAGGGCTTACTGAAATAGGAACAGTAACATCCTTAAAATAATTTCCTTTTTATTTCAGCAATAGGGTACTAAAATCCGGCCACGATATGATGAAAATACAAGATCTATGAGATCATTCATTACATCTTTAAATTCTGTTTTATGACGTCAGTTAGAATAATCTGGGCTTCCAACTAATTGCAAAAACTTCTTTGCAGGAGCATATAAAATATTTTCAGGTGTTTTAAATTTACACATAAAATCTACGTAGAGAATTGACTGGTATACTTTAATGCATATCACTGTGATAAAGGTTTGGATCAAGAAAAATTATTTCTACAAAAATACTTAATTAAATGTTCTTGTATGATAACTCCAAATTAGATACATTGATATTCAAAGGATGACCGGGTTTGAAAAAACAAGATAACTGCTTCAGTTTCCGATTCTGTGTAGAGTATCAGTCATCATTAATATAGTATTAAAAAAACAGACTTCATCCGCTTTTAGTTATAATTTAACTGTTCCACAGTCCATAAACATTTCAGCACAAAGTAACTATTTACATCAAAAATAGTGAATAAGTGAATGCAATATATTCTGCAGCAAACAGGTTCTCAGACAAACGTTTTCATGGTTATTTTTACTAAAATATCAAAATCAGTTTTAATTCTTTTATGGAAAAGTAAATCATAATCCCTAGAAAGTTAAAAGTAATGATTTATCTTAATTGGTAGTGCTTAAAACAAAACATTTCTCTATACTTTGCATATCTTTATAATTCCATGCCTCACTAGGGACCAAATGTGTCACATTCATAGGTTTTTCTCTATTAACGTTTGTTTCATTTTATCAAGTGCAATCCAAACAATAAATACATCCGAGATTTACTGACTTCTGTAAATAAGATGATTAAAAATAACCGACTTCAAACAATGAAAGTGGCACTGGATTTTTAAATCGTGCTATTTATATATGAGGTGAAAGATAAAATTGTATCGACAAGATTAAGAAGTAGACACATCACAGCAGCTCTGTCCTATCTGATACCCAAAGAAGACTCGCCAGTAGTATAACACTTCTACAGATAACCACATTCTTACAAAATTAACTCATACATTATACTTTATTCAGAGACAGTGGAAGGGGGATATAAGGGCATCGCGTGGCCGGCGCGTGTATAGGAACCAAAACAACCCAGGCAGAGTAAGTAAGTAGTGGGGTTTACGGGCCCGTCGACAACTAGGTCATTAGGGCCCGAAGTCCAATGTAAAAGCAATCAAAGATAAAACCTCACCCCCTTTAAAGCCAAAAAGTGAAAGTTAAAATACCTAAAAATGAACGTTAAAACCACTAAAAAGAGACATAAAACAGGTAAAAAAGGAAAATTAAAAACCAATAAAACCATTTTACGAAAGCCCTAAACTACTTATACTGTTGAAAAAGCGTAAAAACACGAGTAAAACATCCTAAAAGTATGTTTCCGCCAAGATAAAAGAAACCTTACACTTGCTTACCAAAATCGATATGCGCAACAAACCGCAGTACTTTATTTACAGCTACTGGATCGTTGCCTAACACGGTACACAGTGTAAGACCCAGGCCAAAGGACTGGCGCTCACGAGCATACCGCGGACAGTCAGTAAGGACATGTGCAACGGAGAGTGGGACATTGCACGTCGCACAGACAGGCTCCGGATCACCGCGCAAAAGGTGTGCATGCGTGGCTCGAGTGTGGCCTATCCTCAGGCGGGTTAAAATCACCTCCTCACGCCTGGAATCCCTGCAAGATGTTTGCCAGGGTTGTACCGTGTCCTTGATTGTCCGTAACTGAGTGCCAGATAACGCTTCCCAAGATTGTTGCCAGAGAGTTAATAGATGGCGACGAAAGTACTTCTGCACATCTATATAGGGTAGCGTACGGGTGGAATATTCCGGAAGGCGGCATGCAGACTTCGCAGCCGCATCCACCGCCTCGTTGCCCGGAATACCCACATGACCTGGGATCCACGTAAAAACGAACTGGTATCCGCGAGATAACAACTGAGATAAAAGTGCCTGTATTTTAATAATTAATACCGAGTTGCCAACAAATTGTTGCAGCGCCTGAAGGGCGCTCAGTGAGTCGCAACACACAATTAAATGTTCAGGGACTGAACGGGAGATAAAATGTAAGAAATAAAAGATGGCAAACAGCTCGGCGGTAAAAACTGAACTGGCGTCTGGAAGGCGGTATGTCCGGTATCGGCCCAGAACTGCGGTGAAGAGTTGACGGAACACCGAAGGAGGGGTAGCGGTCTTTGCACAGCCCGACAGCTCCAGGTCAAAGCGTGCACGCTGGAGTTGCCAGGGAGGACAGTGGCCAAGTGAATGCCGCTCTACAACTGGCAGTCGGAGGGCGTTTGCGACAAGCAGTTCTCGAAACCTGATGCCACTTGGACGGGAGATTGTTTTATTCCGCATATAACGGTGCGCGAGGTCTGGACGCAATACATGTGGAAACGAAGGATGACCTGGATGAGCGGCCAACCTTGCCACGTAAGAACAAAGTAACAACGAGCGTCGAACAGACAGTGGAGGTTCGTCAGAATCAGCATACAGACAATCCACTCTACTTGTGCGGAAAGCCCCAGTAGCGAGACGGATACCAGTGTGATGAATTGTGTCTAAAAGGCGGAGTTTAGAGGCTGATGCAGAGCCATAGATAAAACAGTCGTAGTCTAATTTGGACCGGACCAGTGAGCGATACAACCTCAACATTACCGTGCGATCACCTCCCCAAGATGCCCCAGATAGGACCCTGAGTACCCGAAGCGAACGACCGCAGGAAGCCCGAAGGTGACGTATATGGTGCTCCCATGTGAGTTTGCTGTCGAGGTGTAAGCCCAAGAACTTCAGGTGCGGAACAAATGGAAGACGTGTGCCACGCAAATGGAGATCAGGAGCGGGGTGTACACCACGGAGTCGGTGAAAGTGGAGACACTGTGTTTTCGTAGGAGAAAACCGAAAGCCGGTGCGAGACGCCCAGTCGGCGATGGATGTTATGGTCATCTGCAGTTGACGCTCTATGTGTTCCAAACTATAAGAGCGATAGTATATCGCAAAGTCGTCAACATACAGCGACATCGGGATTCCGCTACGATGGTGATGCCATTAATGGCAACGGCGAAAAGCGTAACGCTGAGAATCGACCCCTGGGGTACGCCATTCTCCTGAACCTTCTCTTGGGAGAGCGTGTTTCCTATGCGGACACGAAAACGGCGAATTAGTAAAAAGTTAAAAATAAAAAACGACAAGTTACCGCGTAAACCATAACCGTGCAAAGCACGCAGGATGTCGTAGCGCCATGTAGTGTCGTAGGCCTTCTCCAGATCAAAGAAGACACCCACGACATGCTGCTTCAAGAGAAATGCATTCTGTATGTAGGCCTCCATGCTTGTCAGATTGTCGACACTGGAGCGATGGCGACGAAAACCGCACTGGGCATTACTCAGCAGGTTATTCGTCTCTAGCCACCACACTAAACGAGTGTTGATCATACGTTCGAGGGTCTTGCAAACGACACCCAGGCAGAGTTGCAAGGTTTATGCCGTCTTTCAGACACGAGTAGTGACGTACAACAGAGATTGCACAAAGCTTTTAAACCTGTATAAACATATGGATGTCGTGGGAAACAGGTAATGCACCTGCTACTTATAAACCAAATTCGCCCCTAGGACGTGGAAAGCTAATACATAAGCAGACGGCTCACATTCAAAACGTGTACAGTTAATTTAAAGGAAGGAATGGCAAGTGTGACCCGCCGATTACACATACTGTGGCTGCAACTTGCGTTCCCAGATGTACAGTAATAAGAACCATTAAATTAGGTATTTACATCTCCAATAAAGACGAAATGCGACGAGAACAAAACCGTTTGTGAATTTTGTAAGATTAATTACTGCTTCGCCGTCTTCGGAGGATGAAGAAGAAAAAGAAACTAAGATGTTAACATTGGGTAAATGTTAATGTGCATACCTATGTTAATGTAAATGGTTCATTATTCTGCTTGTATTTCCTTCCTTCGTTCTTGTGGGGGTCATATGTAGTACCAACTGTGCCGATATATATATTTACACAATTAAAGAACAAAAGTAACGTAGCCCAAGTAAATATCATGTACTCCAGTTTTTTATATTAAATGTATTTATCTTTCCGGTATGAGAATACGTTGTTGAAGCAGTGCAAAGTGCATAGATAAATAAGGGATAAGCATACAAACAAACCAACAGAAGTATGAAACGTACGCAAATATTGCAAAACTGCATTTTGCTATCGCAGTGTGCCAGCACGCATAAGTGATCTTTAGCACGAGCAACCTGCTGCCTACTTGCCCCTCCCACTGTCTCACAAGACTGAACAAAGTATACGTTCAGGATTGCCTTTTTTGCAATATTGTTCTTGTACATTATATTTTAATACTGTTGGTATTTGATCGAAAAAAAAATCTGATGTATAGCACCCACATGACTCTACTCTTGTACTAACCATTCTTATACTTATTTATCTTTATGTTAGTCGAGATAATTATACCATTTATTGTCTTGTAGGTGCAAGAATATGGGAATACAGTAGACTTTGGGCGATATTCAGATCTTTTATACCCAGTCGCTGTGTGAAGGCTTTGAAATTCCATTCTGTTTATACGGCCAACCAAGTGAATAGCGACCCTTCATTTAGGCCAAGTAGAATTATTGCAAAATTCGCACAAATAAAGAATATCTCTTATATGGTTCACTACACAAAAAATGCATTGCGACAAATATATTTAACGAGATGTGATGTTATGCAAAATTCATTAATAGTAAACATACATGGGCTATAGCGAGAAACTTCAAAATATACATTTCATTTGCCATAAAAATATCTTAAAGGTGTGACAATCAAAATTCTTAGCGTTTTTGAGAAAATCAAAATTTTTAAAAAACATTCCGTGTAGAGGGTAGTGGAATGTTTATCAAAATCTTCCTGTCGCAAAATTAAGTCCAAGGTTCTGCGACCTTAAATAGTTAGAAAAACATTCTTGCAAAAGGATTATGCTGTCTATGAAATCCATACGCTTTACCTTACACCACAAGAAACAAACGAAATATAAATAAGATTATGCATAAAAGTGTAAAAAACAAACCATAGTCAAGTCAAAGACATTGAAGGCAATTGCAAGAGACTAGGCAATGCGTTCTTGGGTATATAATGGCCGTGTATTGAAATTTTAAAGGGATCTGAGAACAAGCCGCAATATGTAATAGAAGCTGAAGATTGAAGTATTTTTAGACATAGAAACTAACTTGAATGTTTTGAAAATATTCCTCCATGGGCGCCATTAACCCTGTTCAATTTATTTTTGGCTGAAATCAATAGGTACTTCAAATAGTATACTTCAATACCTATTGATTTCAGCCATGATAGATAGTTGATACTGGATACTTTATGTTGCTCAATCTCGAATTTGTAGCTTAACTTCGCTAGCCAGGATTATTGGTGTGTTGGCAAGTCTGCAATAAAAGGTGCGTCCACGTAAAATAAGGGTGATGTGTGAATGATTTGTTTTTTAGCATACAAGTTTTCATTTTAATTTAAAAATAAACAAAAGGAGATCAAAGATTATGGTAATTTTGCATTTAAAAGTGAGTTATAGAGGCTAACACCGAATTATCACCTTTGTTCATGGTATTATCGCTTTGGTTATATCACTTTTTTTACATTTCTGAAGTAAAAAACATGTTATGTGTCGCACTCCCATGACTTTCTCTTCTCTTGTACTAACCATTCTTACAAACACTTATTCCTATATATTTTTCGTGTCACTTGAGATAAAATTTGTACAAATTATCTTATTGCTTATTTCCTTGTAGGTACAAGGGAAATATGGGAATTCCGTTCTCTTTGCACACTTAACATATCAAAAAAATGAAAACGATGTTCCATTTCACGAAAGTTTCTAAGTTCTCCAAAACTCACGCACATAACAAGCAATATCTCTGAAATGGCTCACTCTACTAAAAACATTATTAAGACATAAATGGTATATTTTAGCAAGATCTACATTTTTTGTACAGTATGATTTTGTCTATCTCTAACGGTTTACCCGTTATGCAAAAGTCATCCAGAGTAAATATGACTACAGGGGCTATAGCCAGAAAATTCAAGTAAGTATACATTTAATTTGTTATAAAAATGTCAAACATATGACATTTTAATCAAAATCGTTAGAGCCATTTTCAAGTAATCAACATTTTCGAAAAAATGTCCATGTAAAGGGTAGTTTAGGGTGGGGCTAATTTCTTCAGAATCTTCGTGTCGCATCCTTGAAAGACATTAAACTTAAATACCAACTTTGGTTTTTGACTGCCTTTTCGTTTTTGATTTATATTGTCGACAGACTGACATAGAACTTTTGGGTGGAATACAATACTTCCTATGCTTACCGGCAGAGAAAGTAACAATTAGCGGCTAACTAAGGATTTGACGAATATTCTAGTGATGGGGAAGTCAATTTTAAAAATACAGTCCTAGCTTTAATGAGTAGCCCACTAACGGAAATTCGTTCATTTATATTCATTATATGTGTAACTCTTCATTCCCCTGGATTAAACCTAAAATTTGTGTTCTCACAAACCACTGGATTAGTTGTGGTGCCAACTGTGGAAATAAACCTCAATTAAAATAGATGAATGCTGTTGTAAGCTGCTTATATTTAAATCGCTTAATATTAAATAGTATTAAATTAATTATTTCGCGTAATACTAGAAACAAATGCCATTCAAAGTTTTCAAATTTGGGATAATTTTCTCGCATTTCGCGCTCGCAAAATTATGGTCATATGAAACCCTCTCGTGGTATTATGAAAGAATTACCCAAAATTTTCCCTTACAAGTCACATTTTGTAGCCAACTTCCTACACAGATACACATGTTCTGTGACAGCACCAGGCTAGAAGGTGTTGTTAACATTGATTAAAATATCTTGGCTATCCGGTTGTTGCCGCGTCAAATTATAAAATGCCGACGTTTCGACCATCTTGTCGTGGAAGCTTGAGAGAATACATTGATGTTCTTAGACCGCCCCTGGCCCTGCCCCTGTGTACTATGGATATTCATCTTTCAGTAGAATAAGGTAGATAGTTTGCGAGTGTCGACACTTGGTTGAGGGAATAAAACAAGCCATCATGTTGATTAGAAACAACCACACCACCCTTCTTTATGATGCTGTGATTTATGGCCCATGCGACAGTGTTACAAGGAAGAGCTGTCGAAGTGCACCATCTGTCTTGTGCTCCAAGGTAAAAGACTGGACCGCCCAGTGATTTATCGACCATTTACAACGAGAGTCGATATATCTAGCGCGACTGACCGCTAGGAGAGTCCGTGCTTCCTGTTCACTTAACGAGACTTCCGGGGGCTTTTAAAGCTCCTACGTTAACTGTCACGAGCATGCCAGCTTTTATATTGTGTGATCTTCTAAAGGCAACCTTTAGCAACACTTTAGGACGTAAAGACTGCAAAATATGCGGCTTCAGCGAATTAGATGAACGATGGCTTGATGGAAAACAAAATCGCGTTATCCAGCGTTTGCTGCTTTATATTGACAACCTAGCTTTTGCAATATTCACTTTCTCTCACGTTTATTCTCCTGAGTAACATCAACACAATAAGTGACGGGGCTGTTTTTGGTAGCGTTTCGCCCTAATGCGTAGAAACAATATAGAGGAAATGCGCAGAATTTGCAAAATGGATACGTGAGTTACTCGTCACAAAACTGCTTTTCTGGAATAGGTGTTTATATTCAAGCCTAAAGGCTAATTTGTTAATCCTTGTTAGCGTACACAAGAGGTGGGCAAAAGCGGATTCATGAATCCGTGTGATTCGTGAACCTTCCGCCGTGGAGCTGTGCAATAACGGTCCTTAGTTGATTTCAGGACTCCACAGGTCACTTCCAGTCGTTTCACGACGGGTATCAGTGGAGTAACTGTCAATATCGTCTACCTCGTTAGTAACAAGATATTACATGGTTTTCTTCGAGCCAAGATAGAACGGTTTTATTGTAGATATGAAGATAAGAACTAATAGGTGTTTTCCGATCCACTTTTTATATAATTTTTACATATCGCTGAGGGGCCAATTGAGGATCTATTCTGATAGAAAGGTAGCGTCCTTAAAAGGTCCAGTGGTCACCTTACGGTCGGGGAGTAGGCGTAGTGACCCCCGCCACCCCAACTTGCACTCCTCTGTAGCCTTCACTGCGGCGATTAGGATAACCTCTTAACCTCTACATAGAGAAGATGCCTTAGGGGGATTATTTCTTGTTATGATTATAAATTTACAGCGTGCCAAACTTCTAGAAGGTTAATCTAAACAAGGCATAACATGCTATGTGAGAACTATTAGTCGACAAAGTTATGAAACACACATTCCAAATGTATAAAATCACTTGGTACTGTACTAAAGGATAACCTAATTAGTTGTATCCCGTTCTTGAAGATCTAAATCTCAGTTTACTTCACATGCGTTCCATGATTTCCTGAATCTTGACAATGACATTTCAATGTTTCTGTAGATATAGTCAATGTAAGAGTTAACCTGTAATGTAAACTCCTAGATCTACAAACAGATCTAGTGACAAACAGTGCATAGATTTAGCTGTCACATTTATTGAAAGAACTATTTAAAGTACAATATTAGTCTGAGAGAATTTGCTGTTTCTGTAATTCGTATTCACATTGCTGTATAATAATCCATATATTGCATTTGATGGCAACGAACTTGAGTAAGTTTAACCTCGCTTGCCGCTTTCAACTATTTCTCCATGAAATGAGCATCTCCTCACCAGTCGTTCAATTTCTGCTGAAAATCCTGCGTTTTTGCAAACCAGTTTTTGATTTGCTCAGACATTTCATTTTGTCTCCTTTAACTTCTCTCTGGATCCAGCCACTTTCTCACAGCATCACCCGGTTCTCATGGGCCTAAGCTGCCAGGCGTTCTAACATTCATGAAGACGAGAATTTTTCTGATCCTAACGCTTCCATATCCGAGATGAATTCACGAATGGAAAATGAAAAAAAGCAGTTCAAATGCCGGCAAAAGTAAATGTTACCGTCAACTTATTGGTAACTTTTGAAATAGGGTTTTGGAAGATTCTGAACTGATGAAATGTTTCCGGCGGTATGAGCGTAACTTATTAATATTCCCAGGGAAAGAACTCATTCTGGCGTGTGGATAATACTCTGCTGAAAAAATCCATAGAAATGTCAGGAGCTTTCTAAAATAAACGATGCTAGTTCAGCAGAACCGTTGAACAGAATCTCTAATCAATACTTCAAGGTGGAATTATACGCTATGTATAGTTTCCAGTGATGTAAATAAAACTGTTCCTATTAAGGTGAAAAAATACCAAACAACTAGTATATTCCGTGTGGTTTAAAACATATCTTTAATTTCATTTATCATACATAATTTAAATATTTTTATAAACTGGTGTGTTACTCATGACCTCTACTCTTCTACAATTAACGCATATTGTTCTATTTACTTAATGTTAAGATAAACATTAAGAAATGGTTTTGTTAATATTCCCTTGTATGTGTAATGGGAGTAGGGGAATACAGTAGGCTGCGGTGATAGTAAAATTCTAAGAACTATCGGTATGTGGCGCATTTGAAAGTAGGTTCATTTTGAGTAATAAAAGTAAATATGCGTTGCACTCGTGTACAACTAGCTATTCTTACAAACACTTATTCCCTTATCATGTCAGTCGCGATAATTTGATTTTTTTTAGGAGCAAGGAAATACAGTTGGCTTTGAGCGACAGTCAAATCTTTTAAAGCTTTCAAATCTCATTCTCTATACACAGGCAAGAGATAAAGTGAACTACCTTCCATTTTAAAAAACCTGAGTATTGCAAAACTCATACAAATATCGCACATATTCGAAATGGTTTACTCAACAAAAGGTGCATTGGACACAAATTGTGTTTTAAGGAGATCTACATTTGTATTGTAAGACTTACGGTTTACCAGTTACGAGAGGTAAAAGGCATCAAGAGTAAACAGGACTACATAGGCTATAGCTAGAACACAAAGAATACATTTCATTTTCCATAAAAATATCAAACTTATATCACTTTAATCAAAATTGTTGGTCATTTCTTAGAAAATAAAATGTTCGAAAAAATTCCTATTTAAGGAGCACTTTAGAGGAACGAATTTTCTTTAAAATCTTCGTGCCAAATCTTTGACAGATTAAACTCAAATATTAACTCCGAGTTTTCGTTTGAGTTCTCACCCACACACACCTTTTTCTAAAACTGCTTTTTTGGTATTCAGGGGGCCTCCTAAATATTTGCTGAAATTTCGACTTCGAAATTTTGGGTCAAATACAATATTCACCTACTTACTACTCGCAGTAGAGGAAGTATTAAACAAATGACTTTCAATCTGAAAAAAGTAAGCATTTGAAAATGCAAACCGATACAAAAGGAGGACATTAACTCCATCGAAGAGAACAAAAATTTATTTGTTGCACTCGCATGAATTTATCCAATCTTGCACAAATTCTTACAAAGCTTATATTTCATATTAATCGAGATAAACATTTGTAGAAATGCTTTTGATACAATGGATATCGGGGAATGCAGCAGGCTCATGTCCAGCAGGGTAAATAACGAATAACAATTTCCGATATGAGGGAAGTACAAGTACTTGAGAGTTTAAGCCAGTAGCAACGAATATCTCAGAAATAGAAATTTGAACAAAAGTGTGTGCTTTAACGAGATCTTCATTTTGTACATTCTATTTATTAATGTTGAAAAATAATTGAAAATGGCCGTCAGAGGCTATCCAACAAATTCATACTCCCTTTGTCATAAAAACCTCATATTCCTATTTTGAACAAATAACTCAGCCATTTTTGAGAACCACAGGCTTCAGGTTCTTTTATATAACACAGGACCACCGCCTTTACTTCCCCTCCGAAAGAAGCCATGCTAAGAATTTATACGCCAGAAAGAAAACCATCTACTTTCGTCTGGTATGAACCCGCGACCTTAGGCACCAGAAGTAGCATGTTATCCTTACACCACGGAAGACGACAAATGTTCCCATTAAGGATAGGTTGGGGTGGGGAAGCTTTCTGAACAGTTTCCTTCGCAGACTTGGAAGATGCTGAACTTAGATATAAAGTTGGATGTTTTAACAAAATTTGGATTTCAAGTTATGCTATTCATAGTCGAACCAGACACCCTGAAATAAAGCAACTTTTTGATAAAGGTCTGTCACAGAAAGGTACTTCTGGTGATATTTAGAGATGGAATATTTGCGTAGAAGGCAATACTCTATGGACCGCATCTCTGGTGTGCGGGTAGACTCACATTTAAGAGGTCCCGAATTCTAATCTCGGTTAAGACGACTTATCCGGTTAAGTTTTTCTGTGGTTTTTACTTGTTCTGAGAAGAATAATCTCGGGCAACTTTAAGCTCTAAGGACCCTGGGTTCATCTGAACATCATTTTACACATTTCATACATACTTAGTCGGATATGACTTACCTGCTTAAAGAAGTTGAACTTAAGTGGCATAAATACGTACTTATTGTACGTACGCAGTAGAGAAATTGAAAAGGTTCCATAAGAATAGTTGAAGCTTGTTATAAACGATAGTAGGTAGATAATATTGTGTGAATGTAATACCAAGTTTTCGTTATAATTTTATTGTGCTAAAGCTTTGGCTTTCACTTACAGTAACAATGACTCATTATTGCCAAGTTGTAGCACGTTAAACGTTAATATTCGACGCTTCTCTGGCCAAGAATTTTCGGCAGTTAATAAACCACAACTCCGCAGGTTTGTGGTTTGGAACTTAGTCGTTGCTTATGACCGGACATGTGCTTAGCGGTCTTTTGGCCATTTCGTAGAGGTTGCCTTCCCTTCCTCATTTGCAGCGCTTGGTATTAATCTCGGCTACGCAATAAACCGTGACATATCTGTCCCAAGGCATGGCCTTCCCTCCCTCCCCCCCCCCCCCCCCTTCTTGCTACTTTGAATTCTGAATGCAACATCACAGAGCCAGCCCCATCTGCCCTGCTCCCAGTACTGCCACTATCCCCTGGTCCTAATTATGCTCACGTGTTATTCCAATAGGTAAAGACCACATTAATTAGGCACATTTACTTAAGCTCTTCATTAATTGTACGTACATCTAGAACATTGTGTTAAGTTCTATTCATGTGGATCTAAAAACAAGTACACAAATTATCCTTACAAACGCTTATTCCTCTATATACGCAATTCACGCAATTCACGAATTTGAAAGTAATGGCTTTTATTGGTAAATACCCAACGCGATCAAAACTGCTCCTGGGAAACAAAGTGATAAAACAGGTGAAATATTTTAGCTACTTAGGCTGTGATATTTCATACAAATATGATAGGGATATAAAACAAAAAGGTATAAAAATTTCAGAACATGTGGCACACTAAAACGAACATTGAAAACAAAACAAGAAGAGATACTGTATTGAAGTTTCTTAAAACTATGGCAGTGCCCATTATGTCTTATGGAGCCGAGACCTGGATCTTGAACAGAAATGATAGAGTTGAAACGGCTAAAATAAAGTGAGGTACGTAGCTGGCTGTAGTCGTAAAGATAATAAAGAGTGATACAATAAGAGAGCAAACTAAAATATTGAATTTTAACGACAAAATCAGGCAGTACAAAATGAAGTGGCAAGAGCATATCTCCCGAATGCCAGAAGGAAGACTAAACAAACAGGCCTTGCCGTACAAACCGGTGGGTAAGAGAAGTTTGAAGACCACGAAGACCCTGGGAAGATCGTTCTTAATCGAAACAGGCATATCTGACTAATGTTGAGGGTTGTTGATGAAATGAAATTTAGTAGTATGCCCTATTTGGGATTACCTCTCAGTTTATCGTCTTATGGGATCGTGAAGCGTAAGTACTGACCAATGATCTATTGAGCAGTTGCGATACGGCGCCAGTGGAGTAGCTCTAATGAGCACAAGAAGCGCGGGCCACATAGTTAAACCACGTTAATTTTCTTTAGCTCTATCTCCAAATTCTTAATGTCTGGTATGGTAAATAAGAATTTATTGAATTAAGCGATTATGAATTATAATTGAACCTAACTTTGTCCTTAGAGTCACAAAAATGTATATATCTTCACTGTAAACATAGCATTTATCATGAGTAGTGGTGCAATTCGAGAGGGGTAAAGATTTACCAAACAAGAAAAATCTGTACTTTCCTTTCAGGCCGACGTGTCATTGGCTATACCTGCCCAGGCAGTAGCATGAGAGTGCTGTCATTGCAGAGGGGTAAAGAAAGGGAAAGGAGGATGTGGTGATCGCACTTTTTTTTTTCAGGGTAAGAGTTTCGCGACTCCGAGTTTTGCCGTAGGGCGCGCGTGACTTTTTCTCTCGGTCATACCCTGTGGAGACAAAGTCGTGTTCCTCCTTATCTGCTGTGCAGGGTAAGTCTTTCTGTGGCTGTTTGGCCTCAAGTCTCAGGGCTTGTACTTTTAGAATGGCTGTCTGACCGTGAACTTGCCTGGGTGGTACTTCTAGCGCGAAGATATGAATTGTTATGGAAGTAATTCTCGAAATTCGTAATTTATGCACGTGAATAATCTGGGTTTTTCAAATAGACTAACACTACCCAACCTCTTGAATTGCCTTAAGTTGTATGGGGTAAAGCAAACTTGTCTTTTCACCTGTATTTCCATTGTGTGTTTCGCCATTTTGTTTAAAGCACGCATTATGCGGATTACAGATTCATGTCATTTAGTGTACACATTCTTGGTTCACAAATGTTAAAAGTACATATAACTGTTGATGCTAAATCGGGTTGGAGAACTTTCATTTGTAATCTATAATGCCTGAATGGTGAGTGTTACATAAATTCACACAAAATACATGTTGCCAATCAAGACGCCCTACAAGCATTTAGCTTAATGTTCTTGTTATTTTGTAAAGTGTTTGTAATGTTTTTGTAATTAAATGCAATTAGACGTTTGTCAGAATTGGTTCTGTCGGCTACTTCCAACTACATGGTCCTTTTACTTTAATTTCTCCCTGTACCCTTTCACAATTGTACCTAGGCACCACGGTGCAAGGGGAAGCTACTAAGGGCTTGTTTAACAATCATGGTATCCTTGCATTCGTTTTCTGTACACCGCATGTCTAAATATACTCCCCACCAACGTTAATACACTGCTCCCACCTTCCTGGGAACTTCATTATTGCGTCACGGAAACATTATTTGGGGGTACTACGCACCCACTCGTGGACAGTTGCCTGTAATTCCTCATTGTTGCCGAAATTTAACCTTGCAGCGTGCCCTTCGTGCTATTAAAGACTTTTTTCTCAAGTGCATGGCAGTGATTCGTAACCAATTTCTCCAAAAGATCTACATCTTCATTCTCTATTTCCAATAGTCAACAACACACCAACTCTGGACCTGTGTCAAGCCCTGTGGAATGCAACGTGCTCATATTTCACACCTTTTTTTTACTCCTTCCTTCTATCTCGTCCATTGCTTTCTCTGCTTAACAAAGAAGCGTTGTTCTTTCACTATACACTCTTCACTACTGCCATCGAGTGTGTGCATGGTGTATCAGTTTGCCGTACAAGAGGACATGCCGTAGATGGGAGTGTTTTTTAAGCATCGCAATTTTAAGTCATTTCTGAACGCTCATTGTATCATGTTAATCCAGATAACCATTTGCAGAAATTATCTTACGGCTAATTTTCTTGTAGGTGCAAGGAGAATATGGGAATACAGTAGGCTTAAGAGATAGTCAAATGTTTTAAGAGTTGATCACTATATTTTTTAAATTCCTTTCTTTCCATGGCTAAGACATACAACACGAGAAAATTTCCTACTTGGGTAAAGTACAAATAGGTATTCGAGAATTCAAATTAGGGTTCTTTCTAAAAAGGAATGAGAAGTGCTTTAATAAGATATCCAATTTTTTCTAATAAGATTGTGCAATTTCTGTTTTGTTTATCAATTATAGAAAAGTCATTCAGAATTAAGAGGACTTGAGGCTACTCCTAGAATATTCCAGATATTCATTTCCTTTGTCATGAAGGTATCTTCAACATATGGGATTTTAATCAAAATCGAAGCCATTGTTTTAAAAAGAATTGTTAGAGTGGAGGACTTTCTTCAAACTCTTCGTGTCGCATCCTTAAAAGTTAAATTTAAATACCAACTTTGGTTTTTAACTGAATTTTTGTTTAGTTATGCTGTTCACAGAAGCATAGAGAGACTCACGCACGGACCTTTTTCTAAAAATGTTTTTATTTAATTCAAAGCGCCTCAAAATATTTCCGGTGAGATACCAATATAGAACTTTTGGGTCGAATATAATACTTGCCCTGCGTAATAGAGAAAGTAAGTAAACCAATTTTGTATAAAATCTCAACTTTCTTTCCCCTTTAAACACAGAATCTCGGTGCTGATGCTAATGACGTCAGAGAGAAGTTGAATTTCATTGAGAGGAAGCCCTCGAAGAAAGTGACGTTTTGTCGCCTTATTGAAGATCCAGATTAAGGAATCCTGCGCTCCGAGTGACGTGATACAAAGATAAATATTGCTGCTAATGGCTGATGCTAATCCTGGAAAGAGGACTGCTAGTACGATCCAGATAAGCTCCAGCACACCTCGGTTTCGGCGTATTGCGTCTACATTCGTCACAACCAAATTTAATAGCCTCTAAGTTTTAATGAAGTGAGACTCACGTATTAACAGATATGGTGCTTACGTACAGTGGCGGTTCCTAATTGATCGCAATTGCACATCCACTAATTCTTCCTGTATGTGAATGTGTACTTACCTCGATATGCCTGCCTTGTCCCACTTTCTTGTATATGAACTTGCTCGTTTATTTTTTCCGCACCACCTTTACAAAATACCAGCGCAGTCAAGCTGTAAAGACGCATAAACGAGATTTCACAACTGGTGAAGGAAGCTTCTAGACGAGACGTCTCCCGGAATGGGTCGAAGCTTGCACTTAGGAGCACGGCGAGTTAACCCAATATAATCGACAAACTCAAGAGATGCGATTGTTACCGCGCAAGCGCACTGCCTTGTCGTACTAGCTCAATTTCATTTCTTTCCCCGTGTTCCTGGCTAAGAGCATTTCCCTCTCTGTCGTTTAGCAGAAGTTACAATAAACCTGTTTTGCGGTTAGCCAACTTGGCGTTCTAAATATAATGTAACCCTTTTCTATATTAACACGAGAGTTATGATAATGTTGTAAACACAATTACATCTCTGTTTATAAAACCATTATAAATGCTTATAATTATCCTTCATAATTTATTAAGTCCAATACTTCAGTTTGAAATGGTTATTAGTGTTTATTACCGTTATATTTGTGTTTCTGGCAGCAAATCGCACGCAGTTGCCTACTCAAAGCGGGAAATTTGAATCCATGCAAATGTGGAAGTGAATACCATGGCGAAAGTAAGGGAGATAAATCTTCTGCGTTTATCATTTAAAGAGAAGCTGTTGTTCGTGCTATTGTTTACGAGAGAGAAAGGCACGGTTGCTGAGATATTGTTCAGTTGAAACAAAGAATGGCAAAACAGCTCAATTGTCCATATGGATTATGAATTTGTCTGCGAGTGTACGTCAGAGAGAAAGTGAAGATGGAGAGGATGCAATATAGTGCACACCCACTGTGACATCACAAGCCGCCACTGGTTACCTAGCTAGAGGATTCATTTCTATCTCCATTTATAAATTAAAAACGTTACGCTACACGTTGAATTACAGTACGTTGAGAATTAAATATACAGAAATACATGTGGAAATTTGGTTACTTTTGCTACAGAAGGGATTTTTGAAACGCAAATAGCTATCTAATGACTTTGAAACTTCATTCCGCATGTATGACCATGGGAAAACAAAGTCACTTAAGAATTTTCGAGATGTTCCTCGTCGTTTATTTGAACATTCCTATAGTTTTATCTCAAATGGGAGGTGACTGTCGCTTAAGCTGGGAGTTGGCAAGTTTATCATTGCGATTGCAAGAATGGTGACGTCACGGATCACCATCTGGCGTGTACATGACGCACGGTTCAAGGGAGGGATTTTTGGAAGCCCAGTGGTGGTGTATGAAGTTCCATTTTTTATGTTATATGCCTAATGCATACGCACAAACTGAACTTTAACGTTTTTTCATCTTATTTTTTACTTCTTCTGAAGCGTTACATTTCGTATACATCTGTTAATGCAGCGTATTGACGTACAATAGAGCACATGGACTTTTACCCGTCAATCACGATTTTCTTTTATATTTTACAACTTTCAGTTTAGGAGAAAAGTTGCTCACACAACGTGTTGAGTGAACTTGAGCACTATGTGAGGCAAAAGAATGGACAGGTGGAAATTCTGTCATATCAAGCTGTCTAAATAAATCTAAACCAACATTTTGTAATTCTGATTTTAAAATTTTATTTCTTTGTAAATTCGGAACTTCTATTTGCGAAAGATTCAAAATAATGTATAAACTTAGGCTTTCTCGGCCGGCCTCCTGGCTAGTATGCAAAATAATGTTCATTGTTTTGAAGAAAGCTTTAGTGTTCAAAATCTTTCTTTTTTGAAGTTTTCCTTCGCGGTTTCGAAAGGGCAATCTCCTACCGTGTGGTATACCCCACTTCTTGTTTACGATTGAACGCGTCTTGGTTGAAAAACCGTGGGTTGAAGCACGTAACCTATTGCTTTGCCCCTGACGGTGGTATTATATTTGAACGTCCTCTGGATCAAAGTTGAAATGTTCCTTTGATATATAAAGATGCGAGGTTTGAAACCTGTTTCAAAGGATAGCAAACGCATTGCACCAGTCCTGGTTGGAGTGCGTAAACCTCGCCTGGAAGATTCACGTTATACCTTGAGTAACCGTCATTTTTATAACTGCTAAACATACAGTTGTCAATGCAAGTTCGTGAACAGGCTGCGCTTAGCAAGCACCACTTCCACCAGGACCCTCTGGATTAACGGACCTGACTGGCATCCCAGTTGTACAAAAATGGCGCCGGCTGTTGGTCGTTATTTCTGAGGTGTTTCCACACGCTATCCTTCGTATTGTTTTCTATGCCTTTGAGTTATTATTTGTTATAATAATTCCTATGTAAGTTTGTCTTCATATTAGCAAAGCGAGTGTTTAAAAACTTTTATTTGGGCAGTATAGGGAACGGGAATAAATCTAATAACGTGTTGACTTCGCCATGTTCTCCACGTGTTCATGTTCCTTGTGTTCCATCTAAGAGTTTGGCTATATTAGCCGTATATTGTGGTAAACTTATTTGTTTGCAAGTACAATTTGTGTCATGATTACAGTAGTGAAAGGTTGAAGAAACTGTTCCAGTAGTGTATGTAGTGTATTGTAGTCATACCTCAACCTAACCTCAAACATGACAATGCCCGGTAACTGTTGCATTCCCGGATGCAAATTAAAAATGAGAAACTATCAGTTAAAAGAAAAGGTAAATTGCAACGTAAAGCTTGTAAATTCAGTATTTAATTACTATAAATTCCAACGTTATGTGTGTTAGTTGCCGGTGTATATATAACATGATGAATAGTGTGAATAGTGAAAGACAATTTCGAGTGAATTCAATTAGCGACAGCTGCAACGCCAACAGTTTGTTTCATGTAAGTAGTATGCTGCTTGTATTTATACATTATCTTTTGTCTTTGTAATTTAAATGTGTAGCCGTAGTTTAGAAGAAATGTTTTGTTGCCTCATGTAAAACTGTAGACTATAGCAAAGTTGCTTTACAGTGCTGATTTAAGGTTACATACGAGTATTTCACACATTTCATTTACAGTGCTGTTTTAGGGTTATTATTTGTAATATTTCATGTGCTTTTGTGGATTCTCCCTGTAAAATGAAGTGTCATGAAGTGCTGAGTAATACGTTGTTGCAAACTGAGTAACCATAAGTTTTCAGTAAAAGTAAAAGCAAAATTCCACCCTAAAGCTTTTGAATTCAATAGGTAGCTAATTATTCTAAATAGCAGCATTTGTATATCAGCCATGCAGTATATGTTTTGTGTAGGTATATAACATTATGTACGTGGTACAAGTGTGAAAAACAGTGTAAACAATTATTAATAATTCTGAGTCAACTCAATGTCATTTATATTTCACTTAAGTAACATGCGGCTTGCAGTTTTGTCTATGTTCTTTGTAATTTGTGTGTAAATGCAGTTGCATAATGGCATGTAAAACTGTAGATTGCATGAATGTTATTTAAGGTTATACATTTCATTGCCCATAATGGGTTATCGTTTACTATTAAATGATTTCTTTTTTGTTTACTTGAGGTTATGTTTAAGATAGTGTTTTTGTGTTTAACACAGCCCATATTCACAAAATAGGCGTGTTATTACACCACATTTTTATTTTACTGCGTTGAAATCGTAGCCTGTAGACAGTTGTTTATAAGTAGTCCCCACCACATAGGACACCAACTTGAATCCCAATGTCAGGTCCGGTATATAGAAGGTCCTGCTTCCAAAGGACATTAAAGAAATGCCAGTAACATGACAAATTGCCCGGTCACACAGATGTCGCAAGAAATGGAAATTCTGACGTTCTAGCGAAGAAAGACGCATCTCTTCCCTTTACAGCAGCAATCTTTGTGGAATACGCACCTTAGAAGTCAAAAATACAGTACAAAATTCTTCATAATGAAACAAAACAAATGAGAACTACCCATAAAGATTAGATACCGATGATATAATAGGCTTGAGGATAAACTAAGCAACTCCTGGTTAGGCTAACCAAGCCCCAACCGTTATATAACTATACAGAATATCCGGAAAACATCTAAGGACAACGGAGCTGCACTGAATGGAACCAATTTGTCCCTTCTTTAAAAGTAAATGGAGTATCTCTTGTGTGAAGCTACAGAATGGGGATGATACCAGACTGTCGGAGCCACCGCAAAATTAGAGAAAGGTTCCCAGACAAATACTACAACTATGCATGTGCATATAGATCCGCAGATTAGAAAACAGGAAGTGCATGCAAGGTCTCTTCAGACTGAGGTGCAAAAGGGAAACCTGCTTCCAGACGTAGTCATAGTTATCACAAATCAAACGATGTCGCATTGTTAGTATGTGTGAAGTTGGTCTATCTGCCACAGAAGTATAAAAGACAGTTCTTTACTGCATTCAGCAGGTCTTAGTGGAAGATATATGGTTAAAAACAAAGAAATCCGCAAAAAACCGAGAGCTACCACTGCGAAACTGAATGCAGTTATGGCGCAAAATTCAAGAGAATACTTTCCATCCTACTACATCGATAGTAAGGCACCTGGGTCTTCAGGTGTCACCTTGAACAGTGAGAAGTCTTCACGCCGCCATGAAACTAGGCCGAAAAAGCAGCTCACAGAAGAACATCAAGCCGCTCGTGTGAGATTTGCTCTCCAGTTGCTCCCAATGTCAAATGAATTGTGGGAGACTGATATGGACAGAAGAAAACGCGTTCTCATCGGATGAAGAGGCTTTAGCTAGTGTCACCAGGCGTTCGGAAATTCCCGGACATGCCATACAGTATTGAATAGTCTCCAATGTCCCACACTCCAAGAAACAAGTATTGATTGTTAGAAAATGAACCGGAAACTGGGAAAACAAATTAATAATTGGTTATTAACCGCAACTGCAACTTGCTATGGCGACATGGATGCACAAGCTACACAAGCTACAGTAAAAGACCATACTCGTGTATTAGTAGCATTGGAGGGATTGGCAACGCACCACTTGCAGTCATTGCACTCTAAGGATAAAGGGTGTACTGTTGAGGCAAAGAGATGCTTTGCTCTAGCTCTTCCATATGCTATTTGCTTATCGAAGAATAAGGAGGTGGAAAGCAAGCGGATAACTCACACTACCCTTGTCAGAAACCTAAATGCTGAAACGAAAACGCAAAATCAATGACGCGTGTCGTTAAAGTATAACTATTTCGGACGAACACAAAGCGCAATGCCTTGTTTGTGCTCCAAAAACACAAAGGTAAAGCTATGAATTAGTTCTTTTCTTAACCTTTCGTGTGTTTGATCACCATGTTATCATGGCGTTTATTTAAATGTTTTTAATCTAACAAGATTGGCTATTATAAATGATCTCTATTTTAATACGATTAACGTCTCCTGTATATGCTCAAGATTTGGGGTGAGCCACTCGTGGAATTTGAGTTGACTCGAGTAGTCTTGTTTTGTTTGATGCCCGCTAGGCGTGACTGTCGCTGGCAGGCTGGTGCCAGAAAGCTGGCGCCAGTCAGTCTCGGCGTGGATTTCAAGAGAGAGGTCCTTGCATACCTGGTAAGTGGCGACTATCTAGTCCGCCGGTAATATGGCGTGTTTACGTTAAGGGGGGAGTGCCTTCGTGATACTCTGCGAGCTTCCTGATACTCTGCGAATGTGCTCAATTGTACTTGAATACGGTGAAATTCACATTGTGTGTAGTATAGAGCCAAAGGGTGAGAAAATGAATATTGTAATTGTCATATATGATTTTCAGGCCGCAATTATTCTGATTAATCTATGAATAAAAGGTGAAGACTGCCCACTACTTTTATTTAAAAAAAAGGGAGGCGGCATTCCACTCTCTTGTTAGGTTTGCCGTTAACCAACCCTATCCGATCCTTATTAGCTATAGATAGGCATTCCTTTGGAGGACAAGCCACAAAGAAAATGGTGCAGGGGTCACAGTTGCCTTCTATGAAAATAACTTGTGCATAAAATTGTGCCTGCATTTCAGATCTTAAAGGTTTCCTTTCTCGGCCCACAAAATAAGCATATCTTGTTAGCCCTGAGAAGGCAATATTTGCATTCCTTTATGAAAGCAAACAAACGATAGAACTTCGCAACGCTAATGATTTAAATTTATCATACTCTTAACATGACACAAGCTACCCGGAGATTTCAATACTTCACCCCCACTTCCAAAATAGGCAAGTAATATTCTATTTATTCCTGCTTCAACCAATTTTTACAAAATGCCACAGCAGCATTCGTGTCTTTAGATTTTTCAGGTATGCGTACAGCCCATTTTTTAATTTTCTCCGATCTCAGAATGACACTCGCTTAAGTTAGCCGCCATGATTACTATGGATAATTAATGACTTGAGCCTGGCGTACTGTTTATCTCGTGGAACGTGTATTAAGATTCAATGACTCTCCATGTTATCTTTATATATATATATATATATATATTACTCAAAATATGAAGAATATGAAAATTTAAGCGGCCTAAGCCTTACGCAATATAAGAGCGTAGGTTAAGTTCGTAAGTGTGAATACGAGATAATTCAGTTACCTGCAATGTCGACATAACCGGAAAAGCCATGGAACAGTGCTCTCTCTCTCTCTCTCTCTCTCTCTCTCTCTCTCTCTCTCTCTCTATCTCTCTTTCTCAAGAAAGTGATGTGAATAATTACCCATTGAGAAAACAAGTAAACAGATTATAAACCGGAAAGGCTTAAATGCGTCATAGCGTTAGTTCACTCAGGGTGAACACTTTATACACATCCTTACAACCAATCATGTAATTATTAGAACAGAGTTCCTCGGATGAGAATATTACAAAAACGTCGATATGGAATAGGAGTTATTCAGTCAAAATTCTCATACATGCGTCGAAGCAACCCAAATACAAAATTCCCTGCAGGCACAGAAATGCGTCACTTCAGTGTAACATAACGTAAATTATTCGTGACTTAGTTAAATTAATCAATTATGTTGGTTATAGGTTTAGAAGTCTCCAGATCAGCTACTGCACATATACAATGGACGATACAACTGGGAAACGCTAAGTTGAAGAAATAACGGGAACGTCAGTATCACAAATGTTAAGTATTCTTTGTGCAGAGTATTTTGAAGGAGTGAAAGGGGAAATACGGACATCGCGTGGCCGGCGCCTGTATCGAAACCAAAACAACGCAGGCAGAGTTGCAAGGTTTATGCAGTCAGAAGTTCCGGACAACAGACATTGCACACTGCTACATAAAAGTGCAAATTCCCCGCCTACAGGACGCGGTTATTCAAAATGTGTACAATTACTTTAAAGATGAAATGGGATGAAAAACAAAACCGTTCGTGAACCTTATTAGATTGATGACTTCGTCGTTTTCTGAGGATGAGGGAAAAAAAAAAAAAGAAAGAAAGAAAGAAAGAAGATACTCAATGTAAATGTTTAACATTTTTGCTTGTATTTCCTTCATTTGTCCGTTTTGTGGGGGTCGTATGTAGTACTAGCTGTGTTGAGATTATATATATAAAGTATTTGTGTAATTAATCAAGCAATAACAGTAATGTAATCCAAGTAAACATGATCATGTACTCTAGTTTTCCTATATTAAATACTTGCTCCAGCGTGAGAATACGCTCTTGAATTAATGCCAACCATTGTCATAAAAAGGATAAACATGCAAACAATGTAACAAGTATGGAAGAGGCGTAAATATTGCAACAGCGCATTTTCGTATTTCAATATATCAGCACATGTGAAATAATTTGAAAATTAACGCTAGAAAAGGCGAAAGTCTATATAGGTTTTCAATCTGTTAACATCAGAAACTGTCTCTGTAGCCAAATGCGCAAATTGTCAAGATTTTGGACATATATTTTTAAAAATGTACAAGAAATAAGGTATGTGCTCATTTTGGTGAATCTGGTCATAACAAAAAAGACTGTTCTAAAGTAAAGCCGCCAGCAACATGTATATCCTGCAGCATTCGGAGGAAACGCTGTGATGGTAAAAGGAGTGCCCTACATATAATTATTCTGGGAAAGGGCAATTAGCCGTATCGATTTTGAATAATGGACAACAAAACTTTTTTGGATCCAGTTCAGCGTAAAAAGAAACCTAAGAAGTACTTTGCCGCGAGTACGATAAAAAGAAATTTGAACACATACTCAAATTACAATATAAGTCAAAGAATACTTATCAGGAGCAGGTTATGCAAATTGACACAGTAATTACAACTACATGTGCGGAAGTCCATTCTGAAAGCAGTAAACCTCCATTAGCTGTCAAAAAAGCCAAAAGCATGAACTATGGTGAAGGAGAAAGAAAAGATGAGGAAAATGAAACGTACGTTGAGGAAGTTATACCCACGACAAAATTAGTTTAAAGGAATCAAAGATGGAGATACACGTGTGGGCAATTAGACGCTTATTTCAGTTGATATTGATGCCATTATGGAACTAGGTACTGCAGAATTAGAACCACAACAGACAGTGGAAGTTCCTAATTGTCCGATTTGTAACATATACACATCCATTGAAAATACCATGCAGTTGACTAGATTAAAAGAGACATATACTATTAGCATCGCTACGGCACGTAATTAGAAAATTACACCAAAATGGGGAATCGATCATCTTCCCTTTACCTGATGCCATAGACAGAATGGAATTAAGGGTTTACAATATCACGACTGAACAGTATTCAGAAGAAGAGATGACACAGTGGACCTAGATGAGATTTAACACTTTGTAAAGTGTTACGGTAGAATTGCGACAGGTTAGAGTCAACCATGGCCCAACTTATATGCACATCAGACATGATGGCGCAACGTATTCAAAAATTCCCAGACTAACCCTCCAATTCAATTTAACGCATCTTACCTAAAATATGCAACCCACGATCTGCAGCTCCCTTAAAAAACAAGAACTATTCCTTGAAAAACTCCTACAAGCATTCCATGAAACAAAATAAATGCTGCCGTTTTAATCCCCTATTTAGAAGTAAAATACCAAAAACAAAGAAATCTAACGTGTTGGCCAGTGTGTACAGTAAATCAAAGACGACTTGAATTGTAACACCACAACACAGAGCTCAAACTCTAAACCAAACGAGTTCAATAACCACACTAGTGGGACAAAATATGGTCAACTCTATTGCAGAATATTATCGTTACATCTGGCAAAAGTGGCAAGTACTGAGGAATTTTCTGTGATTTAAAATGGCGCATATAAATGCGATTAGACATTTAGAAATCGCACAAATTAGCGCTCAAAGAACTAAATTAGTGATGTGTGAACTAAAGACCGTTATTGATGAATTACACATTGACATCCTGTGTATCCAAGAGCCATACTCCACCAATGGCTAAGTTATTCACATTCCAGTCTTGGCTAGGGTAATCTCATGGAAAGAATCCTATGGCAGCCGTAGTGGTAGCTAATGGAAATCTACAAGCAGTTAATATCACCCACTTCTCAGATTCTCACACCAACTGCATGGAAATATGGTAACGTTTCGTTTATTTTAGCCAGTTAATATTTTCAATATAGTGAAGAAACAGAGCCCTATATAAGCAGAATCAGGAATATCCAAGTCCACCTTCAGCACAGAAGTTTTACATGTTAGATGCAAATGCTAAATATAAATGGTGGTTTAATGATAGAGCCCATGGAGACGACGAAGACGACACTTTGGAAAATTAACACTTTGGAAAAACAAAATGGAAATATGACGCCAAACAGGGAAGATACCTCGGCTGTTCTATTAGGGATACTGTTACCGAACGATGAGATCACTATGGATGTATTAACTAACAAAATTAAACGCATAGAGATGAAAATGAACTACGTCAACACTAATCTCATCTTACCTTTTGACATCATAGAAATCAAGCAGATCTTTAATAAACTAAAGAAAAAATCGCGTGGTCTCGACAACATTCAACAAAGGTATAATAGGCCTTCAAAAATCATTAATACCTTTTGTACATCAAGTTTTTAACGATTGTCTGTGGCGGTGCTACTTCGAGCACGTTGGAAAATAGCTCGCTTGTTCCTTCTAAGGAAGGGCCTTGTTAAAGATCCAGCAAAACCTAAATCATACAGGCCTATCTGCCTGTTGAATACCTTGGGAAGAATCTTTAAACATTTATTAAACAAACGAATTGGAGAATTTAGGAAAATGATAGGTCTCAATGACCGACAATATGGTTTCAGAAGAGGTCGCTCGACAGAGGATGCACGAAATAATATAATCGAATAAATCAATCGGTGTACTAAGAAGTATGTAATTGGTACTTGCATTTAATTTTCTCCGGGGCATTTAATAATCTTGGTGGCCTTTCTTTTTCGAACGACTTAAATTAAAGAATTATCCCAAAACATTATACAACATCCTGAAAAGCTACTGTGAAGACAGGAAAGCCTTTATTAAAGGAAATGACAAAATACTGAAATCTATAACAAAAGGATGACCACAGGGTTCTGTCCTAAGGCCTACGTTCTGGGAAATTGTCATGGAAACTCTGCTAGAAGAATTTCAAAAAGACCCTTATATTCTAAATGTAATAGCGTATGCGGGCGATGTCACATTTCCAATTGATGCTGATTCGAGGGACCAATTGGTAAGTATAAAGCAAATAACCTTACAAACAAACTTAAAAAATGGTGTTAAACTGTCAAACTAAAAGTAGCTCCGCATAAGTTGACATACATGATTTTTAAAGGAGCGTTAAAGAGAGACCCATTATGAAGTACCAAAATGAAGGTATTAAAAGGTGTAAAGAAACCGAATATCTGAGAGTACTATTGGATGATAAATTTCAATGAATACATTGATCATATAAGGAACAAATCGGAGGCGGTGATGCAGAAACTAGCGAGAACAGTGATTTCAAAATTCAAAATATCCTTAAACAATATAATTTATCATAACGCAATATTTGCATCTATTGTCACTTACGCTGCAGGTGTTTGGGCATATAAATTGAGAGGTGGGAAGTTGAACCAACCTCTAAGTTCCCAACGAAAAATTATGCTGAGACATACGGCGCAGTTGTACTGCTCCAACGTAGTGTCAACGGGAATATGGCCAATCGACCTATTAATTAGATTAAGAGGTGCATACTTCTGGCTAAAAAGGGGAGTCTTAAACCAAGTACAAGAGATAATTGGAATCAGATGTGTAAACAAAAGGGAAGTAAAAGCAGCACTTGAGAGAATGACAACATGAATGGGAATTATCGCAAGTAGATAAAATTTTTGAAATATTTCCCAACATAAAAGAAAGACCGGCTTAAACATTTAAAATCAACCAAAGTCTTGATCCAGTTTCTAACCGGTCATGGACCATATGGGACATACTGGAAGAAAGTGGAGAGAAAAGAAAACGAAAATTGTTTATGTGGAGTAATTAACAATCCGGAGCATGCTCTTTTCGAGTGCATCAGATTCAATAATATTATGGATGATAGAAATAACTTAAGAGGATTTGATATAATGAGATAATTAGAGACAAAATGCTATGTGAAATTCTTCAAAATTTGGCAAATAGGGTAAGCGAAGCAGCTTGGAAAGAAAGACTAGACCGTGACATAATTAGAAATGAAAACCTGGATCCCGTTATCTTGAGATCTGAGAGAGGAAGAAATTTAGAAAATATAGAGAGAAAATATAATTAATAATGTTCAAGATAGAGATTGATGAAGGAACATCCATTAATAGAAGGGCTATTATGTCTCTACGGGACGTCGTGAATGGGCGGAGAGACGACCAAGAAGACCTAAAAGACAGCTTGGCGAAAGACATAACGACTACATAACTAGGGTACAGCAACGTCAAATGCAGTTAGTTACCAAGGACAGCAGCACGGAGCAAGACGAGGTTTCCAGCAGCAGTGACTCGACGGACCACTTAGGATGATAGACCAACAGGTATCTACAGCAGGCATCGGCAAACATGTACTCAATGAGGCCTCGCAACTATGACGTGTCAGGGGCAGCGCTTACTCTGTCTCCCCCTCTCTCGCAGCCTTAACTGGCACTGCATACACATGTCGGTCTGGGTGGCTCAGTTGGTTAGACGCTGGCCTACTGATCCCAAAGTCGCGGGTTCAAATTCGGCCCAGACCGATGGTTTTTAAGTGTGCTTAAAAACGACAGCTCCATGTCAGTAGATTTATTGGCATGTAAAAGAACTCCTGCGGGACAAAATTCCGGCACACCGGCGACACTGATGTGATCCTGGCAATAGACAGCGTCGTTAAACAACAAAAAAGAAATATTTTAATATTTCACTGCATACACACCGATCACGGGCGAACTGTCCTGTCGTGTTCACTTGCACTTCTAAACAGATCTGTCAAACTATAATTAAATACTAAGACTTAAAGATAAATTTCTTTATTTATAACTTTGAAGGACATTAGCTTATTTAACTTAAAGTCTTAGTATACGCATAAAATTAGAGCGCATCTAATTATTCTTGGTCTATTAAATTTGATATTCAGAATAGCACTTGGATGATTTCTTCTCCCATCATATAAGGAACGTAAGGTGTTTGTTGTGCTCTCAAGTTCAAAAAGGCACTCATCAATGGAACATCAAGCGGCATTATGATACATGTCGTAATATCACTATACAATTATAGACAAGCATGTATTCATAAATTTACACCACGATTTAAAGTAGCATAACACTGATGTAGTGTCCATTATTCATTTAATTTTTTTTTCAGGTCTAGATTGGACTAACCAATAGCAACAGCTCAAAGAGCAATATTCAGATAATACACCTAATATTAATTCAAATATTACAACTGATAGACAACTTCACGCCAGCTATGCTGTTGCTTTGGAGATTGCTCAGTCACTGAGGTGTTTTAGTGATGGAGATTTCATAAAAAATGTGAGTAAAGTTGCTAACATAATTTGTCCTGAACAATGATATTTTTAGTAATATTGCATTATCACCACGAACCATACAGAGAAGGATACACAAAATAGCGGAAATAACCGAAAAGGCTACAAACCGAGGTCCATGAATTTATAGCCGTTTCTCTTGCGTTGAATGAAAGCACTCACAACGTTGACACAGCACAATTGGTAATTTTCATTCGTGGAGTTACTAACAACCTCTCGATACAAGAATATATGCTAGAAGTCATTCCACTTAGGGAACATACAACAGGGACAGAATTAGTTCAAGCACTTAAGAAATGTGTAGAAGAAAAGAAACTGAATCCAAAAAAATCTTGTATCGCGATTAACAGATGATAATTTGCGTGCTATACTGAGAGTGGCTACTTGTGATATATCACTAGATTTTCATGGTACATTGCAAGTAGAAGTGAATTGAAATATATTGCTCAAATATCTAGGCCTACCTGAAGTATCGTAGACCAAAATAGCTGGATTTAAGTATGTGTACTATTCCTTATTGTACTCTGTAGCGAGCGAGTCCAGCACTGACTCTGAACGAAGGTCAATGCCATCCCCTGTTCTACACTACGTCATGTGCATTGCGGGTTGCATGTAGAGACGTCATACTGATACCTCATTGAGTACATGTTTGCTGATGCCTGACTACAGTCAACTTACAGCTTACTGCAGGAACTACTCCTCTTGCCCGGGAGCTGGTCATACTTAAACTGAAGGTTAGAGTAGTGTGCCCCAAGTAGTGTTGCCATTCAAATGTTTCATTTAGGGGTGGGAGGGAGCTTCTGCTCCTACCCCTTGTAGTTACTTTGTTTTAAGAGATGTCCGAGTAGGAAATTGTATGGGGGGTATGGGGTCCCCCGAATGAAAATGGAAGTTTTGGTTATATGTGTGGGGAGTTTTTGTGGGAGAGGAGCTATGCCCCTCCCCTGTATTGAACATTGTTTTTAATTGTTTTTAAGAGGTTGAAAGACTTGCCCCTCCCCGTATAGTGAATTGCTGTAGAAGTGTATATTGGTGAATTTTTATGCTTTTGAAGTGAGTGGTGTAAATTATTAGGAAGGTAAATTCTTCCCTTTGTGATATATTTTATTTGAGGGAGAGGGTAAATTTTACCCCTTCCATTTATTTTGGATAAAGTGTTTGGTGGGAGTGATGAGATGGGAATATTTTCTAGTGAAGATAAGGTTTTTAAGGATAGTGTGGTGTAAAATGAGATTGAAGTTGTTTTGGTTTTTATTGTAAATATTATTAGATGTTTTAGGGGTTGAAAGGAGTGTTTTTATTAAGGATTGGTATTTTATGTAAGTAATATTGGTGTCGTAAGTGGAAGATTGTGTATTATTTGATGGAATGTATTGTAAATTGTTATCGTATTAAGTTGGTAAAGCTAGCTGGTGTTTTGGGATTATGGTTATGAAATTTATGAAATGTATTGTATATGTTTTTATGGTTTTTAAAATTTCAGATGTTTATTGGAGTTTTTTATATTTGTTTTATTTATGCCTATTAGGAAATGTATGGTGTATATATATAATTTTGGTTTTTGATAACTATGTTTTGTTGAAATTTTTAGTATGGGGATAGTGGATTTCTGATGAAGTTTTCAAGTCTTTAAAGAAATACTTTGAGTTGGAGTTGTATTTTGTTATGATTATGCTTATTATAGTTTGTGTTTTAATGAATAATTTTTTGGTTTATGGTTTTTTGTTTGTGGAAAATATTTTTGTATGTTGCATGGATGTTTTGGATGATATATTAAAGAAAATTGGTTTGGTAATTTTGATATTTAGTAGTATTTTGTTAGAATGTTTATGGTTTGTAGTTTGTGATTGTATTAATATTTATTTTAAGAAATGTTGGTATTGTAATTTTGAAATTTTGAGTTTGATATTTAAGTTTAATTATTTAAAATACTATATTATAGAGTTTAAAGTTATAATTTTGATTAGTATTTGAAATCTAAATTTAAGTTATTTTGTTTTTTGAATATGAGAAATTAGTTTTGTTACTAAATTTATTATATAATTTGTGATGCAAATTTTATTTTAGTTTTAAAATTTAAGGACATTTGAGTTTTATTATACGTGATGAAATTTATTGAGTAGAATTAGCCGTAGTTTATTTAGTGTTAAAATTTTGAATGCTAGATACCAGTATTCAATGATACCGGTTATCGGTATTTTGTATGTATGCAAATTTGTAAATTGTATGTTATTTGTCTTATTTTATTTAACTGGATACCAGTTAAATTTTAATACTGGACGCCAGTATTGTAGAGATGTTTATATTTAGTAGCAAATTTTTTTTGTATTTTATTTTTAGTTTGATTAAATTGGCTTTTTGTTTATTTATCTGAAATATGTTGTAGCTTTTGTATATACGTTACTTTAAATAAATTTATGCAATTTGCAAATTACGTCCCGGTATAAGTAATTAGGAACCAGAATGGAAATTTTAAGCTTTCTTTTCTTTTTATCTAGCGAAACCACTGCCAGGGAACGGGCTTAGAAGAATCACTTTACAAGGACCCGTGCTGCTGCCGCTAGGGCTGGCTGTTGTAGCTTACATCTTCTTCAGGATAGTCTATCTTTTTAGAGGATGACCATGGGGTTCCTGCACAATGAACCACCTGCGCATATAACTGACGTCGCACGTCAGCACATGAATGAAACATTTTCTCACTGATGGATTGGGCGTGGAGGACCTAGCACCTGGCCTGCCAAAAATCACGATCTCAATCCCTTTGATTACTTCTGAGGTAATAAGGGTGTATTGCAGAGAAGTAGGCAGCTTCTCCGAAGGTACCGGGCAAGTATTGCGGCTAATGGTCATTTCGAACACATTGTAGTTAAGTGCAACATTATCGAGGTCATACTAGGCAATGGCTGGGAAAACTGAGTGTCCCATAGGAACCTTGGGGGCTTGAAGTGTGATACAAATTCTTGGAACGACAAGTCTAGGGACGGTCTCCATTAAAGATGGTTTCCGACATTCTTAGTTCACTATTCATGGAGACATTAAATAGGTAACTTTGCGAATCAGTCATTAGGGGAGAGAGATTTGGCCCAGGTGAACATGTGTAGTTTCAGTGCGTTTTCTATACCTGGTGTCCATTTATCCGGTTTTCCAAAAGCTTTATGATACTCTTATGGATTGGCACTTTTGGTGCTTCTAGGGTGTCCCACTGTCCGGAGTGGCGGGCGAGAAGGATGATTGCCGGCACAAGGTGAAGACATGGGCGAGGGAGGCTACCCAATACATCCTACCTTTAAACGTGCAAGTCTCTATACAAGGGCTGGCTAGTTCGAGGAATATCTTAGATCAGCTAACCCAGGGTCCAACGGAGGAGACATTCCGGGAGTGTCTGGATGGAGTTATAGCACAGTTGGGTAGGATACTGCGAGAAAACTAACATACAGAATCAATATGAAGCCGAACATCAGGCACGGCGGCGGAGGTAAATTACGTTTCTCTAGGAAACAATATTTACATCTCCGCATGCCAGAATATGCTCCGCAATCCGTTTACCAGAGAGTGTCGTACTCAATACGGATATCGCAGGCACTGGCAAGGAGGCGGCCCCCATTGCTCAGAACAACTTTACTCAGAGTTAAGGGTCAGGGAGGAAATGAGGAAAGCTAGGCATTCGGTTTAAGTGAGTATACCGTTCCGTTTAGTCTTGCTTTATAATACCATCTTGCTGACTCCGGTGTATCCAGGAGCATAGACAGCAACAATCTTTGTCCCCAAAGGCGACTGTGATGCTAGTCCGAGCGGGTGACGTCCTACTACGATAGGCTAACTCCTCGTCAAGACATCCTCCGCACTTCTTGACCGCCGCGTAATAGCTAAAGCGGATAATCAGTCAGCACGAGCTACCTCGAAGTTTGATATCAGCTTCGAAACTCGTTTCAGGTATGATTTTGTGTAACATTTAGATTACGTCCGTTTGGGACGAGACAATTCAAGCACTAATGTGTGATAACCACTTACTCACACCTCAGAGGGTGTGCTTCGCAAGCACGTGTCAAAAGTACAAAATGTTTTCTCCTTGTTCGCTATCAGCAGACCTATTCTAAATTTCCGATAAAGGGGCAAAGGGCAGCTATTTACTCAAAACATTACCTACGACCGCACATTTTCGAACTTGCATTTGACTAAAGTGCTTAAGCATATAGCTTAATTTATTAATAGAACTTCAACAGAAGTTCCTTTACTACCTGTAAGACATGTTCATTAATAAACTATAAATTGTTTCAATAAAGGGTATTATTGATTTAACTGCACAGTGCTTTGTTACTGTTGTAAAAGCAAGGCCCCAACAACAAGAACTTCATTTTAAATGTACAAATGCTTAATTCAGTATTACGAGTGTCTTACTGCAAAAGAGGTTTAGCTATTTTTAACTTGATCAGATAAAGGATTGTATAGCGGCGGATCCCAGTTATTTGTTTGCATTTAGAAATATATTATAGGCAAAAACAAATTCTTAAATAAACAGGTTCTTTGGCATGATTTTCTACAAACAAAAATGTGTTAGCTAATCACTGTGCAACTTTGAGCACATTTACAAAGTCACTTCTAAAGCATGCGACTCTGCTTCACGCGGCTGCAATTCGGGTAACCGCTTAATGCAGGTTCAAAATAAGGAGTTTTATTTATGTAAATATAAATTTATGCTTAAGAACTATTTGTCACAACGTCTGAGTAATAGCATCCACATCTTGCGTAGGTGCCGTTTTGATCTAACTTTTTCAATGTTCTTTAATCATCATTAAGTCGTCTTCCTTTTAGTATCAAATGGTATGTATGTACTCCTCGGAAACTAGTTTAATGCTTTAATTCATTTCTTTGAAGACACGCAATAATCCCTCCTGCTCTACGTTCTCTTACTCTATAATTCTTCTGACCCTTTACTTATGTCTTCACGGTGAATGGGCCCCGCTTGACCGAAATGGGCCCGTCCCACAGTGAAATTGACAATGCGCAAATTCAGCAAATATTATATCGTATTTTAAGTAACCTTTGGCAGTAAAATAATTATCCACATAATTGAAACGCCTTCGGGACAAAAATGTCATGACCATGGAGTGTAAAGGTATAACCCTGACAGTTCGTTCGTTACTCTACCCAGGAAAAGAACCTCCAACGTGTGCTGATCGCACTTATTTTGTTTCATTATGGCACCTCCTTTTGTTTCGCGACTCTTGTTTTCCCCGCTGGGATGCGCTAGTGTTTTTTCTTTTGGGTTTCCTGTCGGTCTCACCCCTGTAGGGACAGTCAGTCGGTGTTCTCCTTTCTTGGCGTGAAGGGTAAGTGGTCCCGTTGTTTGGTTTTAACTAAGGCTCAGTCCGTGAATTACAGATTGGTTTTCTGACCGTTACTTGCCTGGGAGGTGCTTATAATGCGGACGAATTAAATGTAATCTTGTAACAAGTAATTCTTGTAACCCGTAGGATATCCACGCGAATCATTTAGGCATTTTCAGATAGGCTTGAAGACTGCCCAACTCCTCGCTTTGAGGGGGAGTTGAATGGGGTTATGTAAATTGGTTTGTTTTCACCTGTATTTCTATTGTATGTTTCGGCTTCCATTTCTGTTTAAAGGTTTGCTATACCGATTAATCATTCCTGTTAACAAATGTATAATTTATTGATCCATAAATGTTATAGTTGTTGAAATTTTTAGTGGTCCCTTCTCTTAAATTCCTCCCCCCCCCCCTTTCACGATTGTACCTACGCCCCTATGGTGCAAACGTCAAAAGGGTGGAGTGAGCTAAGTAAATGGTTTACTGGAATTTTCATCGACAGCAAAGACAGCAGGGAAAATGACAAAGGCAGTGGAACTAACTAAAGTATTACAAAGTTCCATGGAGGTGGTCATTCCCAGGAAGACCAAACTAAGTGAAACATTCAAAAAATTTGAACGACCTCTGGGTCACAGTTGACATGTTCTATTGACATATAAAGATGCGAGGTTTGCAACCTGTTTCAAAGGATACCAAACGCATCGCAGAACTCCTGTTTGGAGTGTGTAAAGCAGGCCTAGGAGATTCACGGTATACCTTGAGCAACCGTCATTTTTGTACCTGCTAAACGTACGGTTGTCAGTGGAAGTCCGTGAGCAGGCTGCGCTCAGCGAGCAGCACTTCCGCATACCTGGTGTAAAGAAATTTAAATAAATGAAATGAAAAGTCTGATGTCCTAGCGAAGAAAGACGCATCTCTTGCGTTCACAGGAACAATTTGTGGAATAAGCACCTTATAAGTAAAAAACATAGTACAAAGTTGCTTCATAATGAAACTCAAAACAAATGAGAAATACCCACAAAGATTAGACGCCGATAATGTAATAGACCTGAGGATATACTAAGCAACTTCCAGATAGGCTAATCAAGCCGGAACAGTTATATCTAACTGTATACAGAATATTCGGAAAACATCTAAGGACAAAGAGACTGTACTAAATAGAACCCATTTATCCCTTCTTTAAAAGTAAATGGAACTTCTTTTAGACGAAGCTACAGAACGGAGAAGATACCAGATTGTCGGAGCCACCGCAAAATTAGAGAAAGGTTCCAAGACAAATACTACAACTATGTATGCAAATATAGATCCCTATTTTAGAAAACAGGAAGTGCACGCAAGGTCACTTTAGACTGAGGTGCAAAAGTGAAACTGCTTCCAGACCTACTCACACGAGGCCGCATTGTTGCTATATGTGAAGTTTGTCTATCTGCCACAAAAATAGTACATTCAGTTAAATGGGGAAAATACAGTTATTTACTGCATTCGGCAGGTCTTAGAGGAAGAAAAATGGAGACACTACTCCGGAATTGAATGCAGCTATGGTGCAAAATTCAAGAGACTGCTTTCCATCCTACTACATGGATAATAAGGCAATTAGGTCTTCAAGTGTCACCTTGAACAGTGAAGTCTTCACGCCGCCCTGAAGTCAGGTCGAAAAGAGCAGCTCACAGGAGCACATCAAGCCGCTCGTGTGAGATTTGCTCTCCAGTTGCTCCCAATGTCAAATGAATTGTGTGAGACTGATATGGACAGACGAAAAGGCGTTCTCATCGGATGAGGAGACTTTGGCTAGTGTCACCAGACGTTCGGAAATTCCCGGACATGCCCTACTGTATTGAATAGTCTCCAATGTCCCACACTCTAAGAAACAAGTAGTGATTGTTAGAAAATGAACTGGAAACTGCGAAAATAGAAACGCATTAATGGTTATTAGCCGCAACTGCAACTTGCTATGGCAACATGGATACACAAGCTACAGTAAAACACCATACTCATGCATTAGTAACATTGGAGGGATTCGCAATGCAGCATTTGCCCTTCTTGCACTCTAAGGATAAAGGGTGTACTGTAGAGGCAAAGAGATGCTTTGCTCTAGCTCTTGCATTTCCTATTTAGTTATCAAAGAATAAAGAAGAGGAAAGCAAGGTGTTAATTCCCACTATTCTTGTGACAAACCGAAAAGCCGAAACAAAAACGCAAAATCAATGACGCGTGTCGTTAAAGTATAACTATTTCAACCGAACACAAAGCACAATACCTTATTTGTCCTCTAGCAACATCTATGTTGTATACAAAGGTAAGGCTACAAATTAGTTCTTTTCTTAACCTTTCGTGTGTTTGGCCAATATGTTGCCATGTCGTTTATTTAAAGAGTTTTAATCTAACAAAATTGGCAATTAGAAATTATCCTCAACGTCTCGTGTAGGCGTTCAAGATTTGGGGTCACAGATGCATTCGAAGAAAATATTTCATACAATTCTGCCTGTATTTCAGATGTTAATGTCCTAAATTTTGATAAAATGTCCTATGTCTTCCTACATTATTATAAAATAAACTGATAACGCTAACTTTGACACCCTGACAATACTCGCTACATCCCAGAACACGTCACGCCAACAGCAAGAAGCGGCAGGATTAGCGTCGCTTTCTGAGCCTGGATGTCTAGTGCGTTAGTCAGGATGTCTCCGAAATAGAACTCGGACGAATATGTGGAGATCATGAGGATACCATGTTACCACCTGTGTGTTTTGCAGAACACATGGGGATCATGAACAATGCCCACTACAACAGCAACGTTCATACTTCCAGAACTACCAAGCATTACAGGGGCATTTGAATGTTTCTCCTCACCCATGGCCCTTTAAATCCCCAGATCTTAATTCTATAGAACATATCTGGGGTATTATGACCAATGAGTGAGACTACAAAGCAGAAAAAATTCTGAATCCTCCAGTAAGTTTAGGAGAATGTACCGAGATGGCCACACATGTGCAAGTCAGCTGTTGCTTGAGCCCCAAGAGGGCTGAGTGCTCTTTTGGATATGAATGTCTAGAAGACAGATTATTAAACTTGAAACCAAGAAACATTTTCTTCAGCTACATTATTCTTCCCTACCACTATAGATTTGCGACTATCTTGTATAAAGCAAGCTAAAGTATTTATAAATCGGTATTAAACCCCGGCGCGACAGCACGTGAAGGGCCAAGTTCTATCGCCCAGCCACTACGTCCCTCACTTATGCTTACTAAAGGCCTCATAAGTGAGGTGCAGTATTGGAGGGTGGGACATGTTCAGCACCCGAGCCCTCCCGGCCAGTTATGCGGTCTTCTCGACTTGGGGCCGCTACTTCTCCATTAAGTAGCTCCTCAATTGGTCCCCCCGGGACCTAACGAAGCTGAGTGCACCCCGTACCAGAGTTTTCACAGGGGGTACAGTCCCCATGCTGGTGCCGGGGATCGAACCCGGGTCCTCCGCGCCAGAGGCAAGCATGCTAATAAATGAGGATTGAAGAGATTGCTGTAGAATGCTCCGAAAGTCAACGTGAAGAAAATCAAACAAGTACGGATAAATGGCGGGAATAACCAGGACTTTCAAATGGGTTGTGTGAACTCTGTGCCTTCTAGATGCTCGTCCCCCTCCGCGGGCCTAGTTTCAAGTCGCTATGTAATGGGGAAAGTATCTTAGGACCCCCTTTGAGGACAGTGAGTGATGCGTAGTATTTGGGTCGACACGCCGCCTCTGGGTGCAGCTTCCCTTTGATGGACAGAGTGGCCTTTACCTGTTAAGCGCTGGCTCCTAGGTGATTACCCTATCCTAGTGGATGGTAGTAGTAGTACTAGGGTTTTAGGGCGCACAACTGCCAGGGTTATTAGCGCCCAAACAAGACAAGACAGCCAAAACCACACTCGAGTGCTAAAACTTTAAAATAAATCAACAATAGATGGAAAGCTAACCAAAGGAGTGCCAGAAAATATAAGGGTCAAGCTAACCGATGGCTCACGAGGAAGAGAAATTGTAAAAACAAGTAAATAAAAATGAAGGATAAAATCAGCTGTTCAAATATGGCCGCCTATGCCGCTGGTTCGGATAAAAGTGAGCAAACGATCTACTGCAGTAACCGTGTCCGCCAGCACCTCACCAAGGGAAGCTGGCAGACCTAGGGACACACGTAATTGGGTTAAAAACTGGCACTCAAGTAAAACATGGCGCACCGTCACGGTCTCATTGCAATGAGCACAGTTCGGGGCAGCATCCGACGATAAAAGATAACTATGACTAAAACGGCAGTGCCCGATACGCAATTTCGCTAAAATGACTTCCTCGCGACGAGAAGCGCGCGCGGAAGTCCTCCAGGTCACAGGGAGGGGTTTCACCTCCCTTAGTTTGTTCCCCTGAAGATCGCTCCATGAAGCGCTCCACCGTGAAAGGAGTGCACGACGTAAAACTTTGCTAAAATCATCAGAGGGAACACAAGCGCTAAAAAACCTGGGGGCTAAAACTGCTGCCTTTGCAGCAGAATCGGCAGCCTCGTTACCTTGCAGGCCTACATGTCCAGGTACCCACATGAAGGACACGCTGATGCCAGCACCAGCGAGTGAGTGAATGCTGTCCTGAACACGCTGCACCATTGGGTGGTAATTGTACAGCGTACGTAGGCTCTGAAGGGCACTCAAACAATCAGAACATATTATACATCGCTCCAAGGGCTGCCGACGAACATACAAAAGAGCCTGGTATATACCAAATAGCTCTGCTGTAAAAATCGAGCACTGTTCTAAAAGACGAAAGCTAAAACTCTGGCGACCATGAATAAAAGCACATCCTACTCCCGTATCGTCCTTCGAGCCGTCAGTGTAAATAAAATGGCAAGGTCCGGACTGAGCCTGAATTTCTAGAAAGGCCGAACGAAGAACTGAGTCTGGCGTCGAGGACTTCGGCATGGTCAGCAAACCCAGATTAACGTGGATCTCGGATCGTAGCCATGGGGGAAATCGTGTTTGTCCCCTGGGAACTGTCGACGAGAAATCGACGTTTAAATGCCGAAGTAGTGTACGAAATCGAACGCCAGGAGGGAGCGGTGTTAGGGAGCTCGATGAGTATTGGCGATCCAAGGTGTCATTAAAAAACAAACTAAAAGATGGGTGTTCTGGCAGGTCAGAAAGTCTGCAAGCGTAGCTGCAGAGAAGAACATCGCGCCGATAACTAAGCGGAGGTTCAGCAGCTTCCGCACAAAGGCTCATAACAGGGCTCGTAGGAAATGCGCCAATACTCAACCTGATGCCACGGTGGTGTGTCGGATTTAGGCGATTTAAAACAGACGGTCGAGCCGAGGAATACACGACACAACCGTAATCAAGTTTCGATCGGACAAGTGCGCGGTATAGGCGTAAAAGAGTACTCCGATCAGCTCCCCAAGATGTGCAGCTTAAAACACGTAAAACACTGAGAGAACGTTCACACCTTGCCTTTAGGTACGAAATATGTGGAGACGTTTTCTGTCAAAAATTAACCCCAAAAATTTTGTCTCGTCTGCGAAAGGAAGTGCTTCTGAGCCGAGACGGAGAGAAGGAGCAAGAAACTCCTTCCGGCGCCAGAAGTTAACGCAGACGGTGTTCTCGGCGGAGAACTTAAAGCCGGTTTCGGCACTCCAAGTGAAGAGGCGGTCAAGACACCGTTGGAGGCGACGTTCTAACAGAGAGGTCCGCCGAGAACAACAGTAAATGGAGAAATCGTCCACGAATAGCGAACATGAAACACCTGATGGGACGCACTCCACAATGGGGTTGATCGCAATGGCAAATAGTGTGACGCTGAGTACCGAACCTTGCGGTACTCCGTTCTCTAAGCTAAAAACACGTGACAAAACCGAGCCCACCCGTACTCGAAATACCCTATCCCGCATGAACTCCCGAATAAAAAGGGGCAGTCGACCACGAAAGCCCCATTTATGGAGCGTACGAAGGATTCCATACCTCCAGCAAGTATCATACGCCTTCTCCAAGTCAAAAAACACAGCTACAGTTTGACTCTTACGCAGGAAACCGTCCATGATGTGTGTGGATAACGACACTAAGTGGTCCACCGTGGAACGGAAGCGACGAAAGCCGCACTGAGCGTTAGACAGCAGATTTTGCGATTCAAGCCACCATGTCAATCGCCCGTTGATCATTCGCTCCATCACCTTGCAGAGGCAACTGGTGAGGGAGATGGGGCGATAACTAGAAGGTAGATAGCGATCCTTCCCAGGTTTTAGAATCGGGACAATGGTGGCCTCGCGCCAAGCGGATGGAAAGGTTGCTGTACGCCAGATACGATTATACACCTGCAACAGAAAGTGTTTACCAGCTAAAGATAGGTGCTGCAACATTAAAACGTGGACATCATCAGGCCCAGTTGCTGAGGGTCGCGATGAGGCCAGGGCCCACTCCAACTCCTGCATGGAGAAGAAAGCGTTATAACACTCGCGGTTCAAAGAGTGAAAGGATAGTTCATGCGTCTCAGTCCGATTCCTGATGGATAAGAAGTCCGGGTCGTAATGGGAGGAGCTAGAGACATTAGAAAAGGCGCCTCCCAGGGTGTCAGCGACAGCTCTAGGGGAAACTACGGTGCCATTATTAACCCGCAGGCCAGGCCCCGGGACTCGTGAAACTTTGCCGGCCACGCGACGGAGCTTGTCCCAAACCACAGATGACGGTGTGAAGCGATTAAAGGACTCCACAAAGCGGTGCCAGGATGTCTTCTTGCTGGCCTGTATGATGCGACGAGCTTGGGCGCGTAAGCGCTTAAAGGCGACCAGATTCTCGAGAGTTGGGTGGCGCTGAAATACCCGCAGTGCTGCCCGGCGCGCACGAACCGCCGCCCGGCATTCGTCGGTCCACCAAGGAACGGGTAGACGCCCAGGGCGGGCCGACGACCGAGGTATGGCACGCTCGGCCGCGGACAGAATCACGGAAGTTAAGTGATCCACCATCTGGTCCACATTTCCCAACACATGGTCGTCGAAAACAGCTAGGCTGCAGAAAAGGGGCCAGTTCGCTTTGTGTAGCTGCCAGATGGGTACACGTGACGAGGGTACATAGTTGGAGAGCAGGCTAGTCACGCAGGGCAGATGATCGCTGGAAAAGGTGTCCGAGACGACGTTCCACTCAAACCGATGTGCAAGCTGTGCCGAGCAAACTGATAAGTCTAAGTGTGAGAGGGTGCCTGTGGAATCAGAAATAAAAGTAGGTTCGCCAGTATTAAGGAGAGAGAGGTGATTCTGATGAAAGAACTCTGCAAGATGCCTTGCCCTTACGCAAGCCTTAGGTGATCCCCAAAGAGGGTGGTGGGCATTGAAGTCGCCCAACAACAAGTAGGGCGCTGGGAGCTGGGACACGAGGTCTAATAGGTCCGCAATTGCGAAGGGAGAAGATGGGGGTAGGTAAACAGAACATAAGGTGAAATAAAAACCAGGGAAACGAACAGAAGCGGCAACAGCTTGCAAAGTAGTAGTGAGTATGACAGGTTGGTAATAAACGTCGTCGCGGATCAGGATCATAGCACCACCATGTGCAGGAGTACCAGGCTCCGGTGGTAGATCGAATCGCACCGGAGTAAAACCAGGAAAGGTGAAAGTATCCTGTTGAAGTTTGGTCTCCTGCAGGCAGAAAATAGTGGGGGACAGCAAATTACCGAGCAGTTGCAGTTCGGTTTTATGCCTGCGTACGCCACGTGTATTCCATTGTAGAATGGACATCCTGAGCAAATGGGAAAAGCTGTTCACGAGTTTCACTTAACCAGTGGCTGTCGCTTCAACTTGCCCTTTTGATTTCTTGTAGGACTTGGGCTTTTTGGAGCAGGTGGTTCCTCCTCCATGGGTTCTTCAGATGGAAGAGGGTCACCGGGTGCCGAAGTAAGAGGAACAAACCGGTTTCCAAGACTGATGGGTGGAGGGGAGTCCCGCTTCGTGCGACTGCGTCCCCTGGTATCTTGGGAGCACGATCGGCGAGGAGGGGACGGGGAGCTGGCCATTGAGGCACCCTGTCCACTTGCAGATGTAGGTTCCTTGAGGAAGTCTGTGCGCTTCGGAGTAACTTTAAATTTCCTGGTTTCGGTACTCACAGAAATGGTCTTGGAGCCGGCAGGAGTTGACACAGCGGCGCGAGGAGTAACCACGATGGAGGTTACAGGGCAAGTTTGAGTACCCATATCACGCTTTGGTACTGGTGTGGAAACAATGGAACTGAAAGTACCAAACTTTAGGAGAGAAGGCTGTCGAGCAAGATGTCGTTTGCGGGCTTCTGAGAAAGAGATACGCTCTTTCACCCGCAGCTCCTGAATGGCCTTCTCGTCCTGGTAACGCGGACAGGCGCTCGAAGTCGCTGGGTGTGTACCTCGGCAATTTACGCAGCTTGGAGCAGATGGACAAGCTCCGTCATGAGCATCACTACCACAGTTGGCACAAACCGCAACCGAAGCCTTACACGAGATCTTAGTATGGCCAATAGCGCTGGCATTGGAAACAACGCATAGGCCGCGGGATATATGGTCGAACCGGGATAACCTCGTAACCTGCCTTGATCTTCTGCGGCAGGTCGAGCCGATCAAAAGTTACGAACAGCGTGCGGGTAGCCACCTGCACGCCGTCGCGCTTGACTCTTACACGGTAAACGTCCGTGACACCTTGGTCCGATAGGTAACCCTGGATCTCCTCCTCCGGCATATCGTCTAACAAGGAGGTGGTGATGACGCCCTTGCAGGAGTTAAGGCTTCGGTGTTTCTCAACATGGATAGGATATCCATGGAGTAGTTTGGCCTTCAATATCTTGTCAAACTGTATGGCAGTGTAACTCTCGACCAAAAGGGAACCGGATCGTAACCGAGTACAGGACTTCACTGGGCCGGCGATTTTGTCAAGACCGGATTGAATTATAAATGGGTTCACCTTTAAAAATGTCTGACCCTCTTCCATTCTATGTATCACTAGGTAACGAGCGGATGACGGCACGTGTACCTCTTTTTCTTCAACTTGTTTGCGGCGTTTAGGAGTAGTTGTAGCCATAAAGAGCTAAATAAAATTTCATCCCCCAGTGCTCCCCACCCAACACGGAGCCCAACAAGGGGTCATCCCACTGGGATGACAGGGCTACACAGGGGATATAGCGGGCTCGCCGTCCCACTCACCCTGGAGTTCAGTGCAATACCTAGTCCTGGCCGATTGACTAGGGGTGGGTTAGTCCCTAGCCTCCCGTTTAGGTGAAGCAGAAACCAAAGCAGTGTATCGGAAATGCGCACCCTCCCCAGATTCAGAAAAAACTGTCCTGAGCTCAGATACGCACCCCTCAACCACCAGGATAATCCTTTCCACCGACACGGGTCTTCACGCACGGCCTACACGTGGGTGGGCGATTTGACTGACTCCCTCACCACGAAGAGGAGCCCACACCGAGGGAGTCAGTTGGCTCGGGGCCCCGGGTGCGCCAAACCCGGACCTACCGTAGTAGGTCCCCCTGGGGGGGCTAGTGGATGGTGATTCCTCCATAGATACATACAAAAGTGCGGTTCCTTGGCAGTGATACCACACATCCGGCTATTGTGGTTGTAGAACTCTGTTCTCTTTGGCTTCTGAATGTCTTACTGCAGCTTTATATGTTAGTTTTTATTTATTTAGGTGGAATCTGGATGATTCCTTGCCCTCCTTGGCTAGGTGGGGTTCCACTCTACTGTCCACTGCCTGGAGGCCCTACGTTCCTTTCACTAACCCACCTACAGTTAACTTCGGATCGGTGAGATTGTGTAACAGAATATATCCCTTCCATACCGATAATGGCGAGCTATGCATATAGTACATTGGTAAGTGAACTCTACTGGGCCGAGGAAAACTGAAAAAACGAGACGCAGTCGAGTCTCTTCAATTTCCAATTAGCGAAAACACTTAAATACTCTAATTGCATTCATTCTTTTGGGAGATAATTAGTAATTTAATAGCTCTTATGAACCATAGCATTCATCTTTCCATTCTTGAACTTATTATATTTATAAAGCAAACGATAGAACTACAAGATAATATCACTGATATTCATTTAGCCACCAATGGATTAAATGATTCCAATAGTAATACTATTAAAAAATTATGTAATCCGTTACTCAGAAGTATCAACGCCAGCTATTTAAAAAATAATTAGAAACATGTCATTAAAAACATAATGCTAGACCAGTTGTATATTTAAAAGCTGATAAAAGTAATCAGTAATGTTAAATAACACTGATTATGATGACAGAATTACACAATTGCTAAATGATGAAGACAACTATGTATCTGTTAAAAAAAGATCCTCTTCATAGCTGTATAACAAAAGTTAACCAAGTGCTTAATACTTCAATTATATTATCTGATAGTGTGAAACGACAGGTAAAAGCCAGTAATCCGATCCTACCTAGGATTTATTGCTTACCAAAAACACATACAAAAGATAATAGCATGCGACCTATTGTCAATAATATAAGTTCGCCCAGCTATGTGTCAGAAAAATGGCTTACGAAGAAGTTTAGCTCATTGGAAACGTTTCAGTCTTATACTATTAAAAATTCATTGGAGTTAATTAACAAGTTAAAGAATGTTAAACTACACGATACTGATGTTCTGGTACCATTTGATATTAAATCTTTATTCACCAATGCTCCTGTAAATAGTATTGCTGCTTTAACTGAAAAATGGTTAGAATCCATTAATTTATCAAAGTTATTTCACTTTCAAGAACAACTTTTTCAAACAAATACATGGTTTGGCAATGGGCAACCCACTTTCAGCATTATTAGCAAATTTATACACGAGTTTCTTCGAAATAAAAATAAAAACTACATACCCACAGATATTTAAAAGTTGGTTTAGATATGTAGATGATATATTCGCAATAATTTCAGCTGACCAAATTGATAAATCATTGGAAACATTGAACTCTCAAGATGACCACATTAAATTTACAATAGAAATAGAAAATCAACTTCCTTTCTTGAATTTCTTGATTACAAAAGATAATGGAAATTTAACCTTCAATATTTATCGAAAACCTTCACATGTGGATAATTATATTAAATACAATATTTTCAACCCAATATTACATCAGCAAGCAGTATACCGATGTTTGATACAGACTTCTTCATGTACCATTATCGAAAAAACATTTTGCTTCAGAATTACAACATATATATCAAGTAGCTATTGATAATGACTTTCCATCTCCCTGGTTGATAGTATGTTTAAAAGCTAGTAAAAGGTTTCTGTTATATAATAATACAAACTTGAAACAAATTAAAAAATGTTATCTACAAGAAGTTCATTTTAAATCCAGGATTATCTAAAAAATTTGAATATATTTTAAAAACTTCAACATACAACTAACCTACAAAAATAACTTCAGATAAAAATGTTCTAAACAAACCATTGTCTAATTCTGTAGATATTATGAAAAAAGCTGGCATTTATTGAACCAATTGTCCAGATTGCACAGATATTTATATCGGAAAAACAAAAAGAAATTTAAAAACTAGACTTAAAGAACATCAAAGAAATATTAAACTGAAATGGATAGATCAACTGTTGCCAACCATTTCTGGAATTCCCAACATAATATTGGACAAGAGATACAACTATTAAAATCAATTCAAGAATCTTCTCATTTAGATATTTGGGAAAAAATGTACATGATAAGTAATAAGAAAAAAGTTATTAATTTTAATATGCCTTATTTAGACCCCATGTTGCAACTATTAACATCAGAGGAAGAAAGAAGAACGATTCCGAATCCCACCCGAGAGACGTCGTCTATTTCAGTTCAAGTCAACTCCAACTTTTACCACCAGGGGCAGGAGAAGATTCAACGATGTTAGGAAAACTCGACAATCAGAGCTTTAGTTATCTACATTGCCTGCAGATGGAAGGTTGCCTTCCGAATAGCGCTATGCAGCTACAATCAATTTGTTAAGAGATGAGTTTATGTTATATATGATCTGCCTCAAGTATTCGCAATGTTAATTATTTAACTTTATGATACCCTCTAACATGAAATATTCAGAACACAGGCTACCTGGAGATTTCAATGCTTCACTCCTGCAATCAAATAGGCAGGCAATATTGTTCTATTTATTCCTGCTTCAACCAATTCTTACGAAACGCCATAGCATCATTAGTATCTTTAGATTTTCCAGGTATGAGTACAGCCTATTTTCCAATTTTCTTCAATCTCAGAATCACACTCGCTCAAATTAGCCGCCATGATTACCATGGGTAATTATGGACTTGAGACCGGCCTACTCCGTTCATCTCGCGAAACATATATTGAGATTCAGTGACTGCATAATATCCTCGATCGTCATCACAACGAAAGTTGGATTGATTACAGTGCTTTCTTTTAAACTGTAACGAACATAATATAAATTTGAGGACAATTATTGAGGTGGTAAAATCAACTGTACGTTTGATTTTATATCTATTACTCAAAATATGAAGAATATGAAAATGCTAGTGGCCTAATCCTTAAAAGTACGTAATATAAGAGCGTAGGTTAAGTTGGTAAATGTGAATACCAAATAATTCAGTTTCCTGCAATGTCGACATAACCGGAAAGGGCCTTGCAATCGTACTACCTCTCAAAGCAATATGACTAAGTAGTCTTTCAGAAAACAAGTAAACAGATTATAAACCGGAAAGACTTAAAGGCGTCGTAGCGTTAGTTCGCTCATGGTGAACACTTTATAGAAAGCTCACACGGTGCGAAATACATCTTTGGCGTACAAATCCTTACAACGAATCATGAAATTAGAACAATTGGATAAGGATATTGCAAAATCACTGATAGGAAGCCCGTCTCGGTAGCGTGATGGTTAGTGTGTCTGCCTCGCGTTCAAGAGTTCGCGAGTTCGAATCTCACCTAGGGTGAGTTATACGGGTAAGATTTTTTTCCGAGGTTTTCCCTTTTCGTGAGAACACGAATGTCGGGTACTTTACAGATCCACGGACCTCGGGCTCATTTGAGCATCATTTCACCCATTTCATTCATTCATCGCCCGACATGAGAATGTTGGAGGAGTTAATTTAAAAAAAAATAGGAAATACGGGTTATTCAACCAAAATTCTCATACATGCGAAGCAACAAATATGTAATACGCTGTGGGCACAGAAATGCGTCACTTCAGCGTAACAACGTTAATACATGTGACTTAGTTAAATTTATCAAGTACGTTGGTCAGATTTAGCAGTACTCAGATCAGTTACTGAACATGTACAGTGGACGATACAACTGGGAAACACTAAGTTTAAGAAATAACGGGGACGTCAGTATCACGAATGTTAACTATTCCTTATTCAGAGTATTTTGAAAGAGTGAAAGGGGGAAATAGGGACATCGCGTGGCTAGCGCTTGTATCGAAACCAAAACATCCCAGGCAGAGTTGCAAGGTTTATGAAAGCAGACAAGTGACGCATGACGTATTGCACAAAACTTGTATAAATCCTCATAATTACCTATAAGTCTGTATGAATATATATATGATAGATGTTGGAAACGGTTAATGCACACCTGCTACTTATAAAGCAAATTCTTCGTCTATAAGACGTGGAAAACCAGTACAGAAGAACACGACACACGTTACTCAAATTGTGTACAATTTCTTTAAAGTAAGGGACGAAATGTATTACCCGCTGATTGCACATACTGTGGCAGCAACTGGCCTCCCCATAAATACATAGTAAGAACCACTGAACTAAGGTATTTTGAAGTATACATCTAAAACAAAGATGAAATGCGACGAAAACAAAACCGTTCGTGAAGATTATTAGATTGATGGCTTCTTCGTCGTTTTCAGAGGATGAGGAAAAAATTAAATAAGATACTAAGATTGAATAAATGGCAATGTACCTATCTATGTCAATGTAAATGTTTCATTTTTTTTGCTTGTGTGTCCTTCCTTAGCTTTTCTTGTGGGGGTCGTATGTAGTACAAATATATAAAATTAATTTATAATTAAGTTTATATAATAAAGCAATAAAAGTAATGTAATCCAAGTAAATCGGATTATGTACCCTAGTTTTCTTATATAAAATCTATCTGTTGTCCCAGCGTAAGAATACGCTGTTGAATTAATGCCAATTAAGTGAATAAGCAGCAACTATGAAAGGGATGCAAATGTTGCAACAGCGCACTTTCCTATTGTAATATGCCAGCACACGTGAGTTGCGGCAGGAGCAACCTACCTCCTGCCTGCCTCTCCCATTGTCTCAAAAGAGTGAATAAACTATAATACGCGACATATATATGGTATGTGGTTGTTTGTACTGGGTGGAAGATCCTGCTTCGGCCACATCTTAACCAGGGATTCTACATGAGTAACAAATATGTTCAATACGACTATTGCTAAAGAACCGTTTCGCCGAAAAAAAAAAATTGTATCGAACACTTGGAGCCAACCTGACGAATGGATATAAATGGTTTATTATTTCACCATCGCAGAAACATTGTGTAAACATTGTAATGGCTTTTTATCTTAAATCGAATGAAGTTAGCCTCAACTTAATGTTAAAATGTGATGCAAAGTTTAATTTCTACGCGAAATATGGCAACTTGAGGGCACTCGAAACGTACTGGTCCCGTGTCTCAAGTTTGGTTGCCTGCGGGTTGACTGGAGGTATCGCTTGGTGTTTGGTGCGAAGGTCCGCGGAAGGAGAAGGGAGGATTTAAGTAGTTCTCTACAATACGAAAGAACTTATCTTTGCGATCATGGACTCGTTCACATCGAGTACTTAGATATGATATTCATTTATGGAAAGTTGCAACATAATACTAGAAAAGCTGCACGTGCTCTTCGTGCAGAGGAACAAATAACTCATCTCATCGATGAAGATCCCAGCAGGAGAAGTCGACAAATCGCGGCCGTAGCAGGGGTATCCCACTCGACCGTTCTCAGAACGTTAAGAGAAGATCTGCAAAGTCCTTATCTGCTGCGGGTGCAGAATCTGAGAGAGATTATCCAGCGCGTGTTGCATTCTGCGAATGGGTGCTTAATCAAGCCGCAGACTTTGTACAACACGTTTTGTTTACAGACGAGGCATGTTTTACAAGGGAGGGCATCTTCAATTTTCACAACACATGGTCAGAGCAAACGCCCCATACTGTGCGAAGTTCCGATCAAGAGTTGAGATTTGCAATTAATATGTGGGCAGGCATTTTTAAAGGCGCTTTGCAAAGGACCCTTGCTGCTGGCACTAGGGCTGACTGTTGTAGCTTGCTTACATTTTCTTCAAGATAGTCTATGTTATTAGAGGATGACCATGTGGTTCCAGCACGATGAATCACCTGCGCATATAACTAACGTCATAGGTCAACACATGAAACATTTGCTCGGCGATGGATTGGGCGCGGAGGACCCATCACTTGGCCTGCCAGAAGTCCCGATCTCAATCCCTTAGATTACTTCTGAGGTAATAAGGGTGTATCGGAGAGAGACAGCTTAGGCGAGTTACGGGTGTTCGAAACAGCAAACGACACCAGTCAAGACCACGAAATGCGTGCAAGAGAAATTTCTCCAAAGTTTCCGGGCAAATATTGCAGCTAATGATCATTTCGAACACATTGTAGATAAGTGCAACATTTCGGAAGTTATACTAGGGAATAGCTAGGAAAACTCAACGCTAGGAAAACGAACCTCAGGGGGTTGAAGTGTGATACAAATTGTTGGAACGACATGTCTAGTGACGGTCTCCATTAAAATCGATGCTAACATTCTTAGTTCACTCTATTCATGGGGACATAAAATAGGGAAATTTACGAAACAGTCATTAGGGGAAAGCGATTTAGCTGAGGTGAACATGTGTAGTTTCAGTGCGTTTTCTATACCTGGTGTCCATTTGTCCGGTTTTCCAAAAGCTTTATGATACTGTTATGGATTGGTACTTTTGGTGCTTCTAGAGAATCATACTGTCCGGAGTGGCTGGCGAGAAAGATGATTGCCGGCGCAAGGTGAAGACATGGGCGAGGGAGGCTACCCAATACATCCTATCATTAAACGTACAAGGCCCTATACAAGGACTGGCTAGTTGGAGGGACATCCTAGATCAGCTAACCCAGGGTCCAACGGAGGAGACATTCCGGGAGTGTCTGGATGGAGTTATAGCACAGTTGGGTAGGATACTGCTGGAAATCTGACATACAGGATCAATATGAAGCCGAACATCAGGCACGGTGGCGGTGGTAAATTACGTTCCTCTAGGAAACAATATTTACATTTCCGACTGCCAGAATATGTTCCGCAATCCGTTTACCAGAGTGTCGTACTCAATACAGATATCGGAGCTACTGGCAAGGAGGCGGCCCCCATTCCTCAGTTAGAAAAGATGCACTCAGAGTTAAGTACCAGGGAGGAAATGAAGAAAGCTGGGACTTGCCGCCCGCTTGTACAGTGTCTCATCGTGTTGACTAGGGAGGTGAAAATCCGGCTCCGTGATGTCCGGAGGAAGATCTCTTCCGGGTTGGATTAGATGGTGAGAGGACATTTGGTTTAACAGGGTATGCCCCTCCTTTAAGCCTTGGTTTAAAATACCATCTTTCTGACTCCGGTGTATCCAGGAGATGGAAAGCAACAATCTTTGTCCCTAAAGGTGACTGTGATGTTAGTCCGAGCGTGTGGGCCCTGCTACGAAAGGCATACTCCTCGTCAAGACATCCTCCGCACTTCTTGACCGCCGCGTAATAGCTAAAGCGGATAAGGACTCAGAGCACGGAGTTTTATCGGGAGTGGTTCGTTCAGGAATGTTGCCGTTCTAAACCACGCGATTGAACTCTACATACTAGGAGGGAATAACCCGGGCTGCGGTCGACTTAGTGAAGGTAGATCGACATCGCTAATCATGCGCCTATCCTCAGCTGTTGGAAGGTCCAAGAATTCCTTTCTCACGTAGCCTTGTGGGGGACATGCACAAAGGAATTTACGCTAACAGGGTAACCCCACGTTGGTCAGCTCGGGTGAATATTGTAAGTAAATAATAGTATTCAATCCCTGTGTATGAATGTTTTATTGTAATATATAATTAAAGGCAGACGATGCATAACGATTTAGTTCACATGTTCAAAATTGATTTGTAAGGAGTTGTGTTGGATTAATGCAATAAGGAAGCTTATAATGCTCTCAGGACCAAAAATAAGGTGGTAGAAATGTGTCCTCCAGGAGAAAGTTCAGTTTTACGACACCTAGTCGCAGGGCCATTGTTTTAAGGCGTGAGGTGAAGATCTTTTGTGGCATTGTGAAATAATGCGTCATGGACAGAAAGACGGATACGCTGAGGGAAAATTCAGTCTTAATGTCAAATTATTTGGAAGCGTTGAAGTTTACTCGATAAGAGGTAATAAAATTCATATAACAGAGACGTGTTGCAATACGATTTAGCAAGAATAAATTTTAGAATCGTGCGCAAAGGAAAACATGAATGCAGACCAGAAGGTTTATCTAATGTTTCTTCTATGCACTCATATGTCGTAAGGAAGCATCAGTAGAAGAATAGCATTTTATATTAATATTGTGAAATACACAAATGATCGAGGAAATTATCCCTGATAGATGGTAGTAGGTGTCATTTTGAGCAACTTTTGTTACACCAACTCTTTGATATATTTAGTTAAAAGTTTGCACAAAATAATTATCCTTCCTATCGCGGTTGCACCGACCCAGGGTCACCTTTACACACAAATTCCCATACTAGAGTAGGTGTAGTTCGACCCATCTTTAAGCTCCTTAAATTTTGTGCGACTTTTTCAATAACCTTGTATAACATATAATCTGCTTCGAAACGACACAGAACCAATATAGCAGCCTTATAGCTTATACTTGAACTAGCTCGAAGTTTGACGTTTTAACTGCGAAACTCCTTCAGGTATGCCAGACAACTCAGGAAGCACTAATGTGTGATGACCACATACTCACACCTCAGAGGGTGTATTTCGCAAGCACGTGTCATAAAAATAAAAGGTTTTCTCCTTGTTCGTTGTCAGCAGAGCTATTCTAGATTTCCTATAAAGGGGCAAAGGACAGCTATTTACTTAAAACATTACCTACGACCCTACAGTTTTGAGTTTGCTTTTGACTGCAGAACATGCATATTTGGACCAGCTAATCGTCCATTTAGAAACCAGAGATCGAGTGTTTAAACAAATAGCAAAGTTGTTAATATAAATAACTAGAGAAGTTTCTCTAGTACCTCTAAGACAGTAATGTATTTTCATTAATAAATTAATTTTTTTCAATAAAGTGTATTATTCATTTAACTTCACAGTACATTATTACAATCGTAAAAGTAATATCCAACAACAAGAACTTGCTTTTAAATGTACAAATGCTTCATTTAGTATTACGAGCTAAACACAAAGTTGTCTTACTGCAAAAGGGGTTTAGCTGTTTTTAACTTGATCAGAGGAAGGATCGTATAGCGGCGGATCCCAGTTATTTGCTTGCATTTAATGTCTCAATGTCTCGGAAAGAAATATATTAGAGGCAAAAACAAATTCCTAAATAAACAGGTTCCTTGACTTGGTTTTGTACAGATAAAAATATGTTAGCTAATCATTGTACAAGTATAAGCATGTTTACAAAAACACGACTCTGCTTCCCAACCTCCGATTGCCACTCACGCGGCTGCATTTTTGGGTAACCGCCTAATCCAGCCTCAACGTGCAGTTTTATGTATGTAGTTTTATTGGCGTTCGAAATAGTATTTGTCATACGATCTGAGTAATAACACCCACATCTTGGGTTGGTGTCGTTTTGATCTAACATTTTCATGTCCTTCAATCTTAGTTTCCTCTTTCTTTTATAACCAAATTTTAGGTATATACTCATCGGAAACTAGTTTATGATGCTTTAATTCACTTCTTGGAAGACACGTTGTAATCCCTCCCGCTGTGTTCTCTTATTCCATAATTCGTCTGACCAGATACTTTTGTCTTCAGGGCAAATGGGCCGCTTGACCAAAATGATCCCGTCCCACAGTAAAATCGACAATGTGCAAATTCAGCAAGTGTTACCTATATAGTATTTTAAGTACTTTTGGCAGTAAAATAATTATTCAAATTATTGAAACGCCTTCGGGGCAAAAATGTCATGACCATGGAGTGTACAGGTCTGACCCTGACAGTTCGTTCTCGACTCTACCCAGGAAAAGAACCTTCAACGGCAAGGACAGTAGAGAAAATCACCAAGGCAATGGAACTAACAAAAATAGTGGAAAGTTCCATGGAGGTGGTCATCCCCAGGAAGACCAAACCAAACCAAGCATTCAAAATATTTGAACGACCTCTGGGTCAAAGTCGAAATGCTCTTTTCGTATATAAAGACGCGAGATTCGCAAGCTGTTTCAAAGGATAGCACACCCGTCACCCATGATGATAGAGGTCTGAGTATAGCCAAGCAACTCCTCGTTAGGCTAACTCAGCAGCAGCTTAGAAGGGCTTTAAGTTATATAGCTGGATATGGAATATTCAGAAAACGTCTAAGAACGGAACTATACCAAACGGATCCCATTTGTCGGTTCTTTAAAAGCAAATGAAACATCTAGCTCAGCTATTGTGTAAGGCATAACTTGACTTTTCGGAATAGTTACAACTCTGACAATTAACTATTGAAATACAGTCCCGTTTTGTTACAACTTATATGAATATATACCTTTTGTAATATCAGATGAAAAAACTCGAGAGCTAGCCAACAAAGTAATGTTTCTCCGGTTTCTCCTCAACACTTCTCGCCATTCCGAAACATTTGGAGAAGGCTGTGTCAGGTTCAGTTCTTGGCTTATTGGAAACTTTCTTTTCATATTTATCTAGCTATAGTAAGCAATTCTAAATTCTTTCAGCGTCCTACTTGTTAGTGATGTGAACAGACCAAGGCTTGGGCGAGATTAATTCATATGAGCCCCTATAATACGGCAGCAGTAGTAACCAGCAAAGACATTGGGCAAAAACATTTTCAAATGGATGTAAACTGTGTTAGCTCCATTCAAATGTACATTTAGTTAATTGGCAAATAAGCGTTTCAAGTTAATCAATTACGAGTAACCCTATCTTTTCTTTGAGCTAGTAAGAATTCCTAAAATGTAGACCAAGTTAACTTTTCGTATGGGTTCCAACTGATGTTGAATACAAGCATGTGCAATCGCTTTTGTACAACTGACTGTTTTCAAAGGGTAGAGATTTAGTAGCAGTTACGCTAGGATAGGAACTTAGCTTGCTTTATAAACAACTCTTACACTTGTGCTTAAAATCAGCAAAATGGTACAGTAACACATTCCTACAGGTGATATTTGTGGGCACCCAGTACGCTTATTATAGACCAGTAGTAAAGGAAGTAGAAATGTTTTAATTCTACCTTCTTATAAACGGAAAATGTGATACTATCTATTGACCTTAGAACACAAATTCCGCATTAAATATTGTAATTCAATTATTTAATAGCGTATGCTAAGGTTAAGTACGCATGTTACGAGTTTCAATTTATTCACATTTGATTGAAAACGAACAAGTTATCTAAATGTTAAACCTGTAAGTAGCGAGCACATAGAAACTAGTGTCTAGCAAGAACGACCGCTGATTCTAAATAAAGAATAATTAATAAAACCGTTGTATAATATAAAGAGCACAGAATAAACTACATGGCTACGTTGGAAATATTTTGACGAGCGTAGTAGTGGTTTAAATTGTTTCATGCTTCTTTTGATCGCCTTGAAACCGAAAGGCGAAAACGAAAAGCTCATAAACAAGTAGGTAGGTACAGGGAACGCCAGCAGATAAAGCTGATACCTACTCCTTCGGGCGTCACGAGAACAAGTATGGATTCCTTTCTGCAGATGGATTTCCGATTTTTTCTGCGTTCTTCTTTCTTCTTTGCCGACCTCTCTTCTCCCACAGGATTTCCCCTTCCATTTCTCTAGGTCTCATGAAGCAAAGGAAAAGCACTTCAAGTCTTTGGGACGATTGTCTTGACAAAGAAGTGGCTGCAAATAGCGATTTTTATCTCAAACAATTTCGTTTCCTCAGTTTTCATAACTATACCTTTTTTGTTTATCAAATACATTGTTAATCAAAAGGGAGATATTAACCAGCTACGTTTTCTGTTTTGATATTTGGTTACATTTACTGTGAAAAATTCACTTCATTTTTATTTTGTCTACAAGTTCCGGCCTGACTGCCTCTGTGGTGTGATAGTTGGCATGCTAACCATCAAATCCAGAGGCTCTGGATCTGATGTCCGACTGGATTATCTCTCATCCTCCCTAGTGTCTGAGTAGATGCGAGTGTGAGTTATGTAGGAGAGCGGGTCACAGAGAGCGAGTGACAATTTAATGAAATAGCCAAAACTAAACAAATTCAAAGTTTATCAGTGTAACCGAGTGAGCATCTTTGCTGCTGAATAGGGCCCGGATTTCGATGACCTGAAGAATATTAAAAGATGACCTTAAAACAATGAATGACATACTATTACATGCCTTAAGAACATACTGGAAGAAATTAAGATGGGAACATATTTATACGAGCATTTTAGTGCCATTATACTGAAGCTTCATACAACTGTTTATTCTCGACAATGAGTCAAGTGTAAGACCTAAAATATTTGTAATATTCTGCGTTGCATGTTACTCACCAGTGTCCGACATTTTAATTATGTATTTGTTATTCAACCGTACACCCGTGGACAAAAAAGTGTCATGTCTATGGCAGAGAACTCCACTTGTACCACTACCACTTGCAGTTCTCACAAAGAAGCTATGTCTGACTGTTCATGTATGTAGGCATACCAGGTGAGTCAGCCGCGCGTTATTTGTTTGGAAGGTAGGCCATCCATCAAACGGCATATGCGCTTTAGTCCAGTTTTGCGCTTACTAAAATGCATTGCTTGACGCTCTTAAAGAGAGGAATGTGCAAAATTGAGAGCAACAGCGGTTTAAGGCACAGAACGTACTCGTCGCTAAAGTACACCTCAAAAACATACGACTCGTTTACTGAGAGCGAATTCCAGTTTCCGGCCGATTTTACAAACTTTTTATTAGAGTATACATAGCAACGTAATTCAGTAAACGCCTCGAAAAATGGACCTATTATACGGGTACACTAACAACGTCAGCTAAAAAGAAAATGGTGGGTTCTTGTACTTAGAGCAAAAATTACGAAAAATTTAGAGACACGCCTCATCCATCATGGACCCGTACAGTGAAAACGGACATATTATTAAACAACAGCTTATTTACATTTTTGCATGAACTATGCCTCGTACATCTCAATTAATATGCATAACAGCTTTTTCCATTTAAGTAATAATATTAAAACGCCCGCAAATGATTAAAACTGTCTTAAAAGGCTAAATCAAGCACGAAAACTCGCGAGGTGGCAATGGCATAGCGCCTTGCATACAAGTCCTACTATTGAACGCGGTAGGTGCTTTCAGTTAAGTCTCGAAATAGCTGAATAGGATTATGACGTGTCCTCTGCGTTAAACTACAATGACAAAGGTTCAAGTCTCGGCATTGTAAATATTTTTTTTATCATCATCAAAACTTGGAGACCGAATTCACAATAATTTAATTATAAAATTCCTAAGGGTTTAGGGCATTATAATTTAAATCGTTTTTGGTTATTCGCATTTTGAAATAGAACAGATAATGACTTCTGCCCCATTGGACTGGCATGATGTAACATACGATAATCGATGGCTTAGCTTTCACCTGCATGGCAATGTGCGCAGACGGCGCAGTATTAATTGCTACATGTGGATCTTTTGATTGGTGGATAGCAGTATCGTTATGAGCCGGTGCATATGAGGTCTATTAGTGGCGTATAAGCGCTACGTTATGTCATGGTTTAGCATAAAATTAAAACGAAGAATGACAAATTTACATTTATTTGCACATCTTTCACATGCCATACTTTATCACTGAATACTGACTTCCAATGCATTACAAACAGCTTTAAGTTCTAAACTTTGAAGGATTGTCTTAATTACTGCACATTGAGAAGCTTCTTTCAACACCAACAGAAGATACAGTGACATACTTAAAGCAAACATATTGTGGGTTTCCAGCTCGTCATACAGGGAATACCTGGCATCAGAAATCATGAACTGTTCTTGTTTAACACACTTTCTATTTTAGCAGACAACTTTGCCCAGTTCATCTTGGGCACTACTTAAATTGCTTACAACTATTTCACCAATTCTAGTTGATTTTTAAGTTCACGTAGATATTGATTTTACTTTCAGGACGATGAAATACAAATATCACTTCAACTACTAGCTTCTACTCTGTAAAGACTACATTGTAACTGAAGGCGTGGTGCGACCCTCAAAAGTAGCAGCTAGATTCGCCACATACTCCTTCATAAGACAAGTCTTACAGTAGATGCAAACAGTTTATTTGGACGTATTTATCCGTAGTTGACTACAAATGTTTAACAAATCAAATGGATTTCCAAGAAGCTTTGCAACCAAACTCGAGAAAAATGACATTCTTCAAAATTATTTTTAACGGTTTATAACCTGTAAAAATGCCCTATCAGATGAAAATATCTAAAAATGCAGAATGACCGTTAAAATTGGTTTAACTACACTATCTTATCAGCCACGTATGCTTTCTACATAGTATCAGCATCAGAAAAAACAGCTGAAAATTCATATAAATTGGAGCCTTAGTGATCAGCACTCGTCCCAGAAAAGGTAAGAAGTCACTTGGCTTAGGAGGTTAAACGCTTCATGCACATAAATGGAACATTAAGAAAAAGGCACGTCTGAGGTATTAAATTCCACTCGTACATTCGATATGAGATTTCACTGGAACTGCTTTGAAGCTCGGTGAATACGAAGAAACACGTCCGTCGTCTGTCTTTGGACGGTATAAATCTCATATTGCACTTGCAGCGCTTTCCGCACTCCTGCACTAACTATTCTTACAGACCTTTATTTTACTGTTTGATGTTAGTCAAGATAGACGTTTTATTGCCTACATATTTGCTTTATAAGGGCAACGGGAATGTGGGAATACAATAGGCTTAAATGGCAATCACTTTATAAGGCTTGGGTCTATATGATGACTTTCAAATTATACTTACGTGACCAGATAAAAAAAAAGAGTAACTTTCCATTTGAGGAAACGAAAAGTACTTGAAAGTTCAAAGAAAGGAATACCTCGAGGGGGGGGGGGGGGCGTCAGTGGTGGAGCGTTCTGCTTTTGTTGTTCGACCAAGCTGTTGTGTGTTTTAGGAACCCTAGGAATAAATGTTTAAATTAAAATGACATTTTCGGTTTTTTAATTATATCACAAATATGCTATAGACACCTCTAAATGATCTTGGCCAAACATTTTTTCCACCCCGCCATTTTTAAAAGTTCAGCGACTTGTTTAACTCAGCGAGTGCTTCATTTTAACTATAATATGGTGTACCACAGCAGTACCTTTTATCCAGTTTTTTTATTTCGTATAGTATTTATTCCTTACATTTCAGGTTTTCGTTGATGTATACGTAAATTTGCATACATAATCTCGAGCGTGTTTAAAGATTTAAATATACATTTCATTACCTTATGCACTGGCTCGCAAAAAATAATTTATGCTGAAACACAAAATGTTTAAAATCCTCTACTGGAATCTAACGCTTCAAATGTTAACACCAAACTGGAACTGCTTTGACTCGAAGGTTTGGGGGCTACGCACCTAAGGACCTTTAAGGGTCCGGGAGGCTTCAGGGTTATTTTTATGACCGTGAGAGGCTTTGGTCCTGCGCCCAAAAGGGGAGAATTTTATGACAGCGGGAAACTTCAGCCCTGCGTGCAAAAGGCAAACAGATATACACATCTCCTGCTTGGTATAGGTACGCTACCTGTGAAGGCTAGTAGAATGCCTCCCAAAGCTGCAGGGACGGCTTAAATGGAAGCAAGTATACGTAATATTGTTTATTATGAAAATTATTCTGCTGTAATTCCCTGGTTGCTGTCACTACAGCATGCATGCTTGTGATAGCATTTGGTTTTTAGCAGCTCACAAATTGATTACAGCAATGCCACAACAATATCACGAATGACTATTTTACAAGCAGTCCTGGAAAGAGATGCCAGGTAATATTTGTAAGAGAAAATGTTCCACAGTTGGAGGAACTTAAAATGAGTGGCATATGAAACTGACAGTTGGAACAATTTTCAATTTTAGTGTAGTGGTATTTAAGTGAAAATTTGTGTGTAGTGTGCCATCGGTTTGTGTTTTTTTCCATTTAAAGCGAATATATCATTTCTGCGTGAACAAGGATATCAAATAGAATTGAGTGGTTAATACTGCTTTAGTGGTAAATTTGGTTGATTTTGAGTGTATTTCTGTGATATAAATGTGAAAATGAGTGCTAGGGCTAGCGATCTGTCGGGTGAGTGCGGGTCCTGCCGCAGGATTGTAAAATAAGGTGCCTTGTGTAATAAGTGTAATTTATGTTTTCACTGGGACTGTGCCAATACCAATAGTGATAGTATTACTGAAGTCTGAATTTGTGAACTCTGTTTATGCAATGCGTTAGTTTTAAGTCACGAGAACACCACTCTAAGCCTACGTAAGGAATTAGAAATTGCCAAATCGGCAATCCTTGTGTACCTACATCGCCAACAACACATCACTCCAACTACTATTAGTTCCTTCGTTGGGCACGGGGGTCAAGTCATATCATTAATGCTATTGTTATCCTGGTTCAGTGGTGTATAAATATCAGTCCAGCAATGTCGAAATCAAAGCAATCGTTGGATGGAACTTTAAAGGGAATTGGAAATCCGTATTTGTGTACAAGAGGAGACATTCAATGTTCAGCATGTAAGGCTGCAATAAATGTAAATAGAAAACATCCAAATAATACTGCAACACTAAGAAACTTCTAGAATATAAACCTCTTAAAAGTCAAAATAATTAACAATTTGACACTACTGATCGAGGCCAAAGTAAATCGACATTTTTGTTAGATATTTTTGTGAAATGATTCATTGCAGTATACCATTAGAAAAAGTGGATAATATATATTTTGAAAACATTTTAGAAAAATACACAAAACAGGAGGTTCCACGAGCGGAAACACTTCAAGGGTATATCCGCCCGTGTTACGAAACAGTGCTACGAACCATAAGAAATACAGTAGCAAATAAAATCTGGGTTTCACTTGACGAAACCATGGATGAGACTGGGAGGTGTGTCGGAAATGTTGTGGTCGGTATATTATCACCAGATAACTCAGGAAAAACATTGATTGCAAGTGAAGAATTAGATAGTTAACCACCGAACTATATGCAATATGTTTAAAAAGCCCAAGAGTTGTGGCCTAAGTGTATTAAAACAAAATGTGCTCCGACTATAAGGTGTACAGTATTAGAAGGTACTATCTTTCATAAAAGTAAATACCCAACTTAGGTGAGACGTGCGCGAAGGGTCAGCTAATTCTCAGGCGTGCTTGCACTTACAAACCATCGTTTAAGGCGGGATTTGAACCCGCAACCTTGGACCCAGACCAACACTGGTCGTCTAAGTATTCTGTCTAGGTTGTTTTATCCATACAAATCAATTTTCAAAACAATTTTAGCTTGATTTCTTCTGTGTACAACAATGAAATGCAAGTAAGTTCTTTGAATTCTGTAACGTGTTCACCGCTATCACAAATCTGCTGGCCATCCCTTCTCCCAATGCAGGTTTTCATGCAACAAGTAAACATGTGTGTATTAATGTTGACGTTTATGACACTTATGAATAAAATTGTGCACTTTGATGGCATTTTCAGAGGCCGCTGATGATCTAGTAGTTGAACGCCCTTAAACCTACAAAGAAATAATTCACATTTTCAGAACTCTACTCTATTCTACACCACATCAAACTAAGTGTACCGTTCTGCCCCATGTTCCCCTAATTGCATGCCCCTGACCAGTCGCAACGAAAAGGCGGTTCTTACGCAGCAGAGTCTATAACTGAATTCAAGGAAGTGAAATAATTTTCCTGGCATTCCTTTTCTAAGTTATCCATACTGCACAGCTGAAACTGCGGTTCGTGTTACCGGTGGTAACATTTAACCAAGAATTATTGTTGCCTGCATTTTCTTCAGGTGTGAAATATGTGCTTATAAAATACACAACGAAGAGCCAATATCAGGAGCCTGCATTTCATGCACCTAATAGAAACATTGCTTTCTCTTAATTTGTTAGCAATTTGTTAATTTGTATACATTTTCATTAGTTACTTTTGTGGAAAACTTAGCAATACAATTGTCAAATAGCGCTTCTGAAATAGTTCTCTGCAACCTCAGATGGCTTTGACGGTTTACCGATTGTCGATATTTATATACGCTGTCGATATAATCTCGTTTTGCGGAAGATATTCCTTTGTTATTACTTCTCTATGGGTAATTTTGGTGTCTGCTTGTAAGAGGCTAGAAATGGAGATTAAATTGATTTATACTTTGTTTAAAAATAGCAGTTTAGTATTACGCAATATTTTACAGGTTTTCAATGTGATATTTAACAAGTTTCATTTCCAGAGACAGAATTGTGCATGTTTAATTAGGAAAATGCTTTACTGGGAACAATTTTTAGAGTGCATACGTTCTGCAAGAGCATGCATGCAGTGGGAAGTAGTAAAACATTCGAGGAGAAACTGCTATGTTCATGGAATTTTAATAGAGTATTGGCTTCATTTAACTATGCAAAGAAAGAACAAACTATCGACAAATATAGGGAATCTTCATCATTATAGAGTTTGAAAATAAAACACTTGTGTGTGACATTTTAATAGCATCTCCCACAGGTTAGTAGAGTTAAGTTATTTAGTTGGCCATGTCTACTCTTCTCATCATTGCTTCTATACCATACTACAGTTGGTAGATCCTAAAGAAACAACTTAAGTCCAGATTGACTGAAAACATACACAAGTCGTGCATCGCTTTTGAACACACATTTAAATGAAAGCTGGGATACGAGTCATATTAACAAGTTACACTGCCTTAATTCATACCAAAATGCTCGAACTAGCAATCTACAAACCTAGATAAAACAAGCTGTTTAATTTATAACTCGTCGAACATCACCCACTCCGATTGAAATTGGGATTGACAGATCGGAATAGCCTCCCCTTAAAGTAACGTGAAGATCTAAAACATTGTATTAAATGGCAGTTCTGTAGACAACCTTAAGCTAGATGCTATGCATATTTGAACTATCATGGAATATGGAATTTTATTTTGGTGCAATACAGTGGACAGTAAACGAATATTCCTCGCACAAAAGAAAATTATAAGAATTACTTCCAATACCCATAGAACACCTCACGCAAAGATATTTTTAGAAGACTGAAGATATTAACTCTTAAACCCCTAGCGTACCAGCCCATGAAGGGCCAAGGCTTGCCGCCCTTCCGCTGCGTCCCCAACCTCTGCCCACTACAGGCGTCATTGGTGGAGTTCAGTACTGGAGGGTGGGACGTGGTCAGCGTCCCGAACCCTTCCGGCCAGTTACCTTAATATCACACTCCAAATCCGTAATACAACACTTATCCATTGTGCTATGAAAGTTTGCTACCGAACTACACATTTAATAATAAACACAGCAACTACTAAAAAGATGAAAATCATATTGAACTTCCACTCTAAATATTCGCTTCCTTTCCTTTATTCAGGAAATATCAGTTAACTAAATCGTGACTACTTCCTTTGTACGTCAAACCCAGTATATGTATGTACCCTGCGTTCTTCAACTCTCCCTATTAATGACGTCACAAACGTCACATCCTCAAAGGTCAGTGAACTACTCGTACTTCATAAAGCACGGTAAAGACACCAGTTGTTTCTGTGAAATGGAACCTGCAACTCGTGCAAAGACTGCACCACAACTACAGTACAATTCATTCGCATTGTGTCATTTGATAAACCACGGTGTATTATCAAATTCTCGCCAGTGTATCAATTGTGCGGCAATTTTAATCGCCAACTGGGATACCAAAACATTAAACATTAAAGAAAAAGAAAGAGTTCGCCTTCAAAGCGACCAGGTGTAAGAGTCGAAATAGACGAAGCAATAGTGGACAAAAACATTAATTGTGGCCGTGCTGTTTAGGGGCAGTGGATTTTCGGAGGCGTAGAGCGACAAAATCCACTGATAATTTTCGTCGTGCCTGTGGAAACTAGCGATAGTGCCTCCTTATTAGGCGCCATTAAATAATATATTTTGCCAGGTACCACAATCGTCAGTGGCTGTTGGAAGGCGTTCAATTGTCTTTCTGAGGAAGGCTTCCTGCACCACAGTGCCAACTTTGTAGATCCAAATACTGGGCAACGCGCTCAGAACATCGAACGGTTCCTCGTTACGCACACAAAAAGACACTACAGTGGTTACCTGGCTCAGTTTATATTCAAGAGGGTCTATGCAGGCCACCGAAACAGGCTGCAAGCGTTTTTTAAAGCTGCAGGAATACTCTACCCTCAGCACCATCTATAAAAGGTAAGACTTTTACATCAGTAACTAACTAAACTAAACTCCAGTGCAACAGCCAATGAAGGACCAAGACTTGCCACCCAGCCGCTGCGTCCCCCACCTCTGCCCACTACAGGCAGTACTAGAGGGCCTGACGTGGCCAGCTCCCCGAGCCCTCCAGGCAGTTATAAGGCCTTCGACCTGGGGCCGCTACTTCTCCATCAAGTAGCTCCTCAATTGGTCCCCCCGGGACCTAATGAGGCTGAGTGCACCCCGTGCCAGACCTCGAACTACTTCACCAACTCCTAGAACAATATCTTAAACACTAACGAAGTTTATATACACATACTAACCTCACGGGCAAAAATTTTGATAACACAGGACCCTATTAGGCGTTCAAAATTGGTCAGCCATTAAATAAATTCAATAAATTCAACTATCACAATACTATTGTACAATAGTAACACGTTCATAAAAGTGATAAATACACCACTTTTAACCGAAGGGGGATGACCTTGACAGGCGAGGAATCATAATATATACATTTAGAAATAGATCAATTTCTCAGGGGGGACCTTTGATTTCCCGAAGGGTAGGGGAATCCTCCCGAACCACTCCCTGAATTCATAATTGCGTAAAACGTCAGAAAACTTCAGCAGAGTACAAAAGCTGTAAACATAACATTAAGCTAAGACAACTTTTTTTTAGCTAATTGTTTATAAAATTGGCCGCTCGAGAAAACGATTAAAATATAACGCAGTAGATGCAGTTCTTATTGCTGATTACGATTTTGAAAGTTTTATTTGGCGATCAAGCTTCGTTTTTTATTTATGAGCAAATTCCGTATGTACGATGCAGCGATTTTATTTGGCTTATGCGGTGGATATTTAGTAAATGTTTATAAACGATTATAGTATATGCTAAAATGACAGTTCATGGTTGATTTGGTATCTGCAGTTTGCGTGGTTTATTATTTAAATTAGACATTTCAATGAGCTACTGATTGTGATAAGGACGTATGTAAGTATATATAATTAAATAATTGCGGAGATATACATAAACCATTGCCATACAAAATCAAAACGGAACAAAAAACGAAAAGCGACTTCTTAGGGTAAATAATTTTCAACAAAATCTGTGGAAATTTATAGTTAGCAAACTAAGTTTCTCGACGCGCCGAAATATTTACTCCCATTACTTAGTTACATAATTAGCTATGAGTGACATCTTTTGTCAGTTGAATACGTACACGTTTATTAAATAGCAATTGTGAATACCTTATAGTTGTTGGAACTAACGTCAAAATATTGGGATAGCTTTGTTTTTAAAATTGCTACGAAACATTTAATGTTTTTATCGATTTTCATGAAATATCAGTCATGTATATCCTTAAACAACCAAGATAACTCCAGAAGGTATTCTTATCCTCATCAAAAATTAAGGGTGTTGAGCTTATTTTAGCATGCTAAAGAATAAACAGTTTACTGTTCCAGTTTTATGAAATATTTAATTTACTCGTTTTACATTTTAGAAAAATTAAAAAAAAATATTCTAGTATTTTCTTTGTGAAGTATTTACACGATTATTTTGCATGCATTTAGTTATAGTGCTTGAAATGACCTAAAAAGATTCTATCTGACGAAAAAAAAATGTAAGCAAGGAATTTCTCCCTAATGCTTCAGTACTCAGTACTCTGAGAAGTATTTGTTTGAATTGTGTAATACTCTGAATGCCATAAAATTAATTAACTTTGAATGTTACTTATGCATTTTTGCACTCAATCGCAGTTATCTAAATCGTTTTATTAGTAAAGATCCCTTAGTTTACTTAATTCTTAGAGGGATGCAATATATAAAACCATAGTTTTCTTAAAACTGCTATATAGAGCTCCGCGGACAAACGGCACAAGTGACAGTTTTCTTGACATACTAAACTTTAGCAATAACTATGAAGTACATAAACTAGATCTGGAAAAACCGCAGAGCACTGAAGTATAGGCAATACGATTTGTTCAAACTGGCCCACCCTTAATTTGCCTTATGGAATATCGACGAAACTTTCCGAAGTTACTGTAGTTGCAAGCAGAGGTTCCTGGAAATAATGAAACCTTAAACGCTATGAAGAGAGCTTGGCCTACTTACCATTCAAGGTCTCTGGAATCCGAGTGGCTGACAGCTGTTGTGAGTTCGCTCACTGTTGGCAGAAAGGATACATATTTCAATTCAATCTGTTTGAAAGAATATAAGAAAAAGTTATAACTACGCATTATTAAACTACGTATGTTTATAAGTGGTATAACACCACAGTTTAAGGGTACACAAATCCTATCTCAATGCTAAACCTCTTAAATTCACTATCTTGAAACTATTTCAGAAATCAAACAACTTTTTACAGAATGCAATTAATATATTGCTAACTACGCTGATTTACTTATACCAGTAAGTTTGTACTTTAAGGAAAAGCAAAATATTTTGTTGATCATGCCATCTTAATGAAGCTTTATCAGTATTTTGTTTAAATCACCTGTTGCACTCCAATGACTATCTCGACTCATTCTTATCCAAAGTTCCATAAACCCTTACCTGTCTATATACTTCATGTTAATCGAGATAAACAGTCGTAGCAATTGTTTTATTATTTATTTGCAGGTACAAAGAGAATATGGTAATTCAGGCTTTGAAATTCCATTCTCTTTGCACAAACAGAAAAAAAATGACCGCATTAAAAAAAAAAAAAAAAAAATGTGAAAGAGTGCACTCCGGGTAGCGCATTCAAAAGGTTCCCGAGTTCGAATCTCGGTTGGGATGAGTCAGCTATCCGAACACTGTTTTCCCTTATCCTGTGAAGAAATGCATAACTAAGCTCTATGTAACCTGGTCTCATTTATCATTTTACCGATTCATTCACCTTCCGATGTGATCTAAACTTGATAAAAAGTTAAAGCATTTTAAAACAAACTAACAACCATATATATCACAATTAGCTCAATATCTGAATGCTTCTGCTCTTAACATTTTTGTGTTCAAATATTTTGCTTACAGCCCATGCATAGTCATTCATAATATTTCCAGCAAATTAATCTACATTTCATCCGTTATCAAAATATCTTAAAAATGTTTTAATCTAAATTATTTACCATCTTAAGATCACTTATTTTTAAAATACTTTTACATATAAAGTACAGTTTGGGATGTAAACAGAACGGAGTTTCAAAGCCATTACATATCGGCAAGGTGTAAAAAATATTTGACCGTCGCTTAAAGGCTACTGTATTCGCCTTGTTCTGGTACTTGAAAAGAAACATGCATTAAAACTATTTCTAGACTTTTGATCTCCACCAACATGAAATAAAGAATAATCTGTACAAGAGGGAGAAAAGACCATGTGAGTGCAGCACATCAGATTTTTCTGTGATCATTCGCTTCTTTAATTAAAGCTCCTCGGGTTATCAGCCATCTCAAATTCTTAGCCTCCATTGCCAACTGCATAAGAAACAAGTGACTATCAAAATTATGGTATTTTAAGCAGTCCTGTTCAAGCTGTGCTCAGCCTTATGCAGTTGTCCCCTTAAAATTATTTGCCTCTAATTTAATTCCAAATATATTTTACGAGTCTGTAGTAATGTGTTTATTGCAGTGTAAAACTGGGACATCAAAATTTTGTGATCATTGTCCAGACTGCGCTGTGCTGTTTTTCTGGTTATAGTCTTAGATTGCGTTTTTGTTCCTCACATCTGTCTTCAATCGTACGACCTGTCTGTCCTATTTATGTATGGAAAATATAGGAATTTTGTAAGCACCACGTGTTTTAAAACAAAGGCTGTCCTTAACCACCAAAGAAGCTGAGATATGTGTTTGAGATGCCCATTTATTTATTAATTATTCGTTTCCTGATGATGGCCATGGAGTTATTGCCGTAAGCTCGAACAATTTTATAAATGTTACACGGCTGGTAACCCGAGAAGTGGTATTTAGTAACCATCACCGTGAAAACTGTAAATCTTATACTCAATTGTTTTTCGCGATCAGTGACCCACTTTGACTGTCACTTCACTATTCTGTATCTACGTGCCTTTTATCTACAGCGAAATATGATAGAAATTTTTTATAAACATGAACCTGGATTCGTATGAGGTAGATAGACAAATAAGCTTTTGTAGTTTGCAGAAGGTGTATTAAAACAAGCGATTTAAAGTCAATCCTGTAATTAATGGATATGAATGAAAAATTCATCAGATCTTTTATGTGGGTTATATTATATGTTCTAATTATCTAAATGGCCTCGGCGGCTTGCTTAAAATGAGAAATAAAAACTATTTTGGTTGCAACTGTTTATATTTGTAATTCACATCATGGCCTTTTATTCAGAAATAAAACCATTGTTTTAAACAAACGTGTTTACAATTAATTACTGGTAATTGACTTCAACTCATTTCAATATGAATAAACATCTCGTATGGGTAAATTAATATATAAATTAAATATACTATCCATTGCTCACACTTTTGAACAAAGTTGTGAAGTTTGTAAATAATTCTTTTAATAAAATTTATTACGTTTCTCTGATTCTATTTTTAATATGTTCCTTTTGACTAAAAACTTTAACATTGGTTTTGTCAAATGAAAAGAAATTAATTATTAAAATCAGCTTTTCCACCTTTGAGTTAGAAATTTTTATGATTTTCAACATTAAAACCAATCACTTTCGCTCCCGTATTCATACAACCAAACTCTGTAGTGGATAGCAAATTATTCTGATTAAAGAAAAATTCAAAATACCAACCGGCAATTGAACTCGGGACCTCTGGCTTTAGAAGTCAGAGCGCTGTTCACTCGACTGCACAGATAGTTAAATTGACAATTATTAACTATTTTAGTACCACGTGTGCTCTACTTGCCACGTGCTGTTACCTTTGCAACTGTTTTTAATGTAACATTCCTGTGGTTACGTTTACAATGGTATGAATAAAAAAAGGCTACAGTAACAAAAGAAGTCATATACTTACAAATTGCTGTAGTCCCGAAGTTCATTTCTCTTACCACTGAGATCACACGCGATCGATCATATTCTTCCTGTTTAAAAATAATGGCACGGGCTCAATTTTGGACCGTACAGCCATAAAAATCATTGAAAAAACAAACGTTTATCGAAAAGATACAAGTCAATACACAGATTAAGCAGTATTATGCAGTAACACGTGAAATATACTGGGATGGTCAAGATAAAGATGGCTACAACATGAAACACGTGGGGAGACAAACCGTCATTAAGTTACAATACATGTAACTAGGCGTAATACACATTAAATAGAAAAACACTTAGGAAACTATCACTTTTAGGAGACGCGTATCTTCCAAGAATAACTGGTGACGATGTTGAGTAATGAAACACCACTCAAGACGTGAAGACAAACTCGGGAACGACAGCCATCACCTCACCCGATTAACTATCAAGTGACGTATGTACAGGTGACGTCAAAAGTTCAGGGTTGCCACTCATGTTATGACCAATGCCAGTGTAGTGGTTGAAGTAAAGCGATATTTCCCCAAGTTGAGAGATTTTGGTGGGCGTAGGATAGACAGCTTACTATAGGTACAAAAGAACTGTATTATTTATGCTTAAAAATCTATGTTACATTTACGACCTTCTTTATTCGCCCTTTTACAAATTACTCTGACAAAATCTATCTATTACATGTCAATCGAGAAATTTCCTTAATGCGTAGGTACAAGGGGAGTATAGGAGTACAGTAGGTTTTAAGCAATAGTTAAATATTTTAAGACCGGTTCGCTGTGACATTGCTTTGAATTTCCGTTCTGGCCAAGAAGGAAAAATTAATAACACCTTCCCATCGCACATTTGAAACGAATGGAAGAACCGGAAAATGCAAACCAGTAACAAGAATATCTCGGAATGGTTAACTACAAGAAATAAATATAGCATATGTGTGGTTTTAACTGGATTATATTTTGTACGAAATAAACATTTTAGCCTACGGTTTACCATTTATGCAAAAGTCGTGCATAATGAAGAGAATTTCAGAGGCTATTCCAAGAAAATTCAAGACAAACTATTTTCACTCTTAATGTCGTAAAATACGTAGCTATTTTAATCAAAGCAGTTATTCTTTTTAGAAATCTATAATAAGGTAGAAATTTCCATGTAAAGGGTATAATTCGTTTTAAAATCATGTTGGAGTATATTTATGAGATACTAAACTTGAAAGTAAATTTAGAACTTCATTAGAAGTATGCTGTTCACTTACAGGTACAAACATCCAGGTCTTTTAAGAACATTTTTTCGGATTCTAAGGGCTTGAAGACATCTTTTAAAATATCAACATTTAAGTCTTGGCTAAAATGCAATACTTTTTTCTCTACCTATTAGTTAATGGTACACAAAGTATAATCAAATTCCCCTTTCAGGAAACTGAGGATGTAATTCGAAAACTTAAAAATATGTATAAGTTACCATCAAGCAAAACCTTTTTGATACTCCACGAGTAAGTTATGCTCAAGTATTGAATGATGCACATTCCATAATATTCAATTTAAGTTACAAAGAATATAATAAAGTTTTATTTCAACTCATATTTTCCAGTCAAATGTGATTTTGATTATAAAATCTGTTACTTTTATAAAGATATGTGTCAACTGCATTGCAGAAAATTTCATAAATACACATAAGTGATTCAAATTACATTTGTAATTGTAGATATACACAACTATACTGTACCACCCAAACAAAGTATTTCCAAGTGGAAAACAAAAAAATTTGCTGATACTTGCATGCTTTTAGTTAACAAACTTTTAAATGTATCTTACTACATTAGTAATGTTAAGTCATATTTTCCTTTTTAGATTTTACCCGACATTTAAAGTTGATGAGGGTCATGTAAACAGATATCACCTAGTATTCAAGCGCAAGAGAAGCCCTATGACATATCTTCCTTGATCTAGTATTTAAATGCTAGCTAAAGAAATAACACATAAAATACCTAATAATGTTTTATTCTGCCATTAAGCCAATAGATCATACAGAAAACCAAGATTGATTTGCAAATTTCGCTACTTTGAACATGCCCCATTTGACTACTAGCCAACAGTTATTTTAACAGCCAATGTAATTTGGTAAATAGTTTATTTTTTACGTTTCATTTGTATAGCCCCTTTTAACTTCTCTGACTTAAACAACTGATGGTGTTAATATTCGCTGAACTGCAGGATTTCTTAACGTTGATTTCTCCTATTTGTACTTTCTCTATTACGTATAGTAAGAAGAGGAATTATTATATTGCACCCAAGAATTCGATGTAGATTTTTTACCGGAAATACAATATGCTTTGTGGTCCCCTGAATCCAACAAAGCATTTTTAGAAATGTGCGTGTGTGTGTGCAAGTGTGTCTGTGGACAGCGTAACTCAAAAACAAAAAGTGGGTTAGAAACCAAAGTTGGTACATAAGTTTGATATACTTTAAGGATGCGACACGAAGATTTTGAAGAAAATTCTTCCATCTTAAACTATCCCTTAGATGGAAAATTTTTCGAAAAATTGCATTTTCTCTAAAATAGCTAACGATTTTGATTGAAATGCCATATGTTTGAGATATTTTTATGACAGATGAAATGCATATTTTGAATTTTGTGGCTATAGCCTATGTGGTCCTGTTTACTCTGGATGACTTGCTTAACTGGTAAAACGTAAAGGGTAGACCTTATCTTACTATACAAAAAAAAGTAGACCTCGTTAAAACACAGTTTATGTCCAAATAAACTTTTTGTAGAGCGAACTATTCCGGAGATACATATACCTGGTTATTTGTGAGAGTTTTCGAATAGTTTCGTCAAATGGAAGACGATTATTAATTTGTTAAATCTTAGGCGTGCAAAGAGAGCGGAATCTCAAAGCTTTAAAACATTTGACTATCGCTCAAAGTCTACTGTATTCTAATATTCCCCTTGCTCCTACAAGGAAATAAGCAATAAGATAATTTCTGCAAAAGTTTATATGAACTGCCGGTCTGGGTGGCTCAGTTGGTTAGACGCTGGCCTACTGATCCCAAGGTCGCGGGTTCAAATCCGGCCTAGACCGATAGTTTTCACTTTTTCTTCTTTAGTTATGCTGTTCATAGGTATACAAACACCTGCGCGCGCACACACGCACACATTCACACAGGACATGTAGACGCACACACAGACATTTTTTAAGACATGCAAAAAGTGTAGCCCATTCTGCCATATCCCAAAAGAGGATTTTGGACTCTGAAGTGCACGAAATTTAGAGGGAGGTGTAGAAAATTAAAAATTGGTAACTAATATAATATATTAGTTACCAATTTTTAATTTTCTTTTCTTGATTGCTCACTTTATTTTAAAATACTAAAAGCTGGGGTGCTATTTGGAAGCACTGATGGTATTTTAAAGATTTAAATTGTTAATAACATTTGAAGTAAACAGGTACTTATGTAAGAATGGCCAAACATTGAGATTAAGTCTGAGAAACAATCTGCCAAATATGTGGTCTGCAGATGTTTCTACAAGATCGTAATTTATCGATATAGAACCTCAATTTGCATTTCACGGAAAATTCTGCCCATTAAACTGCAAGTTCTTAATCAAAATATGGCATTGTGCCCAAATTGAAGCTAGTTTACAAGAAGAATCTAGTACGGATATATAAATACATGAATTTCAAACAACACTATTAAGAGAATAAACTAGGTAAATGTGTCAAATTATACATATGCTAATTTTAGCCTCTTTTTGCAAATAAATTAGATATTTCCGCCCTACTTATATGCCAAGAATAACGCAAGAAAAACAAATGGCTTTTAATGGAGAAATGGACTAAAGGAAGGTTCAAAATTAATTTTGCATATCTGGTAAACCGTGAGAGATACTGCATAAAAATGTAAATACCAATAAAGCATACAATTTATAACAATGAGTCATTTCGGGGGGGGGGGGGCATAGTCGAGTGGTTACACCGTTCGCCTATCACCAAGGTAGGTTAGATTTGACTCCAGGAATCCACATGAAGTATTCATGGTGGACGAAGCAGATTTTCTCCGGTTTCTCCGGTTTTGCCCGCTACTCATTCCACCAACGGCTTTATCGTTACCTTTCCATTCATCTTTTTTGCCTGCATTTTATATCATCCTCTTCCTCACTCCCTTACCTGGTGCTGGGTTGACCACCCGCTTCCAGGTGTTCACTCCGTACTCTGCTCCCCGACAGGCATCTGATCTTAGACACTGGCTTGTAAGTCCTGAGGGGTGTAAGTCCTGCATAAGGGGAGGGTAATGAGATAAAGAGGAAGTGAATAATTTCTGAGATACCTATTCCTCATTATTCTATGGATTTTGAAATACAATTTTTTCCAATATGAAGTCATTATTCATTTTTTCCCTACTAGTATGTACATATATACATGTTCTGGGACGCCCTGACTTTAAAAGAAACCATTTTTAGAAGGTCAGCGTGCGCGCCTGCATGTAGGTATGGTGTGTGTGTGTGTGTGTGTGTGTGTGTGTGTGTGTGTGTGTGTGTGTGTGCGCGCGCTTCCGTCTGCAAACAGCGTATTTCAGAATCTTGCTTAAACACCACTCACTTTTTTTCGGAATTTTATGGTTCATTTTCACTCCTAATGTGGTTAGTCAACAAAAATACAGTGACAAATAGTAGGTGTGGCGATCTTTTCTAGGTATTTGACTGGAAAATTCTAATACAGACAAAAGTAGTAAATCTTGATTTTTACACAAAAAATTATTCTTAAAAGTAATACTCCTCACAATGTCGCAATTTAATTCATATCTTCCTAAAACGTTCTATATATGTTAACATCTATATTTTTTAAAATGGTAAGCCATTCTTGTTCTACCCTTATAATTGTTTACAGAGTATTGTCTATATCAACTTTTGTTTAACTCCTCATAATGTGTGTATTAAAAGGCTTCAGAGCAATTATTTAAATATCTTCATGAGAAGGAGTTTTCAAATATAATTGAATTTATTTTAGTAAATAATTAAAATGGTGCATCATAAGAGCGTCAAATTTGACAAACATCTTAATTTTGACCACTTCAAAAAACTCTAAATATATGGTACAAATTGGATAAAAATAAAAATTTTTCAAAACTCGGTAGGGTGCCCCCTTAGAGATAGAAAAAACCTTACTGCACAAAAAATGTGTACATCATTAAATCCACAATATATGCCAAGTAAAACTGTTGCGGCGCTAACCATTTTCGGAATATTCTTGTTTATCCGTTTGCATATTCCAATACCTTTCTAAAGAGAAAAGTTGTTAGTCTCCGTTCCCCCGCCCCTTATGGTAATGCGAACCGAATTTCAAACCCATTACCTATAGTGACTTGCTGTTAGAGCATTTGAATATCATTAGATCTAGCATGTTCCCGTTGTGCCTACGAGGAAATGTGTGATTATACGAGTGCCAGTTGTGTTAATTTCTCCATCGCTTAATATGAAACAAGCAGCCTTTGTAATAATAAAATTATTGAGGAATAGGTAGATAACGCCCTGTGAAAATAGCTCGTTAGATGTGTACTTTCTCTACTGGAAAGTAGAAGGAAGTATTGAATCCCACCCAAAAATTCGATGTAGAGATTTCACCGGAAATATACGTTTTGAAACCCCTGAATCCAAAAAAAGGGCATTTTTAGAAAAAGGTCTGTGTGTGTGTGTGTGTGTGTGTGTGTGTGTGTGTGTGTGTGTGTGTGTGTGTGTGTGTGTGTGTGTGTGTGTGTGTGTGTCAGTTTGTGTGTCTGTCAGACTTTGGACAGCATAGGTTAAAAACCAAAGTTGGTATATAAGTTTAATGTCTTTCAGGGATGCGACACAAAGATTTTGAAGAAAATAGCCCCACCCTAAACTACCCTTTACATGGATAATTTTGCGAAAATGTTTATTTTCTTGATCAAAATGTCATATGTTTGAGATGTTATGTCAAATGAAATGTATATCTTGACTTTTCTAGCTATAGCCCCTGTAGTCGTATTTACTCTGGACGACTTTTGCATAACTGGTAAGCCGTTAGAGATAGATCAAATCATACTATACAAATACACAATGTATGTCCAAATAAATTTTCTTGAAGGGCGAACCATTTCGGAGATGAATTTGTTATGTATGTGAGTCTCGGAAAACTTAAAACCTTTTTGAAATGGAACATCGTTGTTCATTTTTTTATATGTAAAGCGTGCAAATACAACGGAATCTCACAGCTTTAAAAGATTTGACTATCGCACAAAGCCTACTGTATTCTAATTTCCCTTTGCACCTATAAGGAAATAAGCAATAAGATAATTTGTAGAAATGTTTATCTTAACACGAAGAAGATATTGGAAAAATGGTTAGTACAAGAGTAGAGAAAGTCATGTGACTGCAACACTAGATCAGATTTTTAAAATCAAGTTTGAACCTTTCTTCGTAACTTAAGCTCTTTGAGAAGACTCATTTACCCTGTAAACAACTTACGCTTGCTTTCGTAAAACACGGAATTTTCCCCTCTTGCATCACCAACACAATAATTTGCTTTACTTAGCGATGTGTTACGAGCTTCTACAAATTCAGAGAACTGCGCACACATTATGTGCCTGTTCTGTCCCATGGTAAGAATATTTTGGAGGTATATTAGGAGAAAGGGAGAAGCACAAGGGTACGCTTCTTCACATACATAGGTTATTCACACTCCTGTTAACAGCTCAAGGTCTGCTTCAGTTCTGACAAAATATATGTAAATATAATTGCATATAATTAGCGAACAGCTGAAGCTAAAATTACACTCTTTTTCGAGGATGCTTGCCCGACCATTCTATTTATATGTGGCATAAGCTTTAAACTTGTAATAAACTATTAATATCCGAGCGTTAATCTAGTAAGTACTAAGGAAACGAACCTAGTTCTGACCAGGAAACGCAGTAGGCTTGTGATTCGCTACAGCCGTGGAGCCTGTGAAGGTCATATGTAGGAGTTTTGACACGAAGTTTAACTAGGTATACACCAATGATAATCCTCTACTGAAATAAATGTGCATGTATAAAACCATATATTATTTTATAGGACATGGTGTTAGATGCATTCCCTCACCCTCCCCCTCCCCCCCCTCCCCCCCCCCCCCCAAAAAAAAAAAAACTGGAGCACTGATGGCTCCCAGTAGAACTGCAGCTCTAAATGGTGCTTTATTGTTCTAAAGCTTTTTCCATCGGCTGAAATAAGAGATTTCCCCTTCCGCTAAGAACTGAAGTTATGGCCATGGCACCGCCTCCAGGAGAGAAAAATTGTGAACGAAAAGTGGGTGGGAAGACTGTAAAATTTGTGGTCGTTTAAAAAATATCGATCCCTTATTTTAAAAGAAATTTATGAGCGGGACGCTTCCTCGTGTCACACAGCAAATTATGGGTCGAGTCTGCAAGAGGCTGTTTATCAATCTGTCACACTGTAGTTGGGATTCCCCATCTACATCACATAGTAAAGGAATTTGTCGCTATATCACTGCTGATCAATCAGCTGATTAGGGAAATGTTCGTGTGTTAACCCTCTTAGTAAATACAACTCAGCGATCAACAGCAAAATTGATTTTTAACTGTTCCTTAGGAAAGGAAGGGTATTTTTAATTGATTTTCATTTATACCCCACCTTTAACATCAATGGTCATATCGGCGGACTCTTTTGTGAGACATATTGGATGAATTGGATGGATTGATTGGGTGCACTGATGGATTGATGAAATGGATGGATGAAATCATGGATTGATGTTATGATTGTGAAAGAAAGTTCTTGGTGAAGCTGTGACGTATTGCTGCAAATGACTGCAGGAAAGAGACAGGGAGAGAAAGAATTACGAAAATTTATAATTGTGCCTACCCATTAGGATATTTGTCCATAATCACTATACAAATTCAAAAAAAACTAAAAAAAATATTATGGCAATTGGTTTATTTCGCGGATTACGGTATATGTGGTGTTATTTACGAGATTCACATTATTTCATTACTTAAATTTACCATAAATAGCGCCGCACGTGCACATATGCAGAGATAACACCAAAAATACGACACTCCTTTTTATCGCATACTATCAAACTTCAACAGCCCTACACATACACACGCCAGGTTTTCCAACTACGTTGAAGAGTTAAACTAAATGTACTTGGTGAAGTTCTGTAGAGCTTCTATAGAGTTCTAAGTTAAGGCAGGAGTAACCACAGACTGTGGTTTCGAATCTTGCTCCTTGTATGACCCACTTTCAGTGTAAATTTTCCCTAATTTGTTTTCCGTGCATGGCTGACATACATAAATTAGCTGGTGATTGGGCATAAAATATATTATGTTATATTCATATGGCTTTCTCTACACACTCTACAAAAATGTCTTACAAAAATGTATTCTTACTTTCTGTACTACGTATAGCAAGTAGGGGAGGCACTGCACTCAACCCAAAAATTAGATGTGGAAATTTGACCAGAAATGTATGTTATAAGGCCCCTAAATACAAAGAAGCAGTTTTAGAAAAAGTACCGCGCGTGCGTGTGTACGTGTATATGTCTGTGGACAGCATAACTCAAAAGGGAAAAGTCGGTTAAAAACCAAAGTTGGTAATTAAGTTTAGTATATTTCAAGGATGCGGCACAAATATTGAGAAGAAAACTCCTGCACTCTAAGCTACCCTTTACATAGCAATTTTTTTGAAAACTTTGATTTTCTTAAAAATGGCTCTAATGATTTAAATAAAACGCCATATGTTTAAGATATTTTCTGGGTATAGTCTATGTAGCCCTGCTTACTCTTAATTAGTTTTGCATGATAGACCAAATCTTACTAGACAAAAAATGTAGATTTCCTTAAACACAATTTATATCTCTTCTTTTTGTGGAGTAAACAATTTTGAAGATATTCTTTGTTATTTGTGTGACTTTTTAAATAAATAATTATTTATACTTTCCACAAATGGAAGATCGTTATTCTTTTTGTTTTATGTCTTAGCCGTGAAAAGAGAATGCGATCTCAAAAATTTAAAACATGTGACTATCGCACAAAGCCTACGGTATTCCCATATTCCCCATGCACCTACAAGGAAGTAAACAAAATAATTTCTGCAAACGTTCCTCGAATAAAATGAAGAAGATAGAGGAATAAGGGTTGAAAAAATAGTTTCTACAAGAGTAGAAGTGAGTGCAACACATAAAATTTGTCTGTCTATTGATCAGTTATATGTTTCATTGTAGATACAAACTGTTGCAGGAAATCGAAGCGATAGTCGAGTGTTAACATGTGGGCCCTTTTTACAGAACATTGCAAGAAAAGGCTCAGTGAGGAAAAGCTTTAAAATGACGTAAACTTGGAGAAATTCAAAACAACACATCAAATATCTCGGAAACGGCATATTCTACAATAAGAAATAATGAAAATGAATTGCGTTCTAGAGATCTACATTTGTGTGTAGCAAAGTTTTGTTTCTCTCTCAAGGTTAACCTTATGTGCAAAATTGTACCATATTATTTTCAGATGAGGACATGCACGGGAAGTTTAGAAATAAACCTTTTATTTGTTATTATAATATCAATAGTATGGCTACAGCCATTTTAGAAAAGAAAACATAAATATTTAAGCTTTTGCTGTAAAAGTTTGGGTACGCAAATTTTGTAGAAAACCACCGTGTCAGAACTTTTCGGTTTTCAGTTATTCACATACATGTACGCCTATCGAGGCGGTCCTTTTCACAATGTTTATGTTTCTTTTCTTTCTTTGATACAGGTTACGTGTGTTTCCGGTGTATTTCCGCACAGTAAATATGGAAGGATACGCCATGGTATTTTTTTACATTCACTAGACACCATGCTGCGGTGTTTTATATACTGACCTAATGAAAGTGACACCGACACAACCTGCAGCGTTGCCAGCTTGTTTTCGACAAAAGTAAAATATCTCCGTAGGAAATAATTAGACACAAAAGCGTAAGATACAAAATGTATTCCAAATACAGAGATCTACCACTGATTTAAATTAATGCAATGATTCCCTTCCCCTTTGTATAGTATGAATAAAAGGATAGAGGAAGGGAAAATGTGGTGGAGAGAGCATATAGGAACAATGGAAACAGAAAGAATAGTTAAACAAGTAACAGACTATAGGCCTAAAGGAAGGAGAGATACAGTAAAGGCAGGCTCACACTTGGACGCGCAGAAGCGAAGCGCGGTGCGCCGAACAGAACCAACTCGCTCACATCTATCGGAAGCAAGACGCGCCGAAGAGTTGATGTGCCAAGGTCAGGCATTGTCAATCAGTACAATGGATCGCTTGGCTGTACTAGCCCTAATTTGCAGAAAAGAAGCAGAAAAAGAGGAGCTTAGGCAAAACAGAAGATTCTTGCTGCATGGTATAAACTTATCCAGGAGTATAAAGCATGATTTTTGTTACACTGTTTGATTGTCTGTTGCGTGAAGATAAGTTCACTGATCCCAAGGTCGCGGGCTACAATCCGGCCCAGACCGATGTTTTTTAAGTATGCTTAAAAACGACAGCTCCATGTCAGTAGATTTACTGGCATGTAAAAGAACTCCTGCGGGACAAAATTCCGCCACACCGGTGACGGAGATGTGATCCTGGCAATTGACACCGTCGTTAAAACAACAAAATAAAAAAAAATTGAAAGTGTACTTTAGAATGAGCGTAACGAAGTTTCAGCAGATATTTCATCTTACTGCATTACAATACATTTCATGTTAAACTACTACTTTACATGGCCATTTTCCAAATTCAAGTATACGTGTATTACTCGTATTGTTAGAAAGATTAACCATTGTTTGCCTCACAAGATATTTTGTACCACTCCCACTACCACCACTAATTATTATTATTATTATTATTATTATTATTATTATTATTATTATTATTATTATTATTATTATTATTATTATTATTATTATTATTATTATTATTATTATTATTATTATTATTATTATTATTATTATTATTATTATTATTACTATTATTATAAACGTAACATAACGTGTAAGTTGTACAGACCAGAGAGAGGGCGCGGAAGGGGAAGTGAGTGAAAAAAGACAAAAGAGTTGTGAGGGAAAAGGGACAGCAGGTAAGAGCGGATAGAGTATTAGTGAGAAAGGGGAAGATATACAGACTGTCCCACAGTTAGACCGACAAACTTTGGGACCTGATAGATAACATTATTTTAAACACTTTTTATTAAGGAAAATATTTTGCTGCGGTGCTTCGTTTAAGTGCCAGACCAGTTAATGTCATAGATTACTGCCTCCCATCCAGTTTAAGTATTTACGGCAAAATCAACAATGCAAATTAGTATTGCATTATCTTATTAAGACACAGCATCTCATTGTTTACAGTTAATCACATGTTTACTATTCAAAATTAGACCGATACAATTTTAATCCACAGAAATGGCTGGTGTCTTTGCGAGAGTACGGCAGAATAGGGCACACCGATGCACTCTTTGCGTTAATCACAATGGGCGTACGTTCCAACATTTACTTTGAAGAGTAAAGTTGTGATTAACTGTAAACAATGAGATGTTTGTGTTTTGTTTGTAGAACCATTTTCGCATTCATCAAATTATCACCAATAGGCCTGCAGGTTATACTAATTTATATTCGTAAAAAGCTGATAATATAGGCATTTCTCCTACTACTCACTGGGTAATTTATTCCACAATTGTAAACAGTTTTTTCTCTCATTTACACTCCACCTTTACCTGCATTGGTCATATCGCCGACCCTTCCTTAAGAACACATTGTAATATCAGCAGTGTTGTTGACTATCACTGAATGCCAACATACGGAGGGTGACTTAGCACCTCGACCGAAAGGCAATCTTTTGTGCCTTTGACCATGATGGGTACCTCCCGTGGGGATGGATGAGGCGAGTAGACCCTGAGGGAGGCCGGAACATTATCACGACAGAACATTTGCCCGGTTAGAAGCACCACGGTGGAGGCCGGTTAAGCCAGGTTTTTGTCTCACCCCTTCGGATTCGTACTCCCATGGGGGGCGTAGGACGTTGAAACCGGTTCCCCTTGCCCCCTTGGGCTTGTACTATCCCATGGGGGCCCGGAAACTAGTAGGCTCCCCCTTCCAATCCGGGGGACGAGATTTCCAGAGAGCATTCGTTTTCCCTACCGTGCTGCTGCCGCGACGCTCACCGACTCTTGCAACCCTAAAACATCTGACGGGATGGATGAAATGAAATTATTAGTTTAAGAACAGGAAATCCTACCCAGCATTCACCAGGCGGCCCGGGGAATGCTCCGAAAAAACCGGTCAGGAAAGTCTCACCAGAGGATCGAACCAGCGACCTCCCAAATGCGAGCCAAAGACGTTACCGCCTTAGCCATCCTGCTCGGTGTGAACTCATGTGCCTGATCAGACACTTCGAGACTCTGGGGAGGAAAGGGAATAATTTTAGCTAGACAAAAATTCCCACCTTCTAGTCGGGAATCGAACCACGGACCCACAGTCAGGTGCTCTACCGACTGAGGTATGAGACCAGCCCACAAAACCTCTTACTATATTAGCTATGATTATTATTTCTAGTAACACACAAGCGTTAATGAATTGTATTAATGCCACTGCAATATTTCCACCATTAGATCGAGGCATTTGAAATTGAACGCTTTGACAATGTTTACATCACTGATTTTGTGTCTCTCGTGTAGCTTAATTCTATGTTTATAGCAAAACTTTTGCAGCGAAGAACTGTTTACTTAATATTCTGTTTGCTTTCGGAGACCCGTAAAATGTGCTACCACATCTCGAGTAACGCAATTACCCCCAAAAGGGAGCGTTGATGAAATTACATGCCCATGTTACATCATCATTTTCGTAGGTTAATTAGTTTATTGAATGTTGTAGGTCGTCGCGACAAATGGGAGCTAGTTGATAAACAAGGTGTCAAATGGGGAGAAAAGCCATCAGAAACATGACGATAGCTTGTGGATTATCACAGCTGCATCGGACGGACACACGTGCGACCAGTGGCGGACCCTAACTTTTGGAATATAGTTTTAGATATTGAACGAACATTGATGATTTCAGTTTGTTATAATAATACTATATGATGCCAATGACTTAACACAGTATGCATTTTGAGATTAACATTATAGAAGAATAACACAATAATGATCGATTCCGAACAAAAGAAAAAAAAAACAATTTATACATAATAATAATAATAATAATAATAATAATAATAATAATAATAATAATAATAATAATAATAATAATAATGATAATGATAATGATAATGATAATGATAATGATAATGATAATGATAATGATAATGATAATGATAATGATAATGATAATGATAATGATAATGATAATGATAATGATAATGATAATGATAATGATAATGATAATGATAATGATAATGATAATGATAATGATAATGATAATGATAATGATAATGATAATGATAATAATAATAATAATAATAATAATAATAGTAATAATAATAGTAATAATAATAATAATAATAATAATAATAATAATAATAATAATAATAATAATAATAATAATAATAATAATAATAATAATAATAATAATAATAATAATAATAATAATAATAATAATAATAATAATAATAATAATAATAATAATAATAATAATAATAATAATAATAATAATAATAATAATAATAATAATAAATTCCTCTACATTCAGTATCTCCTTACCACGGAAATGACCGTTGCATAATGTAAACCGTAAACAAAGAAAAAAAACTCCTTAAAATAATGTAAATGATAAACGAAACGATTTGTCAAATACATTTTTCTGTGGTGGTAACCATTTCAGAAATATTATTTTTTTAACTTTACTCAAATAGGGCGTCGTTGTTAATCTAGCCCCACTTTTAATCACACAAAGAGAAGGAACTTTCAAAGCCATTCCATGACCAGCTCTTGAAAGATTTGAACTTTGTTCAGTTACAAGGCAATAGGTAATGAATAGAGCGAGGATAAATATCCCATCGCTTACAATGTTCGCGCGTTCGTACTATACACGCTCCGTGGTGACTGGCAGACGGCGTAGCACAGGAGTTCAGAACATGTAAACAAAAGGGCAGGGCTGTGTAAGAAGCTCTAGTCCATTTACATCAGTTCATATCGTCATCTATTCGTTCCTCAAAAACATTGTAGTGAACAATAATACATTTTTAAATTGTTCAAAAGTAAAACTTGTCATCTAAACAATGTTTATACAGCGAGAAACTTCTCTCAACGTCACATGATGTAACGGGAGCAAACGTAAGATATTGTGCATTGTGTTCGTCATACGTAGATGACATTTTGTTTAGCTGTTGTAAACCAATTTTTATATGAACCATTGTAGCGTAGCCAGGATCATTACATGATTTTACATGATCTATTTTGCATATGTCTTAAAAAAAAACTCCGATTGAAGTGACAAATGGTCGTGTTCTTTATTCTTTGATGCTGCAACAAGTGATTTATGTTTTTGGTATTACAATGTTGCTTCAACAATTTCCGTTTCTCCTTGGAATCTCTAATTTGTGAATAACATAACTTACAGTGTATCGTATCACCATTCAATACGAAATTATTTCTTCCAAATTCTTCCAGTAACTGATTTAATTTACCATCACCTAAAGCTGAAGACATTATTCACCTCGTATGTAAACACGGATCGCACAGAAAATAACACTCCCCATCTGTACGGTACAGCTGTCATACTGAACCACAGCACGCTGTTCACCCCTCAGTCCGAGGTAGCAGCGATGACGTCAAGCAAGCAATTCGCCGTGCAGTCAACCTGATTTCTTCTTCAGTGGATATATGTCCTCGCTCTAGTAATGAAACATTTCTACAAATGATTTTCTCGATTAAATATAGTAGATAGAAGAATCATGTTTTGCAAGAATAGCTTATTAAAAAAACAAAGAAATCTAAATGTTGCACCAGATATTTATTTATTTCTGTTAATATCTCTCTTTAGATGTTTTCCTCTCCTCTTAGCATTGCTATATGGCCAGAAAATCTTTTTCATTTTATTTTTCCTCCTTTTGTCACTCCCATATTTTTTGCAAATATTCCTATTGCACCTCTTCTTAACCTAGTTTCCTTCTATTCCGATTACATCACTGCCTTCTAACTACGCAAATAACAGCAGTTTTCTTCAGAATATCAACAACTTTTCCCCAAGTTTTTTACGTTATTAATTCTTTTTCTAGATCCATAATGATCTAAATTCCTGGAAGTTTACAAAAGCTTGTGTTACCGCGGATGAAACTGCCTGTTTCGTCTCATAGTCATGCTACTTAAAAGCAAATCGTAAAGGTAGTCATTGCTGTAAAAGTTGAAGGACATACAACTGAGGATCCGCCACTGGTGTAGTCATGTTTTCAATTAAGCTGAAAACGGCGCATTGTCTAAAGCAGTATTTTAAAAGAGAAAAGGCTTTCGGAACGTTTCAAAGGGTGAAGCGGTAGAGAAGGGGAAATGTGATGGAAGGGAATGGGTTTATGAGGGGGTGCATGTCACTAACACAACTCATGAGTTATCCCCTGCACAGAAACAGCTTAGGGACATAACTTAGAGGTGCTTGCTCCACAGACCCTAGAGAAGCAGTATTAAAAGCATCCAATTGAACAGAGAATACAGCTAATGAAGGGGAAACACGAAAAACAGATATGCACATACGTGTACTAATTTCGTTGCCCCTTTTTTCGGGCAGGGGAAGAAGGTATACAACTCAATGCTGTAATTGGACATCTTCAGTTTCAAGAATAAAGAAATCAAATTACGAAAACATCCCTGTAGTTCTGTGTATATGTGTAAACACGGCTGTGCTTGTGATTTGGAATTAATACTCTCCCATGGGCAAAAAAAAAAAAAAAAAAAAAAAAAAAAAATTAAATTATCTTATAATATGAGAAAATTGCAGCCTTCCTTAAACATAGTAGGTATATCTAGATTTCACCAAAAATACCCTTTTGAGATCCCCTGAGATCTGAAACAGTACTTTGAAGTTACAAAAAATTATAATAAGAATAACGTACCGGAAAGGAGTTAAAGTAACAGTTATAGAACGCATTCTATAAAATTAAAAGTTAGAAGAAACATGAAACAATATCTCAAAAACATTGTAATAGTAAATTAAAGTAAAGCGAGAAAAGTGACTGGCTAATAATGCGACAAAATCCTTAACAATGTTAACTTAACCCTAGCAACGCTATACCACCTTCTTTAATTTTCTTAAATTCTGTCTTTTAATTTTTTATTAAAGCCATGCACTTGATGGTTATTGTCCATCACTGTTTATACTACTGAATTGCATAATCGTTTCAAATGTTTCATTGTTGGTCTTTTTGAGAAATAATGAAGTGTCAAGGCGCCCGCCGGTATAATGTGATTCATGTGAACAAAGTACAAAAGGAATAGTTCAAAAATGTAAAATATACATTACAAGATATAATACCCAATATTAATATAAACTTGTTTAAAAAATTGCTCAGTCATTTTGTAGCCACTGGTGGTAATATAAGTTCTGTGATAAGGTTTGGCATAATATCTATCGTGATTCGTATGAAAAAGGACAAAAGAAAAAAAAATATAATGAATTGCGCTCACATGACTTTCTCCACTCTTGTACTAATTATTCTTACAAAATTTTACAAAAACTTAAAGAATTTGGCGGTATTATAGTCTATTTAGAGGAATCTGTTCTCTAATCGATAGTCCTATCTTCGTGTTAGTTGAGATAAACATTTGTAGAAATTACCTTAATGCTTGTTTCCTTGTATGTGTAAGGGGAATATGGGAATACAGTAGACTTTCAGCAATAATCAAATCTTTTAAAGTTTTCAAATTCCGTTCTCTTTCCAAGGTTAATATATAAAAATTGAATAACGATGTTCCATTTGACAGAAGTATAAGTTCTCAAAAACTCACACAGGTAACAAAGCATATCTCCGAAATGTTTAGACATACATTGTGTATTTTAGCAAAATCTACATTCTTTGTAGGTATAGTAAGATGCAATACTACGTTTACTAAAGTAGATGAAGTATTGTGTTCCACCCAAAAATTCGATGTCGAGATTGCACCGGAAATATATGTTTTGAGGCCCCCTGAATCTAAAAACAGCATTTTTTACAAAAAGGTCCGTATGTGTGTGTGTGTGTGTGTGTGTGTGTGTGTGTGTGTGTGTGTGTGCGTGTGTGTGTTGGTGTGTTGGTGTACGAGCTCGCGCGCCTGCGTACAGCATAACCCAAAAACGAAAAGGCAGTTAAAATCCAAAGTTGGTATTTAGGTTTAATATCTTTCAAGGATACGACATGAAGATTTTGAAGAACTCCAAAATGACTAACAATTTTGACTAAAATGCCATATGTTTAAAATAATTATTTTATGTCAAATGAAATGTATATTCTTAATTTTCTAGCTATAGCTTATGCAGTCCTGTTTGCCCTTGATGGTTTGTAAACTAGTAAACCGTAAGGGATAGAACAAACCTTACTGTGTAGAAAATGCAGATCTGGTTAAAACGGAAAGTTATGTCGAAATGCTTTTTTTTTCTTTTGTGTGTGCATGTGTGTGTGTGTGTGGGGGGGGGGGTGGAGTGAACCATTTCAGAGATATTTCTTGCTATTTGTGTGAGTTTTGCAATACTTATACTTTTCTCAAATGAAAGGTCCTTGTTCAGTGTTTAATCTCTTAGCCGTGCAAAGAGTAATAAGAGTAATAAGATAATTTCTACAAATTAATCCGAAAAAGATATAGGAATAAGAGTTTGTAAGAATAGTTGGTACAAGAGTAGAGAAAGTCATGAGAGTGCAACGCATCAGACTTTATTTTATATTCTTAAATCCATCAGTCTTCTTAGTTTGATTGAATAGTTCTTTTACTTGTAATTTGTATTCTGCTGTACATTTAATTCATTTATTCACTGTAAATGAGAACACCAATAGATGTTAGGTTATGTCAAATTGTGACGAAACATATGAATCATCCTGTACATATCCATGGAGAAATATTTCACGTGAGCAGACGTTCGCCTGTCAACCACAAACACTGCGAATTACTAATTGAAGGAAATAATTTTCACAATACATGACGGTTCTGAGCTCTTAATCTATTAAACCCATAGCTGTAATTTATTCCTCTTTTAAACGAAAAGACAAAGAACTGGATCCCGGTGAGATGAATGGCATGCTGCAACGTCACAGTGAAAAAAGCTCCCATGTTTGCTAAACATTCCTCGGATGAACCAGGGGTACTGTAATTAACCCAATAGCTCTCTTAATTTGCCCTATGTCACTATAAATCAGGCCAATGTGTCACCGGTTACATTCACATAGTTGTTAGCCCGAATTCTTTGTCTTTTTATGTTCTTTTAACGTTCGAGAAAGTAAGTGTTCCTGCTGGCTCATCACTGATGCAGATAGAAGCTGCTATTTTCATTATTAGTTAAACAAGCATTGTCGCGCGACAACCAAATGCAATGTCTAAAATTGTTAGTTTTTCAGTGAAGCTAGACAACTGTAGTCTGCGAGCGATAACGACAAATTTTATGCAAAGGGCAAAAAACATTATATGAACTTCTCTACCCATTCTTTGAAACACTATTCTTAAATAAAACGTATTTTTGCTTTTACTTTATGTAAATCTGTCTGTTTTTCTTTCTTTCCTTCCTTGTTTGCTTCCTTCCCTCCTTCCTTCCCCCTTCCTTTTCTCCTTCCCTTTCCTTCTTTCTTTCCTTCTTTCTTTCTTTCTTTCTTTCTTTCCTTCTTTCCCTCCTTCTTTCCTTCTTTCTTTCTTTCTTTCTTTCTTTCTTTCTTTCTTTCTTTCTTTCTTTCTTTCTTTCTTTCTTTCTTTCTGTCTTTCTTTCTTTCTGTCTTTCTTTCTTTCTTTCTTTCTTTCTTTCTTTCTTTCTTTCTTTCTTTCTTTCTTTCTTTCTGTCTGTCTTTCTTTCTTTCTGTCTTTCTGTCTTTCTGTCTTTCTTTCTTTCTTTCTTTCTTTCTTTCTTTCTTTCTTTCTTTCTTTCTTTCTTTCTTTCTTTCTTTCTCTCTTTCCATCTTTCTTTCTTTCTTTCTTTCTTTCTTTCTTTCTTTCTTTCTCTCTTTCTGTCTTTCTTTCTTTCTCTCTTTCTCTCTCTCTTTCTTTCTTTCTTTCTTTCTTTCTTTCTTTCTTTCTTTCTCTCTCTCTATCTTTCTTTCTCTCTTTCTTTCTCTCTCTCTTCCTTTCTTACTTTCTTTCTTTCTTCCTTGTTTCTTCCTTTCTTTCTTCCTCTAATTGCCCTCCTTTTATGCAGGACTTACACTCCTTGTGCTTACAAGCCTGTGCCTGCCCCTCGGGAAGCACACCAACCTATGGACCAGACAGAGTGAAAGCCTGGAAGCGGGTGGTCAGCCAAGCACCAGATATAGGGATGATGAGGAAGAGGATGATATTAAATGCAGGCGAAATTGATGATTGGAAAGGAGATGATGTAGCTAGCAGTTGGTGAAATGATTGCCGGGGGAAACCGGAAAACCCGCCGAGACACCGCTTCGCCACCACCAATACCACATGCAGATCCCTGGGACCAAATCCCGGCCGCCTTGGTGATAGGTGAACAGTCGAACCGCCTGGCACCGTCGTTATGTTAACCTAAGTAAACAAATTGTCACTGCGCCTTTGAAGTTAGTTTCTGACCGACGGCAGGGTTGTGGGAATTGGCACAAATGAGCTTGGCCTTCTAGATGCTGGGCCAGTCCCCGTGACGGACAGTAGCCAAGTAAGACAATTACCATTATATGTCGGTATTGCAATTCAAGAGAATTCGTTTCGATAGAGTCCAGAAGCTTTCTCTTAGAGAACTTTCCACCTTGGCTCGGACGCTATACAAGGCAGACTGGCCCGTGCGCAGTGGACAATTGAAGAGTTCAAGAATTTATGAAGCATTCCGTGAACCGTGCCGAGAGCAGTTCAGTGAGAGCTGTGATTGGTAGTGACAGTTCAGTTGTGTTTCGATTCGATTCCACTCAGAGTTTGTTCAACAGTGACTGAAGTGTAACGTTAACATGGCGCTTAAGTCATTTCCCACAATATGTAGAAATCTGTATTGCAGCAATGGTATACTTTTTGAGAATTGGTCGGCATGTTATGGCTTCGAAATTTTGTTGTTTGCACAACCATGGGAAAAGAAAGTGACTAACGTACCAGTGAATAACGATTTCCCATTTTGGGCTGGATATGTAACAGCTGAAACCAATAAGAATAACTATCTTGGAAATGGTTAATGCTACAGAAACGTACAGCTTATTTGACATAAATTATATGTATTAACGAGGGGAATATTTTTTCTCGCAAGATTTTGTCCGCCTATTAGGGTTTAGCAATTATGCAAGAGCCACTGAGAATGAAAACTTCGAGATTATTCCCAGAAAATCTATGATGTAGATTTAATTTTGCATGAAGATACCTTTAAAATGTGGTATTTTAATCTAAATAGAGACATTTTTTAAATAACCAAACTTTTTGAAACGTTTTCCACGTAAAGTGTATTTTGGAATGGGATTTCTTGAGCAGCGTAAGTCATGTGAATTCAACACTTCAGAGTTTTGATAACATTTTCTACAAATATTCCACGTCTGAAGTGGGGGATCTTTTGAAAATCTTCATGTCGCATCCATGGAGAATACTGAGCTTAAATACGAAGTTTGGTGTTCAACCGATTTGTTAGTTTTGTTTTATATTGTTCACAGTCGAACACAGACAACCAAACACACACATAAACATGCGGACCTTTCATAAAACTGCTTTTTTGGATTCAGGGGACCTCAAGACACATTTCCGGTGAAATCTGAGCATCGAAATTTTGGGTCGAATGCAATTCTTCCCCTACTTACTAGACGTAGTGGAGAGAGAAAGAAAAAATTCTTATGTGTTACACTTATATGACTAGCCATTGTTACAAACTGTTACTCCTATACCTTCTTCATATTTCTTGAGATAAACATTTGCAGAAATTACCATATTATTTATTTCCTTGCAGGTACAAGGGAAATATGGGAATACAGTCTACTTGAGCGATAGTCTAGTCTTTTGGAACTTTCAAATTCCGTTCTTTTGCACGGTTAACATATAAAAAACTAAACAGCGATGTTCCATTTGACAGAAGTATACGTTCTCCAAAACTTACACAAATAATAATGAACATCTTCGAAATGGTTCACTCTACAAAAAATGTATTTGCAATAAATGGAGTGTTTTAGCAAGATCTACATTTTTGTATACTAAGACTTGGTCTATCTTTTACGGCTTACCAGTTATGCAAAAGTCATCCAAGGTAAATAGGACTTCATGGGCGTCAGCCAGAAAATTCAAGATATATATTTCATTTATTACAAACATATCTGAAATAATTTTTATCAAAATCGTTAGAGCCATTTTCAAGAAAATCAAAGTTTTCAAAAAATTTGAATGTAAGGGGTAGTTTAGGGTGAAGGAATATTCTTCAAAATCTTTGTGTCGCATCCTTGAGAGACATTAACCTTAAATACAAAATTTGGTTTATAACCGACTTTTCGTTTTTGAGTTATGCTGTCCACAAAATGACACACACACCCACACACTCACACACACACACACACACACACACACACAGACACACTCACACACACTCGTCACCTTTACTAAACGTAGCAGAGAAAGTAAAAAAGGAAATAAACTACTGGAAAGGCCCTTGAAGCTTCGGAAAGGCCCATGGAAAAGAGATAAAGGTCGACATGGTTGAAATTTTTATGTTTTAATAATACAAATCCCTCTCCTGGGTGGAATGCAGATAATGGAATTATTGAAAATGCCATTCCTTTGTTCTCTGCATTTTTATTGAGTCTGTTCATTTTCACAATTTTCTTACCGTCCCTTATGAAGTAAAGCACATCATACACGCCATTGAATTCATAAAATTTCGATTCGTGCTGTTAACATCAGTTCAGCGTTTACCGAAGCTGAAACACGTGCAATCTCTAATTACATTTTCTGGCACTGTACTGTGTTTAAATCTATTTACATGGTTTTATAAAATATGCATGAAAACGGGAGGTTTGTAATACAATCGTATGCAATTGCGTTATTCGATTATTTGCACTGCATGTTAGCATTCAGCTCCCGGAGTTTGAATTTGTCGAAATAAAATTTGAAATTTTGCAAACGAATTTTAACACACGGAGGGTGCATACTCCGCAGGTAGGGGTAGCGTTTGGTGTTTTCACACTGTTAGATTTATTGGAAAGCCTCATAAACAAACAATGGGCAGGCGGGCAACAGAAAGCCGCAGTACTAACGATATTAACCGGGTTTGCGATGCACGTCACCACATTGTTTGATCGCGTTGTTTGCAACCAGTATTTTGATAATGATAAACAACTATCGCCAATGGAACCGCATGTGGCGAAAACGTATCGTTTTCATTGTAACTAAATTTAATCTAAACGTGTTAGGTTTATCTTGCAGATAATTCGTTTAAGTAAGGTAAATAGAATTCGGCGTGTTGGGCTGTGGTTTTACACATTGTTTCTCTGAAAATAATATCCGACAAGATGAGAGGGTCGCTTCAATTGCACACAGCACCTATTATTGTAGACGATTTCTTCATTTGTATGTACATATGAAATAAGTTATGAACCACCGCGACATGTGCAGAAAGCAAATTTACTAAAATGCAACGGTATCATGTTTATATACCAAAGCCTTCGTAACTTCCCCTTCTTGCCCTTTCCTTACCCCTCTCCAATGACAACAGTATTCATGCTGCTGGCTGGACATACAGAGTGGAAGGGAAGTCATTAAATTCCTTCTAATATGTGCTTCATAGAAGCATTACAAAGGAAAAGTCGAATAGCATTTTGTTCTTTGATCAGCCGATTTCGAAAAAATAAATAGCTTTTTATCCAAATTGGATGTGTAATTCCACAACAATGCACGAAGATAACAGTTTGTTACTTGTAAGATGGTAGAGTAACTTATTTCTGACATAGCTTCGGTAGTAATTGTTGGACATCACACAGGGTTTGGAAATAATCACTTAAAAGAGGTGGAGGAATACTCTGAGCTACTCTCTCAGACGCGAAGTAAGTCGACAACGTTGCGTTGAGGTTGGTCAGGTAATAGACCTAGTTTGTGGATGTGAACAGGTTGGTCACCTTCACTTTCGTTTCATGTTTCGGGAGCTAACGCTTATGATTGGCCTACACTCTCACAATAAACACGGAAGGGCAAGGCAGGGTGTGAGTTTGTTTTCAAGACGCACCGTTACCCTGTTTATGTACTGAGATAGGGAAAGTGACACCCACACAATCTGCAGTATTGCCAGGTTGTTTTCGACAAAACTAAAATATCACTGTCGGAAATGGGCGAGGCAAAAACGTTGACTCAAACGCTTCTCTCCTTCGAAGACGTCGCCTTTAAGACCTATAAGATCTCGTGTTTGGTGTCCGGATTAGCTCTAGCAAGAGGTCCTAATCTACAGGATATGCGTGAGTTATGGTAGGAATGGAACCAAACGAAGAATTAACCAACAGATCACTTTATTTGTAAATTTCCAGATTTGTAGAGAACTGCCGACGATATTCAAATAAAATGTAACTTTGTAACTTCAACTACAACGTTATAACACTTTAACTTTGTCACCCTTTAGCAACCGCCGAATTATGTATACGCTCCAGCTTACGTACAACTCCCAAGTTGCACGTGCGTTATCTCGACTCGACTCAAGACGAGTGTGTCTTGCGTTGCATTTGTTTTTGCGCGAGCAACACGAAGGAAGCGATTTCCATTGGCTAACTTTAGAGCACGTCATGGTAAGATAGGAATCAGCCCGCTGAATCACTAAGGCTGAGTACAAACAACAATTGTAACCCTATCACTCATTTAAATCTGCCTAGGCTTCCATTCCTGAGACTTTAACATATTCAGCTTTATTACGTCTTCCCCTTAACTATTGACTAGAATCTCCTTTTGTTTCTTTCCATTATCAAATATATACATTGACATTATAATTTCGGTTTCAACGTAAGATACAAAATGTGTTCTAAATACCGAGATCTACCACTGGTTTAAATTAATTTATAACCACTGAATGTCCGGCATACAAGGAAAATATTGATTATATATGACGGGTCAGTAAATAGTTACTCAACTGTTGCTTGATTCACGGCATCTCATATACATCAGAAGCTACACATGGCCAGATGATTGGTCTATGACAAGTTGTTAACACAGTTCTACAAATTTTAGAAACTTTGCGAGTTCTCAGAAATATAACTAAATTTTAGTGCCACCCAAGAAAAGAGGTTTATTTTATAGGTATTAAAACAGCATCTTTCATTCAAAGGCAGAAATTCTATTGTAATATAACGTATTATACAAAGAGGTATAAAGTTATTTCGATACGAGTTTTAATTACAGTACAAATATAGGGAAAATTTGTAGAACGATAAGACGTTTTTATATTGTTACTATCTCCACTACGTATAGTAAAGACTAGGAACTATTATATTGCACCTAAAAATTCAATGTCGAGATTTCAGCGGATATATATGTTTTGAGGCTCCCTGAACCCAAAAAGCATTCTTAGAAAAAGGTCCGTGTGTGTGCCTGTGTGTGTCTGTCAGTCACTGTGGGCGGCATAACTCAAAAATCAAAAGTGGGTTAAAAACCAAATTTTGTATTTAAGGTTAATGTCTTTCAAGAATGCGACACGAAGATTTTGAAGAAAGTTGTTCCACCCTAAACTACCGTTTACATGGAAAATTTTTCCGAAAATTTTTATTTTCTTGAAAGTGGCTCTTATGATTTTGATTAAAATGACACATGTTTAAGATATTTTTATGACAAATGAAGTGTGTGTTTTGAATTTTGTGGCTATAGCCTGTGTAGTGCTGTTTACTCTAGATGACTTTTGAATAACTCGTAAACCATAAGAGATAGTCCAAATCTTAGTATACAAAACATGCAGAGCTCGTTAAAACACAATGTATGTCCAAATAAATTTCTTGTATTAACCATTTCGGAGATATTCCTTGTTATTTGTGTCAGTTTCGGAAAACTTAACCTTTCGTGAAATAGAGCATAGTTTTCATCTTTTTACGTTAGGCGTGCAAAGAGAATGGAATTGAAAAGCTTCAAAAGATTAAACTATCGCACAAAGCCTACTGTATTACCGTATTCCCCTTGTACCTACAAGGAAATAAGCAATAAGATAAGCTCTGCAAATGTTTATCTCAACTAACATGAAGAAGATATAGGAATAAGAGTTTGTGAGAATGGTGAGTACAAGAGTAGAGAAAGTCATGTGAGTGCAGCACATGAGATTTTTTAATATAACACTGCATTATGCTTACTGTAAACTTTTACACGTTTTTATGATTCTAAGGATAAAGTTAATGCGTTTCGTATAACATTTGCAACATTTTCCATAATAGACGTTAAGAATTTGGAGATAAATCTAAAAGAAATTATAACCTGTTTTTCCTACGAGTCCAGGTGAATCCACCCCTACTCGCCATCTTTGCTTGTCCTTATTGTAGCGCTATGTCTCTAGCCCCGTATTGTAACTGTCAGCAGCTCATTGGTCAGTACCTATGCCTCACCCTCCTTCGAAACCACGTAACACGATAAGAAGCTGAAATATTGTCCCAAACAGTGTATAATACTAAATTCATTTTGTGTACAGTCTTTTCTGATTATGTCATGCCAGCAACTTCTACTGGCCTTCACAGCTAGCGTATGTATAGCAAGAAAGAGGTGTATATATCTATTTACCTTTGCGGACCTGCAATACGGTCGTGTTTTACGTGCACCGTTCTTATTCACATAACTTACCCTAAGCGAGATTCGAACTCGACATCTCTTGAACGTGAGACTGACACGCTAACCATCACGCTACCGAGGCGAGCACATAAAAAGTAACGGGGCCCCCCAGATCAAGAGGTGTAAGAAACATATCACACAGTAAAGTTGTGTATTATTTGCATGCATTTATTATCTCTTTCGATGTCGAAAAGAGTTTCCCCGGATGTAGCTTTTGCTTATGTGAGAGGCAGAAAAATTTCGCTTTCGACATTCTCCGCATGTATAATTCACTGCAATGAACAGGCAGTATTTATTTTACACATACGTGGAAGGCAGTGTTCCATAATGAAACTGGAACATTTAAAGTCGTCATGCGCAACATAATATACGCATTCTCTTGATACAATCTCTACGAGCACTGTAGGCTCGCGCCTGTTGTTTACATCTCAACTCAACTTCTCTCCTTCAACGTAAACAATCTTTAGTACAAGGTAAGAGAACCTCACAAGAATCGTTCACGCCGATACGTCTCTTAGTGATTAACGAAAGATGAATGGAGGAATACTAAAATTATTAAGTGTAATTAAGTGTATGGTAATGAGTAAACCGACTTGTGTCTCTGTTAAACGTGTGATTTTTAGCAAATGCTTCCAGTCAAATAGCCCATAGTGCTCAACTTTCATTTTAATCAACAGAACTCCTACCGTACCTTTTCTGACGTTCAGAAATTGCCCATCTAGCTAAGTAGTCATTCGAGAAACAACTGATGCTTACTGAATGTTTACAAAGAATAAAAAGCAAGCGGAGAGGATGGGCTGCAAAAATGGTCTGATGGAAACGAAACAGACCGTTCGATCACGTGTTATATATAGACTCTAAAAGAACAATGAGCAAAATAAAAGCTACATCATAGCTGAATTTCAGCTATTGTTTGTTGATGTGCTTATCTTCCGGAAATAGTCATGGACTTCCGATGAGTATTCTAAAAAAACATTACTACGCAAGATTAATGGTCGCCAGCTGCTTTTATTTCATAAAAAAAGTCTGATGTGTTGCACTCGCGTGATTTCCTCTACTCTTGTACTAAATATTCTTACAAACTCCTATTCATCTTCTTCGTGTTGAGAAAAACATTTGCAGAAATTGTCTTATTGCTCAACGATACACTACATAGAGACACCTATAATAATAATAATAATAATAATAATAATAATAATAATAATAATAATAATAATAATAATAATAATAATAATAATAATAATAATAATAATAATAATAATAATAATAATAATAATAATAATAATAATAATAATAATAATAATAATAATAATAATAATAATAATAATAATAATAATAATAATAATAATAATAATAATAATAATAATAATAATAATAATAATAATAACAATAATAATAATAATAATAACAATAACAATAACAATAATAATAATAATAATAATAATAATAATAATAATAATAATAATAATAATAATAATAATAATAATAATAATAATAATAATAATAATAATAATAATAATAATAATTAATAATAATAATAATAATAATAATAATAATAATAATAATAATAATAATAATAATAATAATAATAATAATAATAATAATAATAATAATAATAATAATAATAATAATAATAATAATAATAATAATAATAATAATAATAATAATAATAATAATAATAATAATAATAATAAAGGGCATGCAAATTTAATACTGCAGCGAATACATACATTTGGGTCAAGTGGTCAACCCAACAGAAAAAGAGGACAAAGAAATTCGAAGAGGAATAAGTCAAGCACGGGGGAAATCTGGCGGCTCACTCTTAGACAGATATTAACATAAGATTCACACCGGTGCTAAAATACTAGCCAAACCTGACACAAATATACCAGTGTAAAATAGATACAAAGATATTGGAGATTAAACTACAAGACAAAGAAAGGAATGAAGAACTGAGATTACGAAATGGTATCGAGGATGGAAATGGGAAGGATATGTGGCCAGAATACCTGCAGGGCTGTGCCCTCACGATGTAGGACCCAAGAAGAAGAAGAAGAAGAAGAAGAAGAAGAAGAAGAAGAAGAAGAAGAAGAAGAAGAAGAAGAAGAAGGGAAAGACCAAAGAGAAGTTGGCCACAGGACTTCACGAAAGCGTTTGGACCACTGTGGCCACGACTAGCGAGGCACAGGAAAGAGTGGAAAATCGAAATGTCGAGTTTAGAACACAACACTAACAGATCTTATAAACTAAACGTGTAGTGTAGCAAAGAAAATTGTGGAAAATGAAAGACACTATTTTAGGTTTAAAACAGAGCAGAAGCAGCTCGCAATAGCTAATAAAAAACTGAAAATACTGCAAGTTTGAGCTAGGTGCACATGGAATAGCTCATTCCGTGTGTAAAACTGAGCTAACCCTACTGGGAGTAGGAAAGTGCATTCTCTTTGTAGAATGGTAGGTAATTTTTTCTCTCTCTTTGATCTGTTTGTAACACTGTTATGTTAATTTTTAGTTGAATAAAAACTGGCAGTAAGCTAAGACAACTCAAAACATGTATTTTGAGTTGTCATAGCTTGCTACCATTTTTATTCAATCAACAATTAACATAAGTGTTACAAACAGATCTGTGACTTTTCTTATTCTTGTCTTATTGCTAATTTTCTTGAAGGTGCTAAGGAAAATTGGAAATATAGTAGGCTTTGAGCGATAGTCAAATCTTATAAATCTGATTGCTAAATGAAAGCTTTGAAATTCCGTTCTCCTCGCACAGCCAAGAGATAACATTCCACTTTAGAATAGTTTTAAATATTGCAAAACTCACACAAATAACAAAGAATGTCTCCGAAATGGTTCACTCCACAAAAAATCCATCTGGACATAATCTCTTTGTTTTAACGATATCTACATTTTTTGCATACTAGATTTGATGTTTCTCCTCGGTTTAGCAGTTATCAAAAGTCATCAAGAGTAAACAGGACTACATGGAATAGCCAAAAAATTCAAAATACACATTTCACTTGGCATAAGAATATCCTAAGCATATGGCATTTTGATCAAAATCCGTAGAGCCATTTTTTAGAATATCAAAATTTTCTAAAAATGTTCTCTGTAAAGGGTAGTTTAGGGTTTCACATTCTTGAAATATATTACTCTTAAATATCAGCTTTGATTTTTAACCAACTTATCATTTTTGAGTTATACTCTTCATAGGCACAGACACATGAGCGCGCGTAGACCTTTTTCTAAAACTGCTTTTTTTTTTTTTTTTTTGTATTCAGGGAGCTTCAAACCACATATTTCCAGTAAAATCTTGACATCGAATTGTTCGGTAGAACATAATACTTCCTCTACTTACTATACGTGGTATAGAAATTAAAAATGAATATTTAAATTACCATACAAGCGAAAATTTTGTAAAATAACAAAAGTATTTCTATTAGTAAGTTTCATAACAACCAAAATGTCAATAGGATATGCTAGATTATGTGGATTTTAAACAGTTAATAGGTACTGTATATACGAGTATAGTTATTTATACTTTTGTTACGGCGAGCGTTTTTCATATCGATGTTGTAGTTCTTAACTTCCATTTTGTGGAACATCATTGTTGGATCGCAGTGAACATCGGTTGTTTATTTTCCCCCATGATCTTGCCCTTAAAGCAGAATTCCGATAAACGTTTAACACCCTGCAGCACCATATTAAAGCAGGTATCTACACTGCTGTTAACATGGGTTTGCCCTATCTTGTTGCCCTCAATGCTGTTGCAAAGAACGGGATGAGTTTCTGGTGTCCCATTATTGATTCTGGACCTCTCCCAATTGTGATGCCGCCATCTCGAGGTCCGGGTGATGACCTGAGCTGCTCCAACTTTTCTAGGTCTTCTGGTCAACTCTCCCTTCCCAACTCTTCCTGCAATAAAAAAGTGTCTCCACGTTCCGTATGTCTATTTTTTTCTTACAACTAAATCTGTGAGCTTGGAAGAACGAACCAGTAAACCTGCAAATATCTGATTATTCCAACAAACAGTAATGTTCTATCTGCTTCATGTTACCCCTGATAAAAATTTGCAGAAGCGAGTTTGTATACATTTTGCTGTTATTACAAGAATTGTATGCAGTGGAAGTTTATACATAATTCGTACGTTTATAGTTCGAAGCTTTTTTCTTGTCCCGTTGAATTTTGTATTAAAACCGTGTAAAAAATCAGATGTACGATAATTGGAATTTAGTTTTCCTTAATCCGAAGTTTTCGTTCAGAAGTGTCAGTTGAAAATTAGTATAAACGTGGAAATTTAATATGACTATTCCACCCTTACGTAACTCAACCAATCATGTGCATAGCTTCGTCCATGTGTTTGTACAAAAGAAGTAATTGCTCAAATATTGTTTGTTTTGTTAAAATGCAGTTGGAATGTGTTCGCCAGTTGGAACTGCTTTCCTGGCTGCCGGCCTTGCTCCTACATCCCCTTGTTTAAAACACGTGCGCCCTTAGTAAACCATGTGTCCGGGTACAATACCTTATTAACCTTGTGAAAAATGTCACCGTCATTCAAGAAGTTCTAAATAGCCAGAAGAAAAAACATGAAATAGCGAAAGAATACGGGATACCACCGGACACCGTGTAAACTTATCTGAAGGTTAAGGGGAAAATGTTAAGCAGAGCCTCGAGTGAAAATAGAAATAGTCGACAAAGAGCGAGACAACTAAGAATACTGATGTCGACAAGTGCATGCCAATTAGGAATGGATATACGTAACTGTCAGTTTTAGATGCGAATTTAGCAATTCAAATTTTTTCCTGTCCCTTCAGCTTCTAATTATCCAAGTACCACTGTAGCACGTTAAGCAATAGTCAAGTTTTAAAAACCTGATTGTTTTGCGTTTACTTTATAATTTCATGCTCTCTGCATAATCTCGAGAAAAAGTAAAAGCGACTTACCAGCTGTGAAAAGTAGAAACATTTGAATATTTAAACCAATAACAAAAAGTATCTCGGATACACATAATGCCACAAAAATGTATTTTATATAAACTGCATGCTTTAGTGAGTGAGTGAGTGAGTGAGTGAGTGAGTGAGTGAGTGAGTGAGTGAGTCAGTGAGTCAGTGAGTGAGTGAACGAGTGAGTGAGTAGGGTTTAAGTTGACTCTTAATAGATGTCTTGATTTATCCCATAAGAAATTTGTCGACCACTTGGTAAGTTTAATGTTAACCAAATACACCAATTTAACTGCTTTTCAATGAATAAAGAATTAAATTAAATTACTAATAAGAAATCAAAGTCTTGTAGTCCTGCTCTTTACTTCAAACAACAATGTCAATCGACGAGGGAAGTCCAACAAGTACCCGTGTTTCAAAATAGATGGTGCTGCTAAATCAAGTTGCTGTTGCATTGTGACTGTCGTTTGTTATACGTCACCAAACAAATTTGGTACTAATTCATATATTAGTTTGGATTTTTCAAGCAGTTCAGTCAGTCGTTCAACGAGTTTGTGCTAAAATGAAAAAAGCGGAGTATCGTTCAGTGATTCCCTTTTTACTTTTGGATGGGAAAACTTGAGAGAAGATAAAAGCAAAATCGATGCTGTTAATGAGGACCTTCCACCATCTATGACAACAGATATTGGTTCAACGACTTTTAACATGGTCAAACATCGGTTTTTGATGAAGGGCGCCCAGAACGCTCGACGTATGTGTAAGTCATTAAAAAAGTCCACCATATGATTCTCACTGATCGTCGAACGAAAGTTCACGAAGTGGTAGAAAATATAGACGTGTCGATAGGAATGGCAAATCATATTTGATATTTTGCATGATAAATTGAAGATGGATGATTGTTCACTTTGGGTAACAGGCGGGTGTGACTTTAACTTCGAAGCTGTGTTACAAGATATTTAAGCGAAATGAGAAAGACTTTTTGCATAGAGTTGTCAGCGTCGATAATATTCGAATTCATCGTTGTACTTCGGGAATCAAGAAAAAAAGACGCCCCCGTGCAGACAAAAATAGTCCAATCGACGATTTTTGGACTTCGTAAAAGCAAAAATGAAAATGTGCGACAAATCAGTGAGTTCGTGTTCCGATTCGATACGAAGTTGAAGGGGACCCAGGTCTACTTGGGGAAAAAGAAGTGTTGTTTCACCACGACGACGCACCAGCACATTTATCCGCCGAACTGCATGAAAACTGTATGAATTTGGAAAGTCTGGGCCGGAATACGAGATTACAATAGGCTTTGAGCGATGATTAAATCTTTCAAATCTGCTTGCCATATGAAAGCTTTAAAATTTCGTTGTTCTAGCACGACCAAGAGATAAAAAAGTGAATAACAACCTTGCAGTTGAGGAAAGCACAAGTATTGCAAAGCTCACACTAACAAGGAATATCTCCGAAATGGTTCATTCTACAAAAATGTGCTCTTGGACATAACTTATGTATTTTAGCGAGATCTTCATTTGTGCAGTAACATTTGATCTATCTCTTACGGCTTACCAGTTATGCAAAAGTCATCAAGAGTAAACGGCACAATAGATATACGCAGAGGTTACAAAATATACATTTAATTTGCCATAAGAATATCTTAAGTATTTGGAAGTTTAATCAAAATCGTTTGAGGCATTTTTGAAAAACTCAAAATTTTCGAAAAAAGTTCCGTGTAAAGGGTAGTTTGGGGTGGAGGAATTTTCGTCAAAATCTTTTTGTTATATCCTTGAAAGATATTAAAGTAAATGTGAACTTTGGTTCGAAACTGACTTTTCGTTTTTGAGTTATGTTGTTTACTCCTTTGTAAAAATGGTTCTTTTTGGAAAGAATCAGAGAAAGGAAAACTGTTGAAGTAAATATGCCAGAAGGACAATTATAACGAAGACTTGGCAAGAGAATGGCTCAAGATTTTGAATTATGGCAAAAGTTATTCTTGTAAATATGGAATGTGAGGGGATTAGCCTGTGAAGAAATAGGGCCGTGCCATTTTTGTTGTTTAGATCAGAATCATGAAGATATCTGCAACTGACAACAAGAATTTACTGCTGCTGACATGAGCTTTTTGAGAATATTTAAGGGATGTACTATGTTGGATAAAAATAGAAATAACAGAATAAGAGAAATACTGAAAATATTTTCCCTAGAAGAAAGAATTACAATTTTTAGGAATGGATGGGCAGGACATGTTAATATAATGGCACTGGAAAGGAGACATCCGGGAGACCTAGGAAGCATTGGACGTATATACTATGAAGCCAGAAAAGGCATCCTTGAATTGAAAATGAAGGGCATGTATTTCGCCATGAATTGCTGCCGCACCTCCCATATTCACTTGACCGGTTTCCTGCCTTTCTTCTTGTTCTCAAACATGAAAGAATGACTCGGAGGAACAACATGTAGATCAAATGAGGTCATCGTCAATGCAGAGGCACATTTTTCAGAGCTTGGCAGTACCTGTTTTTGCAGGGTTTAAAAAAATTGCACATATTGGTTGTGATCTTGAAGAATCTCTAAAACTCCTTTTTTGGATTCAGGGAGCTCAAAACATAGATTTGCGCTGAAATTTCAACGTCCAAATTTTGGGTCGAATACAAAACTGATTACACGTAGTAAAGAAAGTAAAAATCATATTCCTTAGCCACCTTTTGATTTTATAAAAAGAGTACTTGATTGTAGTGCATCTGTGAAAATTGGGAATAATATTTCGAAAGAATCTCGAGTAATCAAACATCTAAGACAAGGATGTGCTATGTCGCCAACATGATTTAGTCTTTTTAATTATATGTTGAGAAAATGGAATAACGTCTAGTATATGAACATGTCAGAAATAAGTAATCTGTGTTTGAAAAAATTGGCGTCTTCAATCCCAATATAGGCAGTTATTGAACCACGGTCGTATGGTGGCACCAGAATGTCGCATAGCCTGTGGTGAAACCTCAGACACAATCTGCACAGATTCTCGAGCCAAAGATGTTGCAGACAAACCAAGCTTTGACCGGTACTATCTAATTTGCATGTCCGGACTGCAATTTGCATTTTGTGGTGCACTGCACTACTCCGAAACAAGAACATAAGCCCTTGTAAAGGCCACCCCTTTTAAAAGGATGGGCAAATCCTTTGTATTTATGCATGATTATTCAACATGGTGCAGTTTTCCCTAATCTCCCACATCTCTCCTTGAGCCTAAAATCCTCTGTTATTTTTTCATTTTACGTTCAGCTACAGCGGAAATTTAGTGCTTGACCCCCCCCCCCCCAAATTAGAATTTTTCTTAGGAACATGTTGTTCTGTTACCCTTAAATAGGATGGTAGAAAGTTATTAGTCTATAAATAGTATAAACAGATAATACTTTATGCATATATGTAGTTAATTTAAAACCTACATATTCAACTAACCCTTTCACCATTGAAAAGCGTATTAGCTCTTATAAGACTATAACATAATTTCGAATTTCAGTGCATATATTACTAAACTATCAAAACGAATTCTGAAACCCTTGGTTATAAATCAACATTATTGAGTAGAAAATAGTTCATGTACTCCATAGAAATAATCTGATGTGTTGCACTCACATGACTTTCTCTACTCCTGTACTAACCATTCTTACATACTCTTATTGTTATATCTTCTTCGTGTTAGTTAAGATAAACATTTGTACAAATTATCTTATTGCTTATTTCCTCGCAGTTGCAAGGGGATTTTAGAATACAGTAGGCTTTGTGCGATAGTCAAATCTTTCAACGCTTTGAGATTCCGTTATCTTTGCACACTTAATACATAATAAAATGAACATCGGTGTTCCATTTCACGAAAGTTTTAAGTTTTCCAAAACTCACGTACATAACAAGGAATATCTCCGAAATAGTTCACCTTGCAAGAAAATGTATTCACACATAAATTGTGTATTTTAGTAAGATCTACATTTTTTGTGTAGTATGATTTGGTCTATCTCTAACGGTTTAACAGTTATGCAAAAGTCGCCCGGAGTAAATACGACTACAGGGGCTGTAGTCAGAACATTCAAGATATACATTTCATTTTTCATAAAAACATCTTAAACAAATAGCATTTTAAACAAAATCATTAGAACCATTTTCAAGAAAATCAAAATATTTGAAAACTTTACCATATAAAGGATAGCTTAGGGTGGGGCTATTTTCTTCAAAATCTTCGTGTCGCCTGGTCTTTGAGTTATACTGTCCACAGACTGACAGACTGAAACACAGACACACATACACACACTGACCTTTTTCTAAAAATGCTTTTTTTGTTTGGATTCAGGGGGGCTCAAAACATGTATTTCCGGTGAAATCTCGACATTGAATATAATACTTCCTCTACTTACCAGTAGAGAAAGTAAAAAGAACCGTTAATGACCGCCTACAGAAAATGTATAAAGCAAAAGGCAGTTATATTCTATCTCAGCAATATACATGGAGGTTTATGATGAAAATCTTAAGCAAACAGAAGATGAAGCTTGATTAACTACATGTCGGAAGGTATTACGCACTTATCACGCCTTTTCTTTTCGTCTTTTCTCGTCTTTTCTCGTCTTTTCTTGTTGCTAGTATTTTTATTTTTTGAGTGAAATTTATATCTGGCTATTGCCATGAATCATTTAGGGGCGCTGATGACCTAGAAGTTGAGCGCCCTTAAACCAAAAACATAAAAAAAAAATAAAAAACAAAATAAATACTTATCACGCATATTGGGATTTTGTACATCAGACACCGGGCGTATGGGATGAGATAATGGTAACCAACGGGTCGCCAGCGAGCCATGTGGAGACATCTACCGAGGGTGGGTCCCTATAGGTGCAGGTAGTTTTTCTTCCCGACACGAGGTTCGCCATCCAGGTTTCGACTGTTGGCCGCCCTAGGACAGACGACCGGAGCGCCACCTCGGCACCAGCAACCGTGTTTACAGAGCGCAATCACCACGCACGGAAACGCGCCACACTCACAACACAGCGACAGACAACTCTGAAAAGTTGGATGGAAATTAAAGGATTGAAAATTGGGGGAATATGAAAATATGCTTACCAGCATTCTTCTGGTAAGCCAGGCAAATATCAGGCGGCGCCGTGGCCGAGCGGTTAGCGCGCTCGCCTACCACCTAGGCGGCCCGGGTTCGATCCCAGGGACCCGCATGTGGTATTCGTGGTGGACGAAGCGGCGTCAGGGCGGGTTTTCTCCGGGTACTCCGGTTTCCCCCGCCATCTCATTCCACCGGTGCTCCATCTTCATGTATCATCAGTGTCACCGCCTGCGGTGCCGTAGTAGTAAAAGCGGGCGTTAAACACTACAACAACAGGCAAATATCAGAAAAACGCTTGGGTCGGGAAGCTTGGCAGCGGAATCGAATCCCTGACCTCTGAAGTGTAAACCTCACACGTTACATGTCCCTCTCTCGTCGGTGTGTTGGTTAGACGCTGGCCTAGTGATACCAAGGTCGCGGGTTCAAATCCGACCCAGACCGATGGTTTTTAAGTGCGGGAGGCTGGATATACAGAGATTATGGGTATAAGTACGCAGATTTCGCGTAATATGCTCAAGTATGATGAATAAGGTACCCTGAAAATTCATGTATTGTAAAAGATAAAGCACACAATTGAACATTAATGAACACCTTATCTGGACAGTCTTCCACCAGAGTAGGACAAAATAGATGAATGTTTTGTGTATAAATCATCTTCAGCTACCGCATGCATGTGTTCATACCTACGACAAGTGAAAGTTCAGACTAGGCCAGACCTCTAAAACTGGCTTCGCTATGTTTCTGTGTTTTTTATCAGCTACTGCACGCAACCAGGGGAGGGGTAATTTTCTTTCAAGCTTTCCGAGCACGTCGTTTTTCTATCAATTTTCCTGACTTTCCGCTCTACACACATGCTTGTTGCCTAGCGTATGTCCACAAACGTATCTAAAGAAATTTTTTTCTTAATTAACGTTGTGTCATATCGGACGAATGAATGAAATGAAATGGGTGAAATGATCCTCAAATGAGCCCGAGGTCCATGGAGCTTTAGGTTACGCGACATTCGTCTTCTCAGGGTAGGGTAAACCTCGGAAAATAACCTTACCCGGATAACTTCCCTAAGCGAGATTCGAACTCGTGACCTCTTGAACGTGAGGCAGAGACGCTAACCATCACGCTACCGAGGCGGGCATCTATCTAAAGAACACGCTGGAATCCACTTGTTTTAACATCATTTTGTGGCTAAACGACTCATTTTAGTAGCAACAACAGAACAGACACAGTTAAACTCGTCTTTGAAGCTCTACTTATATATGCTAATTGCAGAAGTGAACGATAATGGAGTGGTGACATTTACATTAACATATTCACCAAATTTTAGTGTTCATTTATGGGACCATATACTGTAGGGGAAAATGCTAGAGGAATTTATGTTTCAGTTTAACGTCAAGAAGTCGCCGTTAAAGTCTGCGCATTCACAACCCTAACACTTTGTTTGTGCTCGTGTATGTTGGGTGGAAGAGATATAAACCCAGTATTCTATATGACCAAAAGAGAGAAAGATATGCTTTCCAGGAATTTATGATTGCAAAACTGGGAAGCACATAAAACTAGCTTATGTGGAACCTGAAATATATTTGTTGTTCTGCAAGTAAAGTCTGAGAATACTTTATATATGTAATATACACTTACCTACTTTAAAATTCGCAACAGACACAGTTCTTATAAATTGCAGTCTCTCTCTCTCATAGAAAGTGGAGCAATGACACTGGGTGCCATTTCCGTGTGACCTAAAACGAAGGCGAAGAGCATTTCTACATGTCAGCTGCAGCTTTTAAAGTGCATACTGCACATATTTACTGCAAGCAGAAGTGCATTTGTAAGGAGGGCTTTGCTGTGATGCTATTTGGAGTTGTATAATAAAAGTAAAATACAACCTAGCTTGGATATGTGCTGGTGCAAAGTAATTTCTATTCTACTGTACACCGATTTATTTGGTCGTTTTCTTCAGCAACATTTTGCCCACTTACTAAAGTTTGAAGTGGAAAAAATATGAACACTTGATTAAGCGTGAGTACTATTAGTTAAGTTATGTAACTTAGGTGCACCTCATTTACATTTGAAAGGGCAACATTTAAGGACAGTGGCATATGAAACCCTATAACATTTCATTTAAAGGCTTTACTGAAGAACTTTATCTAAGAAAGTGCTTAAACTGGCCACCGTCGTTGTCCATACATATTTAGCAATTCTTTAGGAAACAATCCATCACTCGCCGTGATTTTGTCTTCTTATATTTTAAGTTATCCCAAAGATACAAATCGCTTATTGGAACTCTGAAAACCGTTTCTCCGTTAATGGTACAACTCATACACAAATTTTTTACTTTCTGTAGTATTGTGTTTCATCCAAAAATTCGATGTCAGGTATTCACCGGAAATGTATGTTTTGAGGCCTTTCGAATCCAAAAAAAAAGCAATTTTAGAAAAAGGTCCACGTGTGTGTGTGTGTGTGTGTGTGTGTGTGTGTGTGTGTGTGTGTGTGTGTGTGTGTGTGTGTGTGTGTGCGCGCGCGCGTGCCTGTCGGTCTGTATGCCTCTATCAGTCTGTGGACAGCATAACTCATAACCAAATTGATATTTAAGTTTAACATATTTTAAGGATCTGACAAAAAAATTACTCCACTCTAAACTACCCTTTAAAAGGAAAATTTTTCAAAAATTTTGATTTTCTCCAAACAGCTCTAACGATTTTGATTAAAATACCATAAGTTTAAGATATTTTTATGAAAAATGAAATTTATATTTTGAATTTTCTGGCTATAGCCCATATAGTCAGGTTTACTCTGGATGAATTTTGCATTACTGGTAAACCGCAAGGGAAATCTCGCTGTACAAAAATGCATTTGTTGCTAAAACACACAATTTACGTCCAAATAATTTTTTGTGGAGTGAACCGTTTCGGAGATATTCCCTGTTATTTGTTTGAGTTTTGGAAAATCTCAACTTTCGTCAAATGGAACATCGTTATTCATTTCTTTATATGTTAGCCGTGCAAAAGGGCGGAATATCAAAACTTTAAAAGATGCGAGTATCGCTGAATAGCCTACTGTACTCTCATATTCCCCTTGCACCTACAAGGAAATAAGTAATATGATGATTTCTACAAATATTTATCTCAACTCATACGAAGAGTATGTAGGAATAAAAGCGCATAAGAATGGTTAGTACAAGAGTAGAGAAAGCCACGTGAGTGCAACACATCAGATTTTTTTCGTCGTGATGGGCTACTTCATGAACAATATTAGATTCTGAGTTACAGGGTCAATATTCTCGAGTCAGCAGTTGACGACCGTACATATATGAATACAATTTTGGCCCTTTTTAAGGAAATTAACAGACAGGGAGCATGATTTTGGCTTTGTTCAACAAGGCAGCTCATAGGGCCAATCTTTCAATGATAACAATTGAAAGTGCGTTTCGGGACAGAATTATTAGTAGGAATTTGTGGCCTCCTGACCTCACCTCCTGGGATTCCTATCTCTGGGGTAATTTAAAACATAAAGTGCACAAGAAAAATTCACACACCCTGGAAGAATTAAAACAAAATATCTGCTAGGAAAATTGCCAGTATTTCTCAACGTGAACTACGGCGAGTGATGGATAGTGACCTAAAGAGGTGGTAAGGGACACTGGGAGTGAAATTTGAAATTTCTTGACAGATTTTTCTGAAAGTTTTACTGTGTTTGTATTTATATGAGAATAGGAGGTACACCAAATTTCATTAAAATTGGATAATTCGTTTATGATATTTAAATTATTTTATGAATTTAATAGGCACATTTTCAAAATGTAGCTCGCGTCTATTGACTTTTCAAAATTCATCTATATTGTCAGAACTGGTACTCTAAAACATGGGTAACAATTGTATGAAGAGATATTTCAAATACGTTTGGTGATGATGTACATATTTTTTTAATAACAAAGAAAGTTCAATCTTAAAATTTATTGATTTTTTTCACACAAAAAAAAAAAGTTTTTGGAATGCATGTTAATGATAACATCAATATTGAAACACAATTTTGTTTAGCTGCTATTTGTGAATACTTCTGCAAATTTTCACTGAATTTGAAGCAAAATTCAGGCGCGACCTTCTTTTGGAAATATGCAAAAATGTTGTTTTGAGAAAAACAGGTTTTTATATTGGAACATACTGAGTACGTTAAGGGAAGAGCACTATTTGAAAGGGCCGTAATGACCACATGGAGTGGGGGTTATGAAAAATGTTAGCTGATCCAAATGCACAGGTGTTACAGGAACATTTTAATGTGAAAAAGGAGTTTTCGACTTTTTAACAATTTTGACCAAAATTTCACTCCCAGTGTCCCTTAAAAATGTATGGACAACGACGTGGTCAGTTTGACCATCTCCTTTCATAAGATTGGTAAGTAAAACTTTTAGAAGTAGTTTTAAGAATATTTTATAGCTTCCTCCACACTTTTCTGTGATAACGGCACAGGGCAACGAGTGCCGACAACGCGGACAGGCAAAACAATGCGCAGTATACCCAAAGCTTAAAATTTAAACTGTGGGAAAATGCCAAAGCTACCTGTTTTTTTTTTTCTAACTCACCAAAATTTAAAACATTCCTGCACCATAATCTCATTGTTTCAATGGTTCTTGATCCTCACTCAAGCTTCTTTTCTTGTTTAACTCCTGAGCTCTATTTTTGTACAGTTATAGTAAATTTAATATCGATGGTGACACTAGTGTTTAAAAGTGGCGTGATCCAGCAGACACCATATTGAAGTCCTCATTTAAAGGATTTAAATATTGTAATACATCACCGCATTAGTAAACTCTGTAAATTTGTATGCCAAAAAACAAAATATCAATTTTTGAACCATTCACAGGTAATGCCATCCTTAAAGGTTAAAACTATAGACTTCTTACCTTTATTTTCCATAAAGAAGGTATATGTTACTCGTTTTAGTACAAGAATATTGTTAATTTATGCATAGTTTTCTTCACATTAGATTCATGGTTTATCTTCAGACAGATTAGTACACTTGTCTATTGACTAACTTTAACAGTCATTTTCCAAAACCGATGTTTTTGGGATACTCAGGTAATCCACAACCCAATTTTAATTAGATACATCACTCACCATGAATAATATTTTAATATTTTCATACAAAATTTCAATGTATTACAAACACCAACTCTAAAACAAAGCAACTTTAAAAATATCTCTGGGTTTCTATGTAACATATATAAAAATCTGGTATGTTGCACTCACATGATTTTCTCTACCCTTGTACTATTCTTACAAACTCTCATTTCCTTACCTTCCTCATGTTAGTCTAGATCAACATTTGCAGAAATGATCCAATTTCCTTGTAGGTGCAAAGGGAATGTGGGAATATAGTAGGCTTTGAGAACATATAAGACATATAAAAAAATGAACAACCACTTTCCATTTGAGAAAAGTTTATGTACTGCGAAACTCACACCAATAACAAGGAATATTTCCAAAATGGTTCACTGTACAAAAAAATTCATTTTGACATAAATTGTGTGCTTTAACGAGATCTAAATTTTTAGAGTAAGATTTTGTCTATCTCTTACGGCTTACCAGTTATGCAAAAGTCGTCAAGAGTAAACGGGACTACTTGGTCTATAGACAGAAAATTCAAAATATGTATACGTTTCATTTGCCATAAAAATATCTTAAATATGTGGCATTTTAATACAAATCGTTTAGGGTGAAGGAATTTTCTACAAACTCTTCGGTTTTTAACACAGTTTTCGTTTTTGAGTTATGCTGTTCACAAACACATAGACATACACGGACCTTTTTCTAAAAATGATTTTTTTTTCTTGGCCTGAAAAATATATTTCCGGTGAAGTCTCAACATCGAATTTTTGGCTGGAACGCAACACTTCCCCTACTTCCTAAGCGTAGTACAGAAAACAAAATTCGATGTGTGTATGTATATAACGATTAATACCCTAAACCGCTTCACCGATCACCGCAAAATTCGGTAAGTACATTTATTTTTTCATGGAAAAATTTTCTGTTATACATTTTACTATACAACGTATTACATTCCCATGGTTTTCTCTACTAGCTTTTCTATTACGTAACACATTCCCATAAATTTCTCCCGTCGCCCTTCAACATAAAACTCGTACAATTTTCTATGATTGAAGTGGAAATGCAACACAATTTTCTCTATTTAGTTTTCTTTTACGTAACACCACCACACTTCTTTCACTACCCACTGTTCTACAAATAATGTATACAATTTTCTGTATCTTTGAAATTAAAAATTATGTCTTAAATTCACACAACTTTCTCTATTACTTTTCTTCCTGTTGTATTTGGGGTCGTTCAGCAACGCTTTTGCAAAGTGTTTTCCCGTGTTTTTCTTTAGTTTTATGTTGTGTTCTTTATGCTATCTAACCTAACTCTAAACGTTGTGGGGGATAAAATCATTAAACCGACACTCATAAAAACTCAAACTACTGGCACCTGAATTAAATTCAGAACCCAAGAGAATCCACCATTACAGATGAGCAGAATTTAAGGAATACATACCTAGCTTGTTCCTGGCACACCTGTTGCTCTCGTCACTACACTATGTTTTTCGCACAGCCGTGGAGCTTACGAGTCAAACTGTCTCTCTTTGCTGCAATGCAGGAAACGAAGCACCAATCAGAGCCTGATGAGGTATATGTCACACTGTGACGTGTGTGACGTATATCCGTTTGGCCATGTGCCCAAGACCTTATGCCGGGTCTTGGCACGCGGAAATCTTGATGCTGGGCTTAGGAAGACAAAATGCGAGCCTTAATGGCTCAACTGCTATTAATGTACAAAAAAATCTGGTCACATGACTCTCTACTCTTGTAGTGACTATTCTTGCAAACACTTATTCCTGTACCTACTTCATATTAATCAGAAAAACGTTTGCAAAAATTGTCTTATTGGTAATCCTTTGTACATGCAAAGGTAATATGGGAATACAGTACCCTTAAGAAAGTTTTTAAATTTCGTCACTATAAGATGGCTTTGACATTCCATTCTCTTTGCAAGGCCAGGAGATACAAAAAGTAATAAATACTTCCCATTTCCGGAAAGCATAAGTATTCCAAAATTTAGAGATACAACAAGGAACATCTCCGAAATGGTTCAATAAAAAATGTATAGCACATAAATTGTGTGTTTTAACGAATCTACATATTTTGGGTAATATGACTTTGTCTATCTCTTACGATTTACCAGATATGCAAAAGTCATCCAGAATGAAGAGGGCTTCTGAGGATATTTCCAGAAAATTCAAGTTGGACATGCCATTTTTCATAATCGTATCTTAAGCATGTGGTGCTTTAATGAAAATTCTTGCAGCCATTTTTGAGAAATTCAAACTTCGAAAAATGTTCCATGTAAAGTATAGTCTAGTATGAGGATATTTTGTTGAAACTTTTGTGTCTATACTTGGGAGATATTGAACTTAAATACAAATTTTGTATTTAATCGACCTGTCATTTTGGAGTTATGCTGTTCACAGACGAACACACACATACATTTTCCTAAAAGTCTCCTTTTAGATTCAGTCTCACAACATGTATTTCCGATGTAATCTCCATATCCTATGAAAGAGAAAGTAAATACTGGATGGCCGTATTCAAGTATGGTAAAAAGTCAATAAATATTTAGTTCCTTCTGTTCACAATCACACTTGAATAAAAGTACCTAGATTATTTATAAATTGATGCATCATTTATAGAGATAATTATTACATAAAGGTTAAAATAGATCTTTCTACTTGCAGGCGTGAAATGATAAACTGAGCACCGGAACGTTCTCCTCATTTCGGTAAGTAGGAACTTTTAGTTTCTCTTGTACCTACATAGTTTATTCATAGTCAAGGAAGTAAATGGAGTAAAAGTAGTGCACTTAACATGGTGCACACACAAACAAACACACATACACACACAAACACACACACACAACTCTAGATTATCGCACTAATGTAATAAAAACGTGTATACTCACACCACTGAGGTTTCAAGTCCAATCATATTACAATGACGCTTTATACAGAGAGATCCAAAAACATCAAAACCACTGCGTGGAATTTTTCCACTGCGCACACAAAAATGCGATAACGCAGTTGCTATGCACAAGGTCACGCGCTTGACTTATGTGTCTCTGCTCTGAAGGTGCAGTATTGAGCTGACGCACTATCGTGTGGTTGAGTTATTACCAGTGTGCTTTATTATTTTGTCCTTTACTTAGCCACAAAGTGTATTATGGTTGAGCATTTGTTTTCTACTGCACAGCGTGTATTTATTTATGATTGGTATGTGTTAAATCAGTCAGCGATTTGCAGAAAAGATTTCCAGGTGGTTTCTATCTCTGGGGTAATTTAAAGCAAAAGGTATATAAGACAAACCCATACACCCTGGAAGGATCAAAACAAAATATCCGCCAAAACGTGAACTCGGCGAGTGATGAATAGTTTCCTAAAGAGGTGCCAAAAATGTATGGAGAACGACGGTGGCGAGTTTCAGCATTTCCTTTAATAAAATTAGTAAATAAAGCCCTTAAACGTAGTTTTAAAAATGTTTTATGATTTCGTCTGCGCTATTTTATGACAGCGGCATTCGGAGACGAGCGCCGAGGACGCGTACGGGAAAAACACAGCGGGGCCAGTTCGGAGTCTTTGGATCACCCGTTACTTGCACGTGTTTAAATCTTGGACTTGATTCCATCAGGTTTTACTTTTCATTATGTCTTTTTATATGATTAATTTGCCATGGTGTTCGCACTATCTGTTCACAATACAAAGCGACATACTTTAATTTGTCGCAATTCGTTACATTATATTACCAGCTTTCTACTCATTTGGATCTAAAACTTTATTCTTTTATCTACATAAAAATTAAAAGGCACCAATATGACAGCGTGTCCATTTAAATAAATTTGTATGCATGTGTTGTGGGAAGCGCACAAAGCGGAAGGTCAGGAATGTTGACGCCGCTCAGGTCTAGTGAACAGTGTTCAGAAAGCTTCAAAGAATGCCACTCTTCCCCTCATTACTTACAATAGCTGATAACAAACACAAGAAAATAAAAAATCAAAAAAAATCTACTTTGTCATTGCCCTGACCTCTAGTGTCTATGCCAGGACATAGTTCGTTTATAAAATAAATAAAACATATTTATAATCTCCTGTTTCTAATACAATTAGATACATATCGCAGATATTCCTAAATCAAAAATTTAACAAACACTAATTAAATAACCTGCTAGCTACTATTTTAGTAGCTTTATAAATTATTCTTGTGTCTAACGTTCCGTGATACGATTGGTCCACTTTTAATATTTACAATGAATTATATCTAACATCTTTTAATACAACTGTATAATCAAACAAAACAGTTGACTATTGATCATCCACTAGAAGTCAAACAATATCGCTAAATACTCCACAAGAAATCATTATCAACAGAAAACAATCTAGAGAAAGTTGCTTACTAAGCCAAATTGCCTAACTTTATTTGCAATAATCAAAACTACATTTCCTATAATTATTATCTTCTTTATATTCTTCTCCTCCTCCCAGAAACTGATAATAAACACAGACATGTAGGAAAATAGTTGAATGACAGCAGAAACCACATTAGTAAACAAAACATTTCCCTCTTCAGTTATGTTCTGTTGTCAGACTGTGGAAATAATATATTCAATATTATTCCATTACCTTCTTTACCTTTCATGATAAATATGTCTGTTATTAGAACTTTTATTGGTTATATTTGAATCTACCATCACACGAAATCTATGCCCCTAACGCCCCTTCCACTGCATCGGTGTATGTATTAAGTGCTGCTAAAAGCGGTACACTTTCAACATTTATGCTACGTAGTGACTTTCAAACACTAAGTGCTATAAAGTTTACCACGTTAACACTTCGTAACAGGTCTCTCAGAATCTTGCTCTCTTTTGGTTTGCGGTAAACATAATTTCGTTCGCAAACTTGTTACTTCTGTTTGCTTTAAAGCTTAAATCCGTTTTCCCGTGCGTTTCTGTTAACTCTATTAGTGAAATGGCATTTGCCCGCCTTTCATTTCTCCGTTGCTCTAAAAAACTAGCTGACAGTTTTCTCTTATTTCAAATCACACACTTCTTCCGCTCCATCTATTTGGATTACTTTGCTCATTTAACATCGAACGCAAATTGTTATAGTCTGGACAGGATGAAAGCGCAAATAGAATAAATTGCAGCTATGAATTTCTCCGTACTCGAATATTTAGTGTAAGAAATAATCTTAAAAATATGTGCTGTGTTGTATTCGCATGACCTTCTCTACTCACGATCTACAAACTATCTTAAAAAAACATCGTTCTGTTTCTTGTTAACGCACAAAAACTTACAATTCACATTACACATTTCGTTAGTGAACACAGCAAGTAAAGCAATAGTAAACTTTTTACGAGTAAACAGCCTAGGAATTCTACGATCTCTGAATAACCAAGAGAAATAAACGAATAACTCCCATTTTGAGAAAGTGTTTAGTTTTGATGTTTGAAAAGTGAAGCCAATAACGGAATATCTCGGAAATGATAAATTACACAAAAATTATTTCACTAAAACTGTTTGTTTTAACGAGTTTTACAATAGTTTTCTCTTTCTTATGGTTTACCAAGCACATACGAGTCATTAACAATGAAGCATACTACACATTATATATTTAATTTTTCATGGAAGTATCTTAAACGTATGACTTTTTTATAATCAAAATCTTTAAGGCTATTTTACAATGTTGTTATTTGTAAAGCGTAGTTTCCTTAAATAAGGAGTACGCTTAAGACAATAAACATTTAGAATTAAAAAGTGTTACACATGGTACGTGAGAAACCGCGCAGCTGAAGAATTGTGATGGAGCAATTAAGACTGTTATTAATTATTAATGCAGGCAAGTAATTTATGTCTGTAGCGAAGTCCTGAGTATCGCGAACCTTAAAATTGTGGGAAAGTGATGAGTGGTGACAATTTATACTGCAGTCTTGAAGGGATTTATTTCCGTGTAAAGTGATGAAATTCGAAAGACAAGCATATTTTTAGTAAAAACCAAATGCCTTCATCCTGCTTCCCACACCTAAGTTCCCGTAACATCTCTACAACTAGCCACGGGAACCGACCCTGGGACACGTGCAAAGCAATCCAGGTCCGACGACGACCGAGGTGGGAGGTCGCTGGGCATAACGACGAACACGTCATGACATCATAGCTCAACAAGAAGAGGTAAGACTACCGCTTCAATTTTTCACTCAGATTCTATCTTGTCCTACACACGGCTATTGTGGGGAAAAAAAATTCCAATTTCATTGCTTCCTAGGAGGATACTAAATTTAAATAATTAGTTTGGTATTCACCTTACTTTTCCTTTCGGGGCTATATAGATTTACAGATACAAGGACACACAGAAACACGTTTTCTAGAAATGCTTGTTTTGAAATTCAAGTCGCCTGAAAGTGTGTATTTCTATGATATGAATTTCAATTTTTGGACGGAATGCAATAGTTCCGCTAAGACAAAGGAAGCGTCTCATTTTGACAAAAATGTCAACAGGGCACTTTGGATAACAAACAGTACCAATGAGCAATTTCAACTTCCTTTGCTAGTTCAATACAAGTAGTGTTCACTTGCTGATTGCGGTCTACCAACTCCATGTTTTTTATGAACATTTTTCCTAGTTCTGCGACCACCTAGTCACGGTACGATACGCTAAAAGAAACAAGCTTCAATCTTGTCTCTTGATATCTGAGTTTTGCTTTGCTAGGAGAGACCGTTGCAGCAGTAGTACAATGAAAAGCGGTGAGAAGGGTAGTTGGAAGGTAATCGTGCTCGGCTCCTATCGATGCTAAAAATTAGGAATGCACTGAATAAACATTTGAAAACGAAGTTTGGGCTATTCCTTTAATACCCACAAAGTACCCTGAGAACTTCAAATCCATGCTCTACCAAATTAAACCGAGGTAATGGTGCCAAGAACACCTTAAAGCATCCGGTGGACCCTCTTCCCATCAGTGGCATATTTAACACTTCAAATTGGTCACCTCAACGTGAGACCATAGGCTACAAATAGGCGTCCACAACGGGAGGTTACATCCGCTACAAAAATTCGATAACGAGATTTCACCACAAATATAGGCCCTCTGCATGCAACACAAATCATTTTTAGGAAAAGGTCCGCGCGCGCGCGCGTGTGTGTATATGAACAGCATACTCAATTAAAGGTCCGTTAAAAATTGAAGTTGGTATTTAACATTAATATTTTTCAAGGATGCGACACGAGGATTGAAGAAAATTCACCCACACTAAACTAACCTTTGCAAGGAACATTTTTCGAAAATTTTTACTTTCTCAAAAATGACTTTAACGATTTTGATAAAAATGCCATGTGTTTAAGATATTTTCATGGCAAATTAAATGCATATTTGGAATTTTCTGGCTATAGCCTATGTAGTCCTACCTACACTTGATGGCCTTTGCATAGGCGATAGACAAAATCCTAGTATACAGAAAATGTAGATGTTATTTAAGCAAAGAAGTTATGTCAAATGTATTTTTTGTGTAGTAAACCATTTCGGAGAAATTCCCTGTTTTTTTGTGAGTTTTTCAATACTGTAAACTTTTCTCAAATGGAAGGTCGTTTTTCACTTTTTTATCTCTTGGCCGTGCAAAGAGAAGGAAATTTCAATACTTTCATTTAGCGACAAGCTTTAAGTGATTCGACTATCACTCAAAGCCCGCTTTATTTCCATATTCCCCTTGTACCTACAAGGAAATAACCAAGAACATAATTTCTGCAAACGTTTATCTCAAATAACACGAAAAAGTTGTAGGAATAAGAGTTTTTAAGAATGGTTAGTACAAAAGTAGAGAAAGTCATGTTAATGCAACTCTTCACATTGTTCGTATTTCCTAAGCCCCGGCACTAGAGTCCATGAGGAGCCAAGCCTTACCGCCCAGCCGCTGCGTCCCTCACCTCGGCCCACTACAGGCGTCATTGGTGGGGTGCAGTATTGGAGGGTGGTACGTGGTCAGCGTCTCGATCCCTCCCGGCCAGTTATACGGTCTTCACGACCTGGAGCCGCTAATTTTCTATCAAGTAGCTCCTCAATTGGTCCCCCTGGGACCTAACGAGGCTGAGTGCACCTCGTGCCAGATCTCCCAGAAGGGATAAATCCCCATGCTGGTACAGGGGAACGAACCCGCACTTTGTTCGTATTTACTAAGCATTTTACTGCACTAGAGATAACAGTCGACAAATTAAACTCACTACAAATAACTTATGTTTAAGATTACTGTCTTCAAACTCACAGTTCTTTTTCATCGTTGTTAGCTTGCATCATTTACCACATACATTGTTGCTACTAATTATTAAACGACTCATATATTATGAAATAGGACATTACTACAGAATCATTTTTACACGCTTACTTTGTTATAAACAACAACGTGTCGATTTGTGACGAAGATAAAGCGTGTTACAATAAAACTTTAGAAACGCGTAAAAAGGAACGTGAAATCCAATCTCAAAATAAAGCTGCGTATTTATCAAGCTCGACAGCACAGCACTTCAATTGTATCGAGCGTTCAACGCATAAGGGAAGGGGAACCTGAACGAGAGAGACGTGAAAAAGTGGAGAATTGCCCAAATATTGTGCGGAATTTACAAATAGGGTTTGTGTTCAATGTTTGTCAATCTAAAAGTACACATTAGGTTTAGTACTTAGGAGGTAATATTACATCAGATATTCATGTCTCTTATTTCAATCAGTTGTAAGCATTTTGGTTCCTAGTTATTTAGTTATTTATTTATTAGAAAAGTGTTGGCCTGGTGCCGGTACAATGGGCCCGGCTTACAGGCTATATTTAACATTTTTTTTACATTTGGCTTTGTTTATATATACACTTTTTCGGTGTCTACAAAAAACCCATACGGTGACCATCTGTAGGTCACCGAGAATAGTTTTCTTTTGTCTTTTGTCTGTTTCGTCTTTGGGTTATATATACATATGTACATATTTACAAATTATATACAGACACATACACGCACGCATTCACCCACACACACACTCGTACACACATACACACACATCTTCACTGGGCACACCAGAAATATGCGTCCCAGCGCACTACACTATTTACACTATGTACACTGTCCCGCGGTGGCAGCTCCTGAATATTTTCTGAGGCGAGGGCCTCTGCCGGAACATGTATGTGGCTTAGGGACGAGGTTGCGTGGACGCGCATTTGTCGGCGAGCCAAGCCGCTTCTAGAACATTTTTATCCTAGTATGTTTGCGGTGCTTCGGCTCGCCTTTGCCGATGTTAGCGATCACGTCATTTTCGTGGTTCCTAATGCGCGTCCATGCCGCCATTGCTCTTTTGTCTATTGCCTCCGGGATGAACGGGATATGAGTTTCGAGGTGAAGAGTTTGGGTGGTGGTGAGGAGTGGAGCAGAGAGGATTTTTCTGAGGGAGAGGTTTTGGAGGGTTTGGAGTTGTTTGAGGGCAGTTTTGGAGGCATTAGCCCAGGCCACACATGCATACAGGACCACCGAGAGAATAAATGACCCATATAGTATAAGTTTTGACTTTAGTCGCAACTGTTTACTACGGAAGATGGGGGCGCACAACTTTAGCCGCTGTCTGCCTTTATTGGCGCTATTTTTATGTGGGTGGACCAACACATTGTGCGGTCCAAGGTGACACCTAAGTATTTAACTTGCTGACGGCAGTGCAATACTTGACCACCGACCGTTAGGTCCGTTGCCAAAGTGTGACGCCGCTTAGAGAAATGAATCAGCTGGCATTTGTCGGGATTAATTTTGATTTTCCAGTCATGTTGCCATGAGAGGAAGTTGTTCACATAACGTTGCATTTCTGCAAGGCCGAAACGTGGATTTCTATGATGGTTGTATATTGCAGTGTCGTCAGCATACATGGCGACCTTGCATCTGGCGTCCACTGGGAAATCATTGGTGAATAATATATACAGAAAAGGGGACATTATTGCCCCTTGTGGGACGCCAGCCCGCATCACTCGCTCCCGTGAGGAGGAGAGGCCCACTTGGACGTAAAACTGCCGGTTTTCTAGAAAATTGTGCAGCAAGTATAGATAATTTTGAAGAGCCGGGAAATTGTGGTGCAGTTTATAAATAAGGCCATTGTGCCAGCACCGGTCAAATGCAGCTTCTACGTCCAGAAATAGCGCCAACGTTGAAGCCCCATTGTTAAATTGCTCTGTTACGTCATCAGTTAGTCTGAGGAGTTGTAGTTCAGTGGAATGTCCTTTTCTAAAGCCAAACTGTGAATTTGAGAGTTCATGTGTTGCCGAGACTTGTTTTTGAAGTCGAGAAAGGATACATTTTTCGAGCAGTTTACCAATAGTAGACAAAAGACTAATGGGACGGTAGTTTTGTGGTTGTCTGGTGCTTTTCCCTTGCTTTGGGAGCATGATAACCTTAGCTCGTTTCCAAGTAGAGGGGAAATAGCCTTGCTGCAAACAGGCGTTAAATATCTTTGTTAGTTGCACCAGAGCTTTTCTCGGGAGATGCTTAAGTTCCTCATTAGTCACTTTGTCTGGACCGGCAGCTTTCCCATTAGGCAATTTCCTAATGAGCTTGTAAATTTCCTGCGGTGTTATGGTGGGTAGTTGTTGCTCTTGCTTCTGCGCCACCCAGGTTTGTACCCATGTCTGGACCTCCCGTTCTATTTCACAGTTGGTCACTGGGTTTTCGGTGAATCTGTCTTGGAGACAGTCAGCGAAGACCTCGGCTTTCTCCTCTGCGGAGAAGTGCAAGCCGCTTTGAGTGTGCAGCGCCTCAGTTGCGGAGTTGACGCTCGTGGAAACTTTGAAAGCCTTGAGTAATTTCCACAAAGAAGAGTCCGAATGTGTGGTACTCAGCATTTAAGCATTTACTAATAGTAAGTAGAAGAAATATTGTGTTCCATATAAAAACACCGTATCAAAGAGCCACAGAAAATACGTTTGGTAAATTCAAATTTGGCATTTAAGGTTTAAACGTGAACGTGCTCATGAAATTCGTCCTATGCACTCCCTAAATTCCTTTGTATGCAAAACATTTGTAATTTTATTACTAAAATTCTTGTCCCGCAGTTGCCTTGGCGCATAAACACACCCTAGTGGTGGTTTCTGTAATCGGATAAATTATTGAAGTTACTGTTTCCGTTACTAGATGCGCATGATGGTGCATGACTATTATTATTATGATTATTATTATTATTATTATTATTATTATTATTATTATTATTATTATTATTATTATTATTATTATTATTATTATTATTATTATTATTATTATTATTATTATTATTATTATTATTATTATTATTATTATTATTATTATTATTATTATTATTATTATTATTATTGTTGTTGTTGTTGTTGTTGTTGTTGTTGTTGTTGTTGCTGCTGCTGCAGCAGCTGTTATACTTTGCCTACCCTAAAATTTTGACTGCGAGCCGCCACTGCCTCGCAATATCTTGCTTATCTATTAGTTCGTCTAGCTCATATGTGTATTTTATTCTTCATTGCTAGTTTGTAGGAATAGTTAGTACAAAAGTAGAGAAAGCCTTGCCAGTGCAATGCATCTGAGTTTTTGTCTGCGTTTTGTGGTAAGATATTTTTACTTTCTCTACTTCGTATGGTAAAGTAGAGGAAGTGTTGTATTACACCCAAAAATTCGATTTCGAGATTTAATCGGAATTATGTTTTGAGGCCCCCTGAATCCAAAATAAATATTTTTAGAAAAAGGTCCGTGTGTATGTCTGTCTGCATGTCAGTCTATGGATAGCATAGCTCAAAAGCGAAAAATCGGTTAAAAACCGAAGTTGGTATATAAGTCTAATATCGAGGATGCGACATGAATATTTTGAAGAACATTTCTCCACCCTAACCTACCCTTTACATGGAAAATGTTTCGAACATTTTGATTTTTTTTTTTTTAAATGGCTAACGATTTTGATTAAAATGTCATATGTTTGAGATATTTTTATAACAAATGAAATGTATATCTTGAATTTCCTGGCTATAGCCTACGGAGTCCTATTTACTCTGGAAGACTTTTGCATAACTGGTAAACCGTAAGAGATAGACCAAATCCTAATTCACAAAACATGGAGATCTTCCTAAAACACACAATTTATGTCTAAATAAAGTTTTTTTGCAGAGTGAACCATTTCGGAGATATTCCTTGTTATTTGTGTAAATTTTGGAGAACTTATACTTCTGTCAAATAGAACATCCCCATTCATTTTCTTGTATGTTGACCGTGCAAAGAGAATGAAATTTAAAAGTTTTAAAAGATTTGACTATCACTCCAAGTCTACTGTATTCACATTTGCTCTTTGTGCCTACAAGGAGATAAACAATAGGATAATTCCTCCAGATGGTTATCTCAACTAACACGAGGAAGATCTAGCAATAAGAGTTTGCAAGAATGGTTAGTACTAGAGTAGAGAAACTCGTGTGAGTGCTACAGATCAGATTTTTTCTTTACCTTTGTTTCTAAGACAAGGTCTTAGTTCTCTTACCCCGTTGTTCCCAGTTCTAACTCAGCCGAGTTTCGACGAAAACTTGTCTGTAGGTGTTGGTGACAGAAGTACTATTGTCTTCTGATATAACAAGACTTAATCTTTTTACCATTTTACTTTGCATTTTTTTATCGCCAATTTACAATAATTCTTGCTAGTCTATAATTACAGATGCACTTGACATACCTATTTTGTCCACCAAACCATTTTGTGTACTAATATTATTCAGATTTCTGTTACACTATATCGTCCGTTCTCACTTTTTCAAAACGTTTCTTGTCCTCTTTGGATAACTATCGTTTTCCAGAGACTATATTTTAATCATTTGCTGTTACATCACAATAAATTTTAGTGTTCAAGACTGGATTTTTTGGAATAAACTCTCATAAGCATTTTAATTGTGTTCACTTTATAATGTTAAATATTTGCATTAACAATTCTTGACGTAATGTGACATATTTTACACTTAATTTTTTTTATCCTGTAAATCAAATCTATTTGAGAGCTTAGAAAGAGTGTTTCATATTTCTGGTTACAGATTTCATCAGATACATTTGTAAACATTGAATCATCTATGACAAACTGTTACTGTAATAAAGATTTCGAGAGTCTATCAGTTCTTTTGGAACCCTGAGCATATTGCCCCATTAACGTGCATGTGAACATACCACTCATTGGTTTTCGTTGCACTAGGGCCCGGGGCATACCGGCCGCCCCATAAACAAGCACTCATGTAACTAGGTAAGGGGGCCTTCCCTCCTGCAGGCGAGCGTTAATTATCAGACAATGGCGTCTACTTTTACGTCCTCACGCAGACCTCTGTCTCGAAATTACGAGGTGAACGTGCCAAGCTTAAAACCGGCAGAGGGAAGCACACTTCGTTACAATGAAGACAAGTTGGCAAATAATGCCCTAGAGACCTATCTGCACTGCACAGAGTCATGTCGTTTTCGAGCGAGCCCAGAAATTTCCCCGTCTCTCTTTTACAGCTTCTGTTTTGAATAAGGTTTAATGCTTTAATACCATTGTAGCGAGATAGCAATATTGTCCTTTGCCGTGGAGAAATTTCAGCGGGTACTATTAATAATTCAATATTTCCTGCACTGTTTTCCTTATTAAGGAACCCAGGAACTGAAAAATGACCATAAAATTATCAAATTGGCAATTTTTAAGTTAAGGCGCATAAATGTTTCCAAAACCTTAAGTCATCGGTTGGCAGTGAAATATTTTAGACTCCTTAATTTTTAAAGGTCTAGCGCAGGCTTTGAATGCCATGTACACCCTTTATTTCTCATCTGAAGGTTATTTAATCCCAGGACATAAAGTACTTGCAATAGTAAGTCACCATTGGAGTTTTTTGCCTTTGATGTGAAAATTAATTGGAGAATTCAATATCATACTCTCAGGTTGTCACAGTAACTTAATGGTTAGAGCACCTACCTGGTAAGCAAAGGGTCTGTAGTTCAAATCCCAGCTGTGGCACTGAATTTTTCAGTTCCAATACTACCTCTCTATAAAATTCAAACTTCGGTCCCAAAGTACCTTAAATAGAGGAAGTATTGTATTCCAAACAAGAACTCAGTACAGAAATTTCACCAAAATGCATTTCTTAGTGTCTCTAAATCCAAAAAAGTAACTATTATAAAACTATGCGTGTGTGTCTGTGTATCTCTTAGAGAAGCAAATCTTAGAAATAAAAAGTTTATTAAATATGAAACTGGCAAATTAAGTTCAGAAATCTTTCAAGGATGTGAATGAGTGAGTGAGTGAGTGAGTGAGTGAGTGAGTTACTGGAATTTAAGGGCCCTTCATGAACTGGGTCATCTGGGTCCGAAGTCAACACAAGGAAACTGACATACCCGTGAGCTTCATAGTTAAAAAGTTAAAAAGTGAAAGTTAAAACATTTGAAAGTTAAAAACAATAAAAATTCTGTAAAGGTAAAACATTCTAAGTTTAAAAAGGAGATAATCACACCCTAAAAGTCTAAAATTCTCTAAAAAATAAAATACAAGCTAAAGTTGCAGACCCAAATATTCTTGACCAATCGCAGTTTTCTGGTTTTTTATACCTTGTATAATGGAGCTCTAGGGACTTACGCATATGTACGTATTGCGTACAATCCGGCGGCACTGATACAATCTTCGTAACTTACAGCATCGTTAACAAAGAAAAACTCCGATGTGTTGCACTCACATGACTTTATTTTTGTACTAACTATTGCTACAAACTCTGATTCCTCTATCTTCTTCCTGTTAGTTGAGATAAACATTTGTAGAAATTATCTTATTGCTCATTTCCTTGTAGGTACAAGTGTAATATTGGAATACAGTGGGTGCGATAGTCAAATCTTTTGAAACTTTGAGGTTCCGTTCTCTTTGCGCGGCTAAGATATAAAAAATGAATAACGATCCTCCATTTGATGAAATTTTACGTAGGTATTCCAAAACTCACAAAAATAACAAGGAATATTTCCGAAACGGTTCACTTCATAAAAAATTCAGCTGGACATAAATTATACATTTTAAAGAGATCTAAATTTTTTTAAAGTAAGATTTGGTCTATCTCGTGTCGCATCCTTAAAGAATATTAGGCAACTTTTCGTTTTTGAGTTACGCTGTCCACAGACTGAGAGACACGCACGGGTTTTTCTTTTCTTTATTATTTTTTTTTGTTTTGTTGCGTTTAGGAGACCTCAAAGCATATTTCTGTTGAAATCTCGACATCGAATTTTTGGGTGGAATACAATACTATACGTAGTAGAGAAAGTAAAAAGGGCAGCGCAGGGTAACACGCCTGCCTCTGGTGCGGGGAAACCTGGTGCAATTGCCGGTATTGGGGTAGGGAATTTTCCGCACTTCGAGGTCTGATCAGGAGTGTACTCCGCCTCGTCATGCCAAGTGAGAAGATATTCTGGACGAAATGTACCGTTCCTAAAAGATGAAGTAGTCGCCATCCAGTGTGGGGATTCCCATCACCCCAATCCTGCACTCTTCCGTATCCTTGACTGGGCTTTGAGGACATAGCAGCCTCTGTATGTCCTAGACGCCATAGAAGTTAAAGATAAAAGTATTGAAACATTTCCTATAAATCAATTAACCTTTAGCTTCTTATGTGGTAGAGTTATTAAAATGCTCCTTAAAGTTTTTATTAATATACCACATGTTTAAAATATTTTAATAGCAAATAAAAAGCATATAGACCTCCGTTATCTCTTCGTTAGTGGCCAGGGGAGACACAACCCCCTCTCGGCCAGTATAAACACCAGAACAGCGTAATCACCAGAAGTGTTATGCAGAAAGAACGACATTGTTCTTGAATATTGTTTCCCCTATCTCCAGAGCGTTCTAAAATATTCTGTGGAAAGCTAACGTGTTCACGAGTTAGTGAGTTGTGTGCGTTTCTGATACTACATAAAGTACGGTTCCAGAAATGAGTTGTGGAAAATATGGGGACTACTTCCGCGAGAGATTAGAGACGTCTTTGTTCGGTTCCATACAGAGCGAATTGAAACGAAGAAGCTACGTCGTAAATTTCATTACGTTGCTAAGTTGTGAAGATTTTGGAGTGACAGCATCTACAAGAATATACGTAATAAAATAATTTCTGCAAATGTCTATTTCGTAGAAGAATAAGCGTTTTAAGAAAAATTGCTACAGAAGTGAGTAAAAACGTCATCTAAGTGTAATACATCAGACCTTTTGGTGAGGTAAACTTTTTACGAAATATTGGTTTTCGTTTATTTGAAGGTTTGAAATACTTATAGTGTTATCAACTGTTACGTTGCCATTCATTTCTTTCTCATGGTCAAGCAAAAAGAATAGAATTTTAAAGGCATTGCTTAGTGATCCGCTTTTTAAAAATGTTACTATCGCTTTAGTCCATGTATTTTTTATACAACTACACGTGTAAATATTGAAGGTTTATCGTAGTTATTAGGTACTTGAGGAGGAAGATTTTTTAAAAATGGTTTTAGAAGAGTGAATAGAGAAAACCATACAACAAATGACCTAGTTTGTAAATTTGCTTAACACTACTTGAAATATTGTAATAAATGAACTTTCCCTTACTTCTTTTGTGATCGTATTTTAGTTCTTAAACTGAAGCACAAGAGCACAATTCTGTATTATCGTTAACACAATCTACAAGTGTCTGTCTTGCATTAACCTTGACTTGTACTTCACTGTATTTAATTTCACTCTCGACGATCACACACATTAAAACTGCTTCACACAACAAACAATTCCGACGCGATGAGTCAGTGTCTATAACTGTTTCTGATGACACGCATAAATTCTCTTATCACTTAAAACTAAGTGCTGGCAGCTGTTTTATTCAACACCAAAGGACTCCATCATAAAAAACTGGCTCCTCTCAATGTTTCTCCTCGCTTATATTTTATGATAAAAACAATAATAGACAGATATCTAGGGCAAAAGAAAGAAAGGCCATATATGATGTTTATAGATTTTGAAAAAGCGTTTGACACAATTGATAGGGACACAATTAAAGGAAGAAGGAGTAAGAAATGCATTTATAACGGCATTATAAAATATTTATACGACAACAAATACTGTATTAAGATGTCGCAGGAAAGGATAACCCCAAATACACCAAGTATATTGTCTCAGGTTGTAAATTAAGCCCTCTATTGTTTAATCTGTTTGATGACATTTTACAAGTAGTCAGTAAGGCAAACAGGCATTGTCTCAAGTACATTGTCTCAAGTTGTAAATTAAGCCCTCTATTGTTTAATCTATTTATTAATGACATTTTACAAGTAGTCAGTAAGGCAAACGGGCATTGTCTCAAGTACATTGCCTCAAGTTGTAAATTAAGCCCTCTATTGTTTAATCTATTTATTAATGACATTTTACGAGTAGTGAGTAAGGCAAACAGGCATTTACCAGCAATTAGCAATATGGGGATCCCAGGCGTATGACGTAGTGGGCGCAGTAACAAACATTGGCTTAACGAAAGCGATTGAAGCAATTTATAAGTTTTGCAAAAACTAAAGAATAAATATTCGCACATAAAATGTATGGTATTTAAAAAGGGTAAACTAGGAAGATGAAAAATTGTGCTGGGAGGGAACAGAAATTGAAGTGGTTAATCAATTTGTCTACCTGGGTATCAGATTCAGCAATAATAGGGGTTGGAGTGAACAAAAGATAAAGGTGTTAGCGAAGGGAAGGTTGGCATTAAAAGCGATTGTGGCCTGCAGACATAAATTGCCAGGAATGCATATAAAGTGGCTGGAGAGAGTGCATACATTAATAGTTGAAACAAAAATGCTGTATGGGGTAGAAGTATGGGGAATAGAAGAAGGATGGAGAAATGTGGATGCTATTCACAGGAACTACTGTAAACAAGCTATGACGCTCCCAAATAGAGTGGCAGAGGCAAAACTAGGGAGAGCAGGGAGCAAAAGATAAATAATGGTAAGGAGCTCAAAATACTGGTTTAGATTAAAGAATACGTATGAGCAGTGTATTATGAAACAATATTCGATCGTTCCATTCTACAAATTGCTCCAACAGAATTAAAGGGATCCTCGAGGAAAGTGGAGAAGGTCGAACGTGGAGAAATAGAATTAAAAGGAAGAGGCTTTTGGGATCAAATTAAATTAAAAATGGATAATATTGAAACTCAGGAAATATTTGGCAGTTTTAATATTGAACAATCGCTGAATATCTACAAGGGGTTAACAGTGGAATAAGGTGGATAAAGGAGATAAAACAGCTGGGAGGGATTTACATGGGGAAGTACAGGGGTAGTTTAACTCAAAGGTCTGCGAAGAGGAAGAAATCTAGATGTTATCCAATGTGCGGAAATAATGATAATTATTGGTATGCAATTTTAGAGTGTGAAGAAAGTAAAGAAATGAGGTATAAATTAAAATTAAAGAAGTGGAATTATTTACTAAAAGACATAATAGAGGTAGGGCTACTTAAAGCAAACTCAGTAAAGGGCATTAAAGAAGTCACGAGTTATTTAGGCACGGTAAGACAAAAATGGATAAAAATAAGGTAAGGAGATATAGGAACACTAGGTGTAGGGAGCTCAGTATGTTATGGTCCAAATAGCGAGATAACCACGGTGTTAAAGCTGGCTGGGTCCAATGGACTAGATAGTAACTGAACAGTTTGGTGTTTTCATACATTCAACTAGAAGGGAGATTTACCTGTTAAAATTAGAATAATGTTGTACTAGTAAAGACAACTGAATGCAATATGTATACTGGAAATAGGGAGACAAATTTATATCTTAAAGACGTAGCACGGATTTTTCTCGAAATTAAGATTTTCTCGAACATCCCACTAATAAGTCGGCAGTTGAAAGTTTCGCGAAAAATGTGAAAACGCTTTGTTCTGTCGCTCTCTATTGCTAACGCTATTTACTCTCCGCGCAGTGGTGTGAGGTAGAATGACCCTGGACGCATCTTTCAGGCGCGCGACCGCCAGGTGGCTTCCAATTTTATCTGTCACAGTAATAAAGTTACTATGTATTAATATTTATTTATTCATCTTGCTTGGCCCTCTTTCCGCCCTCTTTTGAACTAAAATTTTCATACGACGCCCCAAAGGAGGCGTTCCTCACTTGGGGGCTTTATAAATACTTCGCAAATTTGTGGGATAGCTGTAGCGGAATATCTTATTCTTGAAATAAGACAACGAAGTAAAGATTACCTTGGGAGATATATATGAATTTTAACAGAAAAGACTTAACGAACTACTGCTAGATTCCCATTTCTAATGTTATTATTCTTCGGTTGGGCAACGCTTTCTTTCCCATTTCCATAGTCTTTAAAATAATGTAAGTTTTTTGGCGTGAAACCATCCTTTTTATAATCCTTTCCTTTTCCGGTGTCAAGCACATATATCTTGAAAGCCGTGCATAAAGTCTCGGCTGCAGAGAGAACGAGAAATAAAGTTGGAGGGTAAGTTTCAAAGAGGAACAAGCTGAAGGGTCCATCACAATCTCACCAAGAACTTCCTCTTTAACATCCTACTACTCATTCAACAGAAAACTTAATGTGTGTGCATATTCTGTTGCTTTGGCGCACCTATCGGTGTTTAAAACTATTAGATAATTCTTTAATTCTCATAGTACCCAAATATCCAAAATCTGATGTGTTGCACCCACATGACTTTCTCCAGTCTTCTAATAACCATTCCTACAAACTTTTATTCCTGTATCTTCTTCGTGTTACTTGGGACAAACATTTGCAGAAATTACCTTATTGCTTATTTCCTTGTTGGTGCAAGTGAAATATGGGAATACATTAGGCCTTGAGCGATAGTCAAATCTTTTAGACCTTTGAAATTCCGTTCTCTTTGCGCGGTTAACATATAAAAAGTGAACAACGATGTGTCATTTGACAAAAGCTAAAGTTTTTCGAAACAGACACAAATAACAAGGAACACCTCCGAAATGGTTTATTCTACAAAACAACTTATTTCGACAAAAATTTTTGTTTAGCGAGATCTACATTTTTGTATAGTAAGATTTGGTCTATCTCTTACGGTTTACGAGTTGTTCAAAAGTCATCCAGAGTAAACAGGACTACGTAGGCTATAGCCAGAAAATTAAAAGTATATATTTCATTTGTCATAAAAATATCTTAAAATATATGGCTTAATCAAAACCGTTTGAGACATTTTAAAGAAAATCAAAAGCTTTGAAAAATTTTTCATGTAAAGGGTAGTTTAGGATGAAGCAATTTTCTTCAAAATCTTCGTGTCGCATCTTTGAAAGACATTAAGCTTAAAGTGTTATGCTGTCCACAGCCTAACACACACACACACACACACACACACACACACACACACACACACACACACACACACACACACACACACATACACACACGCGCGCGCGCGTATCTTTTTCTAAAAATGCTTTTCTTTTGGATTTAGGGGGCCTCAAAACATATATTTCCGGTGAAATCTCGACTTCGAAGTTTTGGGTGGAATACAGTACTTCCTCCCCTTGCTAGCAGAGAAAGTAAAAATCTTATGTTTTGCACTCATATGACCTTCTCTACTCGTGTACAAATTATTCATAGAAACACTTATATTAATGGAGATAAACATTTGCAAAAATTATTTCATTGCTAATTTTCTTGTACGTGCAAGGGAAATATGGGAATACAGGTGAGCTGATAGTCAAAACTTTTAAAACTGGTCATTATGTGGTTTTGGAACTCCGTTCTCTTTACTTGGCCAAGTATAAGTATAGCAAACTTCAGACAAATAATGAGATATTCTTCCGAAATCGTTCACTCCATAAAAATACTTTGGACATAAGTTGTGTGTTTCAACGAGATCTGTATGTTTTGTGTGGTAAGATTTTCCGTCATCCAGAATGAAGAGGCTTATGAGGACGTTCGTAGAAAATACGAAATATAAATTCCATTTGTCATAAAAGTGTCTTAAACATATGGTATTTTAATCAAAATCAGGCATGGGGAAGATGATAGGATAGGATGGGTGATAGGAATGCCATCTAGTATTTACCCTCTCCACTTACCCCGTCACCAAATGCATGGCCACCTCTCTTTTCCGGTTCCGTTTGTTTACGTATAGGTACACATTTGTTTACATATATGGTAAGTTTAATGGCGTGCAGTTGCGGAACCGAATAAACATTATATATCGGTTTTGGGATTACGTTACACGCATTTCCTTTGCCATATAAAACACAAAGCTTTATTTTTACCAGGAACCTAACAGCATTTATGCTTCCATTCGGCTTTGAGGTATCTTATTACATTCTTGTGCGACATATTTCCACCACTGACACAATTTGGACTGGCCGGTTCTCTTAGGTAAATAACAGAGGGGGCGTGGCCTAATAGCTAACCTCTGTGTAGCAGAGTCAACGAGGTTAGAACTACGATGTAGGGGAAATGGCACATTATATCAGTTCTCCCCATCTATGACCAAAGTCATTAGAGCCATGTGTTATGAAATAAAAGGGTTCTAAAAATATTCCATGTAAAGTGTAACCTGGGGTAAAAGAATTTTCTTGAAAATCTTTGTGTTGCATCCTTGAAATACATCGCATTTAAATACCAAGTTTGGTATATAACCGAGTTTTTATTTTTGAGTTATGCTGGACCTTTTCTTTAAAAATTTTTTTCTTAGATTCAGGGGTCTTTAAATATGTATTTCCGATGGAGTTCGATACCGGAATTTTGGATGGAATACAATGCTTTCCCTGCTTACTATAGGGAAAGTAAAAATCTATGTTACGCTCACATAAGTTTGTCTACACCGTGCAGCTTCTGATGTGGGTGTTTGTCACTACGATGTAAATAGTCGTTAATGCAAGGAAGTTGTGCTCAAGCCAACTCGAAATGAACACTTCTTTATCAGAATATGTGGAAGGAAAAATAATGTTGAGTACTGAGATTGCTTTTACAAGACAGTTCCTTCAGTCTACTTTCACCAGAGTGGATACTATACACACTAAATTCTCCACTCTGCTACTGTTCTCACAAGCTTTTATTCCTCTATCATCTTCGTGTTAGTTGAGATAAACATGTGCAGAAATTATCTTATTGCTTCTTTCTTTTTAGGTACGACGGGCATACGAGAATGCAGTAGGCTTTGAGCGATAGTCAAATGTTTTAAACCTTTGAGATTCCGTTCTCATTGCACGGCTAAGGTATAAAAATGAAAAACGATCTTCCATTTGACAAAAGTATTCCAAAACTCACACAAATAACAAGGAATATCTCCGAAACGGTTCACTCTAAGAAAATAATTTAAGAATAAATTGTGTTTTAGCAAGATTTACATTTTTGTATAGTAAGATTTGGTCTGTCTTTTACACCTTACCAGTTAATCCAGAGTAAGCAGAACTTCCTGGACTACAGCCAGAAAAATCAAAATATACATTTCATTTGCCATAAAAAATATCTTAAACATATAGCACTGTAATCAAGATCCATAGCTATTTTCGAGAACATAAAAATGTTCGAACAATTTTCCATGTAAAGAGTAATTTAGAGTGCAGGAATTTTCTATAAAATCTTCGTCACATCCTTGAAAGATAAAAAAACTTAAGGAGTTATGCTGTCCATAGGCTGACAGACATACACACCACACACACACACACACACACACACACACACACACACACACACACACACACACACACACACACACACACACCCGCGCGCGCGCTTCTTTTTCTTAAAATGCCTTTTTGGATTCAGGGGGCCTCAAAATATATTTCCCGTAAAATCTCGTCATCGAATTTCTGGTTGGAATACATACTTCCTCTGCTTACTACAGATGTAGAGAAAGTAAAAATAAAATTGGTGGAATGCTTTTTTGCCAATATATCACCACTCCTCTATCATTTACTTTTGTTATTAATATAGACAGGTGGAGTTTTAAAACATGTGTTATACATGTCTATTCCATTTGTTACTAAAATGAGTCAAAAACTGCTCGGAAAGCTTGAAAGTATACCACACTTCCCCTCGTTACTTGCAACAGGTATTAACGAACACACAGGCATGTATGGCCGCGCCGTAGCCGTGTGGTTAGGCCATTCGCTTCTCACCAAAACGGCCCGGGTTTGATCCTAGGCAACCGCATGTGTGATTTCTGGTGGATGAATAGGCGCTGGAGCGGGTTTCCTCCGGGTTCTCCGGTTTCTCCTGCTATTTCATTCCACCGGTGCTCAATCTTCATTCCATGTGTCATCAGTGTCACCGCCTGCGGTGCCGTAGTAGTAAAAGCGGGCGTTAAACACACACTTGTCAGTAGTAGCCGTATTAGTAAACAAATATTCGTTTCTTCAGACTGCGCAGACATGTTATCTCCTATACCTTTCACTATAGATAAATTTGTTACTGGAGGCTTTTATTCGTAATATTTGAAGCTACCGTCACCAGAAATCTGTGCACTCCTACCGCTAATATCTCCACTTTTTAATTTTATTCACAATCTCGCATCGTCTTAGGACGAGACACATATTTCCCATGTGATACGAAATGCCCAAGCAAATTAGGTTTTAAATTCACCTCCCGGCCTAAAAACATTTCTATTTAAAGCCATTTTCTACTTTCTCCCAGGTTCTGCTCTGGCCACATAGCTTCTGATTGGTATTATTGGCAATCGAGACATCTTTATTTCCACTAATTGGATCTGCAATATTAGAAAGTTTGCGTCCAACACTTTTGTCTGTTATCGTATTGTTTCTGCTTGGCTGTCTTTCCTATGCACATGAGTGATTTACTAATTCGCTGTTTTTTCCAGGATTGTTTTAATTTCAGAAACTCTCCCCCCCCCCTCTCTGTATACAACTGGTTTTTTATTGTTTTTCCGTACCTGGAAATCCATTAGCGACCAACCCCATCAACTCCTGGCTCTACATTTATTTTCCTGCGCGCTTTTATTTTCTGTCTTATTACGTGTAATTTTCCTTCGTACAACATTTTCATTTTATATTTATTCCGCCTTAAATAATATTATATTTTAATATAATATCTCAGCGCATACTTCAACCTCATTATAATAGAATATTTTTACAAAAACTTATTTTTTATCTCCTCGCTCATCGATGTAGTTTACAGAAATATCTTCATCTGACGTTTCGTAGTAGTTACAAGGAGGATAGAGTAAACCGAAACGACAGTCAGATGTTTCACCATATGCTGGGCTTGAAATTTCATACTGTTTCCATGGAACTGAGAGAAACAATTGAATAGTGACAGCACCCTAACAAATGCAAGTATTGCAAAATTCAAAGCAATAACGATGGATATCTCGAAATAGCTGACGACACAAATTGAGTGATGGAAAATAAACTGTTTTAAGGAGGTTTCCATTTTTGTTCAGTATACTTTGGTCTACTTATGTTTTGCTCATTATGGAAAATAAAACGAAGTTACTTCCGCATGAACAGGCGAAAGGTATTCAAGGAAAATTCAAGATACATAAGTACATTATATTTGTCATTAGATACATTAAATTCATGATAATTTAATCGAGATTCTTGAAGATGTTTCTAAGAAAATAAAAAAGAACGAATCATTTTTCATGAATAGGGTAGTTTATGTTGAGGTGGCTTCTTGAAAATCGTTTTGCCTATCTTTGGAAGAAATTGAACTTAATTACCATGTTTAGCTTTTGGGTAACTTGTCCCCCCACCCCATACACACGTGACGCAGGTTTTTAAAAACATTTGTTTGAAATACAGTAGAATCCAGGACTAGGGCGATTGTTGGGGGACATGTTTTAGCCTCGTGTTATAACGATTCCGTGGTATGTCGAAATGTGAGGTTAGGAGTAACAAAAATTGATCCCGCGGACATGGTGGGAAACATTCGTACAATAATAAATTCCATTACATTGTAAAGTATGTAATATACGATAAAGTACACTGCTTTTAAATGCAATGACATACCAGATTGCCAGTCCTGCAATCGATCTTAATTTATACAATACATACACTGTACCCATTTTACACTAACCTAATTTTTCAGTCTTAAAACTAGTAAGTTCTGTTTGGCAGCATAAGTCACAACTTTTTTTTTTTTTTTTTTTTTTTTTGGTCTGGTATTGTTGGATTGTAGCAAGATGGGGATGATCGATTCATGTTCGATTCATTTGCTCCTCCATACACAGAATCATCTTGTTTATGGTACTTATCACTTCACTAACATGCAGAATATGTTATTCCGTGCGCATGTCTCATTACTTCGGGAAATTGTTAGCAATGTAGTGGCCAAGGTCAACGCTAGAGACAGCGAAAAGTATGTAGCTCCACTTTGAAAACAATAAATAAATAACAAGTACAATATATTTTCGGGGGATATGCTTCCCCCCGCATTAAATCCGAAACCACGGTATTTTGAACCGCACTGTTAAGGGCTTCTAATGCATATATTTGTGTTTTAAATTCAAGTGTTGAATTTTTGGGTGGAATACTTCTCTATGTAATTCCTTTCGTAGCGCAATGGGCTAAGCCTGGTTGCTCTAGTTCCCGTCCACGGAGTATTGTGTGTGTGTGTGTGTGTGTGTGTGTGTGTGTGTGTGTGCGTGCGTGTGTGTGCGCGCGCGCGCGTGTGTGTGTGAATTTAATGTTTGTAAAGAAAACCCAACGTAAGCAAACTCGTTACACAAATAGCAAAGAAGTGAACACCATTATCGGTGAGCAATTGTAACAAACGAAGGAAAGCCGCAAATAGGACTATAAATGAAGAAAAAATATCTGATATGTTGCACTCAGATGACTTTCTCTACTCTTGCACAAACTATTCTTACGAACACCTATTTCTCAATCTTCTTCATGTTAACCATATCTGCAGAAAGCATCTTACATATACCTACTTTTCTTGTAGATGCAAGATGAATGCGGGAATAGAACACGTTTAAGTCGTATTAAAATGTCTTAAGAGCTGGTCGCTTTTGATGGCTTTGAAATTCCATCCTCTTTGCATGGCAAAGACATAAAAAATGATGAATAACGGCCTCCCTTTTAAGGTACGTATAAGTGTTGAAAACTTCTGACTAATAACAAGGAATATCTCAAAAATGATTAATTCCCCAAAAGATACATCAGACATCAATGCTGTGCTTTAACAAGATCTATATGTTTTATGCAGTGAGACTTTGTCTATTTATTATGGTTTACCAGTTATAAAAAAGTCACCCAGCCTGCAGACAAGATGTACAATTCATTTATCATAAAAAATCTTAGACATATAGCATTTTAATCGAAACCGTTAGCAATTTTTGATAAATTCAAACAGTTTTAAAAGTGGTCCATGAAAAGGCTAGTCTGGGGTGGAAAGATTAGTGCCACGTCCTTGGAATATTTGTAAACATTACTCCTTTAGATTCAGGTGTTCCCAAAATATACATTTTCAGTGAAATGTAAATAACAAATATTTGGGTAGAATACTTACTGTATATATGTAATACAGAAAAAAAAAATCAAACAAGCATTTCCATTGTTGGTCAAATGGATTTCATCACCACTATCCACAAACCATCTCAATGTGATGGTAGATGGACGTAAAATTAAGCCATAAGTAAATTAAACCCTATTGGTATTCTGTATGCTATGATTATCTATAACTCAATGACAACTTGAGGAGTGGGGCTTAGTATCTCGACCGAAGATGATCATTTGTGATTATGCCCCTTACGGGGCACCCCACGGGCGAATGGATGAGTGGAATGGATCCGAACGGCGGTCGAAACGTTGCCACTACAGAACAGAGGGCAGACTTCCTACATTTTCAAGTTAGAAGCACCCCGGCGGAGGCTGGCTCAGCCCGGTTCCTCTCCCACCCCTTCGGTTTTGTACTCCCAAGGGCGGCGCGGGACTAGGAAACCGGCATTCACCTGGCAACTCGGGGAAACCTCCGGAAAAAAACCATGGGTCACGAAGTTTACATTCAACCGTTCGTTTACATTATCTATAGCCCTGCATGTAGGTAATTAAAAGGAAACTTGCATTTATTCCAGAAATGTTGCAACTCTGTCTCCCGACACCGAAGCTTTAAAGTGCTTCTTTGTGTGTTTTGTTATGTCACTGTAGTATCCTGTAACCAGGTAGGTGTATACCTTTATACTTGTAAAGTTTGTTGCAGCTGCTACAATAAACAGTGCACAAAAAGAGGAGAGAAGAAATATTTCACACGCATTCATTTCTGTCATAAGCAGATAAAAAATCACAATGGTGGGTCATAAACCTGAAAGGACTTTTAATAACGGCACAGAATGCCTCCCAAGGCAATTGTCATTGTGAATTTTTGGATGGTGAATGGATGATCCAAAGCTCTGACGGATTCACAGTACCTACCTCCCCGGGGAAGATGAACCACGTTTTATTTCGCATTTGTATGGCCATTGTTTTAAAAAAATGTGTCAGCCACCCCGCACGCTGTGCAGGGGTAAAAATTAAACAACAAGAGAACGTTATAAATTGCGAACTCAGCTTGCAATTTAAAATAACCCGGAGATTAAACAGCGAGGTGTGTGTGTGTGTCTGTGTGTGTGTGTGTGTGTGAGTGTGTGTGTGTGTGTGTGTGTGTGTGTATGTGTGTGTTTGTGATACATGTTGCCTTACGTTTACATGTGCAGTTCAAGAGAAGCATTATTTGTGAATGCAAGCTAAATTCTCTCGTAATGACTAGCAGCAATTATCGGTTTTAATTATTGCATTTGTACCCTATTCCATTAAATTGATTAAAGTAATAAACAGGGACATTTCTCTTATGAGCTTTTTTTATTTCCGTAAAAATACGCACTCTCTTCCAGCTATGAAGGCCCTGTGGATAATTCGGAACAGGCAGATAGGCAATGACGTATATACATTACGTTTTCGCCATTTAGAAACAGAACCAATTTTTTGAGAGCGTAATTATGCACAATTACTTCCATAAGAAAGTTAATGGAGATATAAGTGAACGAGATATAACGTACGAGGCTCGCATTCGGCGGTACCAGGTTCAAATAGCGTGCGCCCACCAATTTTTTATTTCTGTTTTCCTCAGACACCAAGGTAAATACCGGATTGAATATTCAATATTACGGCCTTAAGTCTAAAAAGGTAGTATACATGAAAAATAAATCGTGATAGCGAATGCTGTGCCATCTATCCACTGTTAATGTAAGCACCCTAATCCCACCCGCCCGTCACAGAGGCAGATTACAGTTACCCTGCACTGTTTCCTCTGTGGACTCGTAGCGAAGCAGGGTGGCACGGATGGGGCTGAGTTCTTAAGGGTAACTGTCCACCATATATCAATATGCGAGGTATTTCCAAACAGATCCGTTGTGGTAAGTTTCGTAGTTAAAACGACGTAAAACAAATAGAAAAAAGTCTGATATGTTGTACTCACATGACTTTCTCTACTCTTGTAATAACCATTCTTACAAACTCTTATTCCTATATCTTCTTCGTGTTAAGATAAACATTTGTACAAATTATCTTATTGCTTATTTCCTTGTAGGTGCAAGGGGAATATTAGAATACAGTAGACTTTGTGCGGTAGTCAAATCTTTTAAAGCTTTGAGATTCCGTTTTCTTTGCACACTTCACATGCAAAACAAACGAACAACGATGTTCCATTTCACGAAAGTGTTAAGTTTTCCAAAACTCACACACATAACAAGGAATATCTCCGAAATGGTTAAACCTACAAGAAAATTTATCAAGACATAAGTTGTGTATTCTAGCAAGATCTACATTTTTGTATAGTATGATTTATCTCTAACGGTTTACCAATTATGTGAAAGTCGTCCAGAGTAAAGACGACTACAGGGGCTATAGCCAGAAAATTCAAGATATACATTTCATTTGCCATAAAAATATCTCAAACGTATGGCATTTTAATCAAAGTCGTTAGAGCCATTTTCAAGAAAATCAAAATTTTGGAAACTTTTCTATGTAAAGGGTATTTTAGGCTGAAGGAATTTTCCTCAAGAACTTCATGTTGTATTCTTGAAAGACATTAAACTTTAATACCAACTTTGGTTTTTAACCGACTTTTCGTTTTTGAGTTATGCTGTCCACAGACTGACAGACAGGCACTCAGACACAGATATACATACACACGGACCTTTTTCTAAAAATACTTATTTGGATTCAGAGGACCTAAAAACATATATTTCCGGTGAAATTTCGACATCGAATTTTTGAGTGGAATACAATACTTTACTACGCGTACTAGATGAAGTAAAAGTGGAGATATAAACCAGGATGAAAGAGGACCTTCTGAGTAAAAAAATATAGTAATAAAAGTAAAATCACTGTTACCATTGTCTTGGCATGTAGAATGTATACTAGCCCTGTATCAACAGATTTTATTCTTATTTCCTATTTACTGCCACCTCCAGTCTTTCTATTAATGTTCTATATTGTTTCTGCCATTGATTAAATTGGGACTAGAGGTAACTCCATATTATCTGTTCTTCCTATTCTTCCATTTCTTCTTGCATCTCCTCTTCCTCAGGTATCTCTTCTTCTTGATATCCTTACAATGTTCCTTCCAGCCTCTGACATAACCTCTCTGACCTTCTAATTAAGTTTGAGTCCACTGGTAGAAGTAGTTGTTTTCTGACGTGCAAAATTGTTCTCTTTTTTTGACGCTCTATTGCTCATGTAGAAGTTTCTTCAGTCATTCGATCTAAATGTATGCAATCCATTTTTACTTTCTCTACTAGTAAGTAGGGGAAGTATTGTATTTCACCCAAAAATTCGAAGTCGAGATTTCACCGGAAATACATGTTTTGAGGCCCCTGAATCCAAAAAAAGCATTTTTAGAAAAAGGTCCGTGTGTGTGTCTGTGTGTCTGTGTCTGTCAGTCTGTCAGTCTGTGGACAGCATAGCTCAAAAACGAAAAGTCGGTTAAAAACCAAAGTTGGTATTTAAGTTTAATGTCGTTCAAGGATGTGACTCGAAGATTTTGAAGAAAATAGCCCCACCCTAAACTACCCTTTACATGGAAAATTTTTGGAAAATTTTGATTTTCTTGAAAATGGCTCTAACGATTTTGATTAAAATGTCATATGTTTGAGATATTTTTATGACAAATGAAATGTTTATCTTGAATTTTCTGGCTATAGCCCCTGTAGTCGTATTTACTCTGGACGACTTTTGCATAACTGGTAAACCGTTAGAGATAGACCAAATTATACTGCACAAAAAATGTAGGTCTTGCTAAAATACACAATTTATGTCTCAATAAATTTTCTTGTAGGGTGAACCATTTCGGAGATATACCTTGTTATGTGTGTGAGTTTCGGAAAACTTGGAACTTTCCTGAAATGGGTCACCGTTGTTCATTTTTTTATATGTTACGTGTACAAAGAGAACGGAATCTCAAAGCTTTAAAAGATTTGACTATCGCACAAAGCCTACTGTATTCCAATATTCCCCTTGCACCTACAAGGAAATAAGCAATAAGATAATTTGTACAAATGTTTATTTTAACTAACACGAAGACGATATAGGAATAAGAGTTTGTAAGAATGGTTAGTACAAGAGTAGAGAAAGTCATGTGAGTGCAGCACATCAGATTTTTGATCTTACAATATCCCAAATCGTCTTCCCTTGTAATGCTAGCTATTGCTCCGACAACATTTCCTGTTTTGTGACTAAAGTCTAGTTCAATGTAATTCTTTCTAACTGAATACACAACAATACAGTTCACGTTTACTGAGCTTAACACTGTCTTCAGTCCTTCGTGATATTACAACTAACAGCTGTTGTTCTCTCGTAACCATAACACACAATTTTCTGTCTATCAGTTTTCTCTTTTTTTCTCACAAAAACTAACGATTACTCAACCTTCACTAGCTGTTTCGCTACCTTCCTTTCGACGTAACGGTTCTCTTAGCGCACACACGAACTAAAACTAAAAACTGAGTGGCCAAAAATTGCCTGCCCTCACGCGCTCCGCAAGCTTTTTTACCAGCGATGCATAGCCAGATCTTTCTCGAAATTGCTCCTCTTTCTCAACCTGCGAGCAGCCAGAAATTTCACGAACAATCTAATAATAATAATAATAATAATAATAATAATAATAATAATAATAATAATAATAATAATAATAATAATAATAATAATAATCTCAATATCCTCTCTTACTAAACATCCAGATGTTACTTGAGTCAGCTTTGATCAAGTAAATTCAGCTGTCCCTTGCCTTACAAGTTGATTTTTTCATTTTCCCCCTATACCACCATGACCCTGCACCCAGATGAGTTGAACTTCATTCTGTTCTACCAACCGCGTGAGTACATTTAGGGACATTATGCACATGGAACCATGTGTTTGAAATATGACGGCGCAACCTTTAAATGCACTTCCATGTAAGCACAGATTTATAACAAATATGTTTTCTTCCTTTAAAAAACGATTAAATAACGGTTGTTAAGCTTATAAGTGCAGATATTTACAACGATAATTGTGACCAGTTAATACGCACTCTTGCATCAATATTTGGTTTATTTGTGGACTTATAATTTTAGTTATTAAGAGCAGTGTGTTTTTAAGTTGGTTGGCACCAAGTACGCGTGTCATAGAAAATGTTACCCAAACTTGGTGGACTGAATACTTTAGGGACCATTGTATCCGAACTGAGTTTGAATGCTTTCTACAAGGTCACTAATCCCACAGTAACTAGGCCAGTGGGTCGCGCATTGAGGTGTGAAGCAAAAAATCTAAGTGGACACATACTGAGATAATAATTATCAAAATATTTGCATTGTAATCTTAACATCAGTATATAGTTGACAGTTTTACTGTAGAATCTGGCTGTCCTACGTGGCACGGGTAATTTTTTAACTCGAATGACAAATTAAGTTCATTATCCTTATTTATGTTAGTGATAAAATAAAACCATTCATAATGAAGACTTCACCGGCTATTTGTAGAACATTTACTGTATTCATTTTATTAAATAGCTGGCATTTTAATGCAAATGGTGAATGCCATTTTTTAGGAAATTACAAACTAGGAGTACTTCAGTGGGGGTATCTTTTAAAAGATTTGTGTCATACCCTTCGAAGGCTCAGAATTTAATATAATGTTTCTTTAGACTGCCTCTATGATCTGGTGGTTAGCTTGCTTCCAAACCCAGAGGTCCCAGGTTCCATTCCCAGCTGGAGAATAGGAATTTTTCTTTAACCAGTATTATTCCTCGTCTTCCTTAGAGTCTGGAAGTACGAAAGAGAGTGTGAATGTGTGTTTGTGTGTGAATTTAAAAAGCAGCGCAAAGTAAACAACCATCACTAAACGAGGGAACATCGTTGCATAAGCAACTGTTCCAAAAACAAAGCTGCCGATATTATCTAGATTTTGCAGGAGCCATATAAATTAAGCAAAAGAAAAAACAACAAAGGTTTTGGTAATTTCGAGTTTTTCTTTGTGTGTTCTTTTTAATTTTTTTTTTTTTTTTTTTTTTTTTTTTTTTTTTTTTTTAGTTTTTTTAATCAAAAACACATATAGACTTTTCTCTGAAATAGTTTGTTGGATGTAAGGCACCTTGAAATCTGTATTTTAAATAAAATACGCATATCTAAAGTGAAAGGAAATATTTTACAAGACTGAATGTGTTTTATTTCTTTAGAACTGTCCTTTCTCAACTTAATTGTGATTTGAAAATGTCTGTTAACATAAAGAAAAGTCCTAGAGAGAAACTAGAAAGTGACAAGTTATCTTGTAGTGTTTTATTTTGTTGGCCGTTGCTGGTGATGAACACTTTCACCTTGTACGCTGCGTGGACAGATCTCTTGAGTTCAGAACGTTCACCAGCTGCAGTTCCCTTGATTACAGTTTCGGTTTTTGTATCTGCACTTGCTCACGCTCAAGACGAAAGTCTTGTTGTCGAACTGTCGTGGTTTGGCTTTTCTGGCCTGGAAATAAAAGGGAGAAAGAAATGAAGAAATAAGGGAAAAAATAGAAGTTTGGGAAGTCGTCTTCTCCCTTTCTCTCTAGCCTCTGCAGCAACGCCTTCCAGCTCACAATAAAAAGAATTCCTTGAGGCTATTCTTCGCCGTCATATGAAGCGTGTGTTTTGTAGAGGGGCAGGCTACAAGTTTCACGCCCTCATTTGTTGATAGCAGACTCTTTTCGCACGTTCCCAGTGACCTTTTCCAGTTTCCGGTCGGTCCCTTCACAGAGGAATCAACGCCCTATTCTTCTCACGTCACAGTTTCTCTGGCAAGGTACACATAGCGTGCTGATTGCCCCCTCCCCCTCCAAGTTACAAACTTCCACGTAATTCAAATCAGCACCTGTAGTAGGCGTTCCTCAGTTAGTGTTTTTCTTCCAGATGATGAGCTTGTGGCCAGTTCTCAAGCGCCTTCACCCGGTAAGCTGGCTCAAGTTTTCCCCAGAGACGATTGTACAAGTAGGTCAAATTGTATCAAGCTTTGCTAAGGTCTTTCAGCAACTCTAACATCTTCTGATCGAGGTGTGCATTTCCAACAACACCACCAGTTGTCCTGGTAGTCTAAGCCTCTTATTCAGAGATCGTGGGTTTATACCCAGAAGAGGGCAATGGATTATTTCGGGCGTAAAACTTAGCAGCACTTCTCTTGGAATAAATGCAATGTTGGTGATCCCGTACTGTAGATTTACGGCATGTAAAAATCCTAAGTTGATAAAGAGGCCCCTGAGCAACATACTTTGAGTGGCCAAAAGTCACAGGAAGGGTTGTCCCGTTAGAAAATGTGCGGTCTATGACCCCCAAGTGTTTAGGCCAGATGCAGCTTATGGTGACACGATATCTGAACCGTATGTTATAGATACCAGAATTAGGGTTTCCAAGGTCAACAGTGTTTAGGGCAGATCTTCGATATCGCATAGAGAATGTTTCCACACGCGTAAACCGCCACATATGATTAAAGAACAGACATGTTGCCTCAGCAGAACCCTACGGGGCACTCGAAGGTCCACTGTGAGTCAGAGCATCGCGCAGTTGAATGTTTGGAGTCAGGTATCTATTTTCACCCGGACAGTAACGGGGCACACGCACCACGTAGGCTTCAACAGCTTGCGACCAACTCGTGTCTCTTCTCTGTGACTGACACTTATACATAGAATACGATGTGCATGTTGCAACAAACATCGGCAATGAACCACGATATACTGGCGCCGTCTGAACAGACCTCAACGATGTGCATGGTCCCGCGAACATCGGCAATGGACCATGGTACAGCGGTGGCGTCTGGCATAGTTCGATGTATCGCAGTTCCAGTTGTACCGAGCTGATGGGCACGTGACAGTGTGACGTATGCCCCATGAAGCTGTGGATTCTGCGTATCAGCAAGGTTGTGTCCAGACAGCAGGTGGTATTTATGTTCTGGGCTGTGTAATCATGGTCTCGATTAGGTCTCATTGTCCGGCTGTAAGGCATCAATGGCAAGTGCACTTTCTGTGCACATTCTTCAAAACCATCTGCATCCCTTTCTGGCAAACCTGGTGGAGATACCATGTTTTACTAGGACAATGTGACATATTACCGTTTTTTGATGTGGTTTGATGAGTACTCCAGAGAGTTTACGACCATGGTTGACTGTCCAGGTTATCCGATCTGAGTCCAATCGAGTATTTATGGGATGCTAATGATGCTGGTATATGCTCCATGAACTCAGAACTAAGTGCACAAGAACTATTGTGGGTAGCACTGGAAGATGCATAGGTCCTTATCCCTCCAGAATGAATTCAACACCTCAGAATTGATGCTTCAACATATTGCTGCAGTTTGGAGGGCTTATGAAGGAGTAACTCGTTATTAACATTACATACTGTGCCTTGCTATGAGTTTGGCCACTCACTGAAGAATAGTACTCGTCCATAAGTAAAACCCAATGTACTTTTAATCACCACCATCATGGCACTGTCAGTAGCCCCCACAACCTCCATGTCGTAAGAACCGCCGTATGTATCATTTCTTTTTCCACGTTTTCCACTACACTTATAATAGTGAATAACTAAACCTTGAAACGTTTCCCACCTAAATTATCGGGTGCAGTGGTTCCGCATTAAAATGAGGTTCGCATTCGAGAGGTTCGTGTTTCAATTTTGGTTGGAGTGGCCCATCTAATATGGGTTTTTTCGTCGTTTACCTGGCTCGGTAGGCTAATGAAATGTTGCTTCCCCTGCTTCTGTGCATCAGTTCCTGTCTCTTTCATCTGTTTCCAGGTTGATGGAGTACGATACGGCGGTTTGTGTAATTTGTGTATTTGCGCCGGAGTTGGGCGGAATTTCTGGGGCCCCGTTTCTTCCTGAGAGCTGTGTGACCAACACGCGTGCCTCCCTGGTTACGAATGGCTGAAACAGAACTAACCGGCAGGTCATATTTGTATCGTAAATTACCCCGTCCTTGCTAACTTGGAGTGTCGTCCGCATTTGTTCACACCCTTCTAGTCTCTCCTTCTTCCCTTCTCCCAGAAGTAACATTGGAACCACCAAGGGCCCCCTATGGCTCTGACGAAGTACTGTGCTCAATTTACTAAAGGCCTTTACGTCTGACTATTCCCCCAATTATCACTTCATGTATCATCGGGGTTCACATATAAGTCTGAGTGGCCCAGTTAGTTACGCAAGGTCGCGAAGCTATGGTTTTTAAGTGTAATCAAAAGCGACAGCCCCATCTCGGTAGATTTACTGGCGTGTAAAAGAACTTCCATAGGGCAGTGGTAGCACACCTACCTCTGGCGCGGAGGACCGCGTTCGATTCTCGATACCGCCATGAGGATTTTTTAGCCTGCTGGAAGGTCTAGCACGGAATATACTCAACCTCGTTTGGTATCGGAGGGACCAATTGAGGAATTACTTGAGTAGAAAAGACGGGAGAAAAGAACTTCTTCGGGACGAAATTCTGGAACGTCGGTAGCGCTGATATGATCCAGCCAATTGACAGCGTTGTTGATAAACAAAATATCAATGTTCACCACTGAATCTGTAAAAACTATTGCTAAACTCTTCTAAAATAATTAACGATATTATCTTCATTTCAAGGTTTGAAGATGCTTCGGTTTGCCGACTAGCGATAAACCACGGAAAAACCTGAGCGGCCACCAGGTATCGAATCCGGAACCTCCCGATTGCGAGCCTCATGCGTTACCGCGGTGCCATCTCCCTCGGTTACTAAAGGCAAGAAGTACAGAAATGAAAGACATGCAATCTACAACGTTGCTATATTTTTTATAGCTTCACAGTTACTATAATGTTCCATTTGAAGTATCTATGAACTATCAAAGATATGACTCATTGGGTCCAATTCTGTTCAACTTGTTCACTTCTGACATACCTACAACGCCCACAGCTCAAATAGCAATGTATGCCGATGATACTGCCATCTATGCAACCCATCGTAATTTATACACCGCTAGAAATCGCCTTCAAGAGGCCTTAAACTTAATCATACCATGGCTTGACAACTGGCGCATTTCTCTCAACCATGACAAATGTGAAGCAATGGTGTTTACATTATGCAGACCGGAATATCCACCATCAGTAACGATAGCAACAAATTCTATACCCTGGAAAAGTGACAGTGAAATATCTTGGTGTACTGTTTGATAGAAAACTCACGTGGAAGCCACATATAAGTAACAAACTCAAACTTGTCCAAATAAGACTGACAAAACTTTATCCACTTCTCAACAAAAAATCTTCGCTTAAGTTAAAAAACTGCATACTACTGTACACAACTCTTTTAAGGCCGCTTTTACTATATGCCTGTCCAATTTGGGGAGGAGCCAGTGCTACAGAAATTAAACGCATCCAAACGTTTCAAAACAAAATCTTACGTATCTCAACTAATGCGCCATGGTTTGTCAGAAACAATCAACTACACAGAGAAACTGGAATCAGTACCATTCAACAGTCAATTTCTTCACAAGCCGAACAGTTTTACAGCAATCTAAAGAACGTTCCTGGATCTATTCACTACTCTCTTGGCAGAAAATCCAAGTTTCCAACACGCATCAAGAGTCGTCTACCACTGGACCAGTTATCACAGCAAGATCTGATTTAATTTCAACTAATACTGTCAGTGAGGGGCCCAATGAGGTTTACTTCATTTCAATGTTACTTATTATATTTTATTTATTGTTATGTGTATTTCAACAATGGTCTGTAGAGCGCACATGCGCTGATCGATCAATAAATCATTAAAAAAAAAAAAAAAAAAGATATGACTCGTTAAACAAGAGAACCCCGCCAGAAGAGGATGACGAACGGCACGAAAAACATCCAACCAGGTGGTTCGTTCCGTCCCTGAAGATGGCCATGGATATTGAGATGGCGGTTATTTTTATAATTCAGTTTCAGAAGGCCATGCAATCTCAATGGTTTAACATGATTCCTGAAAAAGCCCATGATTTTGAGATGGCTGTTTATTTCTACTGCAGTTCTTGATGAAGGCCGCGAGTTTCAGAATGATCATTTATTTATTCAGTTCCTGATGCTGACCATGGGGTTTCGTATGGCCAAAAGCTCGACTTATACAATTTAACACAGCTGATCAAATGTTTATGTGGTTTCACTGTAAAGTTTTTATATAAGCAAAACAACTTCATTAACCTAACCAAAGACAACAACAACTTCCGTATTTTGTATTCATGATAAAGCGCGTGTGATATCACACAGTGCCAGCAGGGAAGAATGTAAGATCGGGTAATTCGAAGCATTTATCTTTGTTCTCTTTCCCCTCCTTTCTCTGGGGCGCACGTTATTTTAAATAAATGGGCCAATGCGCAAAATAAAACAAGCAAGACTGGTGCTTTGTTTCAGCGAGGGTCTCTTGGCAGCAATTCTTCATAATATCGGCAAATTTAATTTATGTTACAAATTAATAGCTTACAAGCCGCGTTCCTAAACAGGCGTCTGGGAGAGGTTAAAGGGATATGTCGAAAATGGATAGCAAGGAGATGAATAATGAACGAACGTAACAATTAATAGCGTTATAATATGGCATGGTATGTAAAGAAAATATTCATTCTATTTTAATCTCAAAGTTTGAAAACGCATTTCATGAAAACCAGATTATTGAATGACAAACTGTGCGGGCAAACCCTATATGCGCCTGCACGGCATATATTAGCATCGTTTTGTCTGTCTGAAAGTTCAACTGTCCCCATAGGGCAGAGTCTCTTATCGCTTAAGTCAAATTTCTAGAAGTTAGTTTTTATCCAAATGTTTTCAAAACTCTCTCACCTGCTGCTGTACCACACTTATACTGGTATTATTTTTTAGTATACTCATTAATCAGGACATACAGTTTGTAATTTTGTAAACAAAAGATACTACTACATTATTTCAAAACTTCCAATTTGCTCTAAGTCTTCTGGTTATCTCATAAAAAGAACTGAAAAAAATTAAATATGAAAAATTTTTGTAGTCTATCCTCATTGTTCAAATTAATCAACGTATACCTTGAGCAATCTAAAACAATAGCGGAAACAAAAGTCAGAAACCGTTTTAAGTGAATTCTCCTCAAGGTTCTGCTGGGAATTCGAACAAAGTAGGCTGCAAATTTCATCACAAGGATCATTTAGAAGCCGCATTAACCACACATTGATGCCACAATTTTGAAGCTGAATTTACGTTTTGAAGTTGAGAAGGTAGTTTGAAGGAACAAACTTCTTGTGGGCCAATCTACTAGAAGCAATAATGCTTCACACTGTATGATAATATCTCAAATTCATTTGGTTCAACCCCTCGCCGCCGGTAGAGTACTAAGATTCCTAATACCGAAATTTATAGATACTTTAAAAATATTAATTATTTAAAATAAAGGGAAATCAAGCATTTAATAATAATAATAATAATAATAATAATAATAATAATAATAATAATAATAATAATAATAAACTATTGTAACAATGTTGAATAAAGAATTATTAATATAGGAAGAAACCGAACAAGAAAGGGGTAGTCTCATGGATGGGAATAGCGAAACCAACGTATTTTAGAGTATCGCTTCTTCTCCTCGATAGACCAACGGACACTACTGGTCAGTCTGCCAAAGGTGACAGACGTGAATTTCGCTATCACATCAAATTGGTTAAAAACTAGCGGAAATAAAGAGAGTGCCTTAAACTTTATTTGTGTCTGCAAATATTTTTGACCGGTGAATTAATCCTACGAGAAAATATGTACTGGTCGGTAATATCTCCAAGGAAAAGACTTTTAAAATGGGTTCTTTATTAAAAGTCGTTATATTAAAAAAATCTGTGTCATCCTTTTGAAACCTCCCACGCAAACCCAGAGAGAGAGAGAATCCTCATTGCTCCTAACAACGACAAAAGAGCAATTTAGTGCGGTATATTTCGGATAGTGAGGTTTCTGCTCTTGTCGGGGAGGTTGGGAGGGCGTGGGTGTTTGGTTGCTCCGACTTTTTACGCAGGTCTTTCTCGTTACAAATGCGTTGAAAGGTGTGGGTTTTGGTAGGTATGAGATATCTCATACCTCCCAGCTGAGGATTATTCAGGTAATGAATTTAAGTCGTATTACCTTCTTTCTTTTTAATGAATATATTAGATTCACCTATGCCTCCACACACAAGACCTGAAGTATGCTTGGTTAGCCTTGTTTGTGCGACAAATATGCTCGGTCGTCAACTTGTTGTTCGCGTCCCATACACTATCCCAAAACTCTCACCATGAAGAACAAGCAAGTGTTTCCTGCGTCCCTCGAAAGCTTCATACTTGGCTTCGGTCCTTCCGCTTGGCCAAATTTACCAGGGACGATTAAGCGCGTATACCCTTGTTCCACCTGTGAATGACGAATCAAGTTGAACGGTAAAGCCTATATTCTGTTTTCAATGTTACATAATGCGTGCTAAAGTTTGAGCTTCAAATTTCAAAGAAGTTTCTTGACATTGGTAAGAACATTGTCGATTTAGTTTCACTGACAACAGTGTATGATTTTGCTTCATTCCTCTACATGGTTTGCTTGGATTTTGTTTAGAAAGCATGACACTAAGGATATGGTGATAACGTATTTTAATAAATGTTTCGAATATTTCCAATCTGACTTTGCCGACCAATGTAAATTAGGAAACAATTCATTAACCAAACTAAACTGTGGTCCTGAAAAGTATAGCTCACTATGGTGTGATAAATTTACGGCCGTTGGTTTCGATGTATTTCCTATATTTAAACGCTTCATAGTATGAGTCTGTTTTTGTTTCGACTCACCAGTCAAGAGTGTGTGCTATCTATGAACCGACGCTGCCTTTCCCTTCCACCTTCACTTCCACGTTACAACCCCACTCTTAATGCTTTTAAATCCACCAGGTTAACCTTTTTACGTTCGTTTTCTCTATTTATTCTTATTGATAATTATTATTCCGATTATTATTTTCAAAATCAATTATTAATGATTGGTTTTTTCAATACATAATTTGGGTATCAATTTTTAAAACGCAAAAAGGCAAGCAAAATCTAAGTCGAGTGAAGGGATGAGATGTATTCTTGGGCTTAATGGATAGGTGGTGGACTGACTTTCTGTATGGCATCTCACGTTAACAAAATGAAGGTGCTAAGAAGAACATTAATCATTGGACTTTAACATAGAGAAACCGCATAACGAGTTCAAAAATGGATAGCACGCCAAATATTAGGAATCGGAATCTGAACTAACAGGTCTATGTCAGGCATTTATATAAAAATATATTGACAATTCACAAGTTAGTAAAATACGCGTGCATGGTAGAGGAAGCCGCATTAGTAAACAAAACATGCACTTGTTCAGTCCTGTTCTGTTACCAGACTGTGCAGATAATGTATTCAATAATGTTCAATTATCTCATTTAACTTACAGGGTAGATGAATTTGTTAATGTACTTTCTATTCGTCATATTTAAATCTAATCTCACGTGAAATATACGCACTCGAACCTGTAAGACCCTGCATAATATAGGATTACGCTCCGCAGCTCTCCTGTAACCGAGATTCTCCTAGAGAAGGGAATTCCGGTGGCAGCACTGGCTACCGCAACCGTATGGTTATATTGTTCTGAGAATTACCTAAGAAAATTGATAGATTTGCGTATGTAATTCGTGAAAGGTAACGAAAATAGCTGGCTTCTTGCTACACAAGGGGTCCCAGGTTCAATTCCCAGCTGGGGAGTGGGAATTATTTGTAGCTTACGTTATTCCTCATTTCGCCCAGAGTCTGGAGGTATGAATGAGAGCGTGAATTAGTTCCTAAAGCCTAAAGAACCAAAAATGTAAAACAAGTTAATACCATTGCGGTTAAAGGCAACAATGCAACAGTTTGAAAAACAAATATAATAATTCATTATGTAATGAGAACATAATAGCTGCAAATTAAGATACGAGTATATTTTATGAAGTGAGCGATAGTAAGTTCCACACTAGTCATACGAGTATCTCAATTGTCATTTCGTACTCGTATCATACGACAATTTATGCTCGACCATGTGTGTAAAACATTTATGAAAGGTTTTTGAATGTTCTACGCTGCATGTTAATGTCACTGGTGTTCGACATTTTAACCATTTGTAACTCAATTCGATTCTACAGACGAGAATCGATAGTAGCGCCTTCAAGTTTTGTTTTGTTGGTGTTGACGCAATGATACAGAGAGTATATATGCTATAACTTTAAAAACCGAGGAGACAAATTGAATTTACGAGGTGCAGACCAAAAAAAGTAACTGATATATTCTTTTATGGCTGTATGGTTGTTGCTGCAGCAGAAACGATGGTGGTGAAAGGAGACCATCTTGGGCAACGAGCAAACCATCGGTTCCACTACAAGAGTAAGCGCATGAGGGTGCATGAAGAGGCTATTTGTATACTACTTATGATGGAATTTTCGCGAGAAGAGCAGCATGCTGTCATTTTTATTTTTATTTTTTATTTTTTTTTATTTATTTTTTTTTTTATTTATTTATTTATTTTTTTTTTTTTTTTGTAAAAGATGAAAACGGTGAATTTCTCTTGTCTGAGTGGATGATGCACTGGGCTATAATAATGTGAATAGGTAGACGATAAAGTTCAAAACAGGAAGAATGACCAATACCGATTTGCTGCGCTTGGGCAGACCTTGCTCATCTTGCCCAACTGCAAAGAAAAGTCTTCAATATTCTGGTGATATTGCGTCATATACCCTTCCTAAGGGCATGTCAATCATTGAGAATGTTGCAGGGACATTTTGAAGAACCAGCTGTTGCTACCACTTGGAGAAAATCGGTATGAAAGTTTATCCTCCACCAAGACAATACTCCAGTAGACAAGGTTCGGATTGGTACCAACTTTCTACTGCAAAATTGACACACGTAGGACATCATCCCTAATCACTTGATCTTGCTTTGAGCAATTTCTGGCTATTTGACACCCCAGAAACACTTTCCGAGTGAAATAATTCTCTTTGAGAACAAGCCTAGGATCTGCAGAATAACAATGACTCAAACATATATCCAAAGACTCCTACAAAAAGTTTTGAGAAATGGGTTGAGTATTGCCAACTATGTTTAAATAGATAAGGGGAAAATGACATGGATGATTTTGTGTGAATAAACAATAGTGAGAATTGTTTATGCGTTATTTTGGACTGCACCTCGTATTACAATGTTATTTACACATTAACTGTAATTACATAAGCAGAGTGGCGAATACGCTTTCAGCTGTAATGTGCGCAGACGACGAAATATTGACCGCTACATACGGATCTTTTGATTGGCGCCTGGCAGTGTTATTATGAACTGGTACACCTTTGATTGGTGGATTAACAGTGTCGTTATGAACTTGCGCATCTTTGATTGGTGGATAGCATTATCATGATATAATGAGGTTCATTACAGTGACGTAAGCGCTACATTATGGTATGGTCAAGCATAAAATAATGTAAAGTGGAAGAATTTTACCCTTGAAATGGAATAATAACACTCAATACTGAAATACTAAAATACTTTTGTCTCGTGTCTATAGCTAAGGAAAGCATACTTTTGTTGTAGACTGTACACTTCTTGCCGATGCTTCTATATATAAGGACTTCATTATCCGAATCTCTTTTTATGCGAAATGCTACATTTTAAGATGTTATCGTTTCGATGTAGTTTTGTTGCCTTCCGTGCAAGTTTGCCGTTACAGTTAATGTGAAATTTTGATATGTAGATCATTTCCTGCAACAGCTGGGTAATTCTAGCCTCAGGGAAGAATAATGGGCCATGTACGCCCTGAGTGACGGCCCTGCAGGGAAGGAACAGCTCGGGTTTTATGTCATTTCTAGCAACAGCCAACAACCAGATAAGAAAATGTCCCTTTAAGGTGCGCCAATAAACGTGTACAAAAGACGGCTTTTCCCTTTAAGATACACTTACCCAGAATGTGTCATATTCCACTGAGAAGATAATCTGTTCCTATCTTAGCACCCCTAATTGTTTAATTTATTCTGAGGCCGCCGGGGGAATTTAGTACACATAAACGAAAACATAAAAGAAAACGTACGTACAACATTTTTATCTTAGCAGATATTCAACATTATCATTACTAGAGCTCAGAGAAAAAGGCGCCTTGCGCACACTTGTGATAGCGGTAAGCAGGTCTGGTGTCGAGTTGGAATCTGGGTTAGCGTGAGTTACACCGATAACGGTTTTCTCTGGGGTTTTCCCTTTCTTTCAGATGAAAAATGTCGGCTAAATTCAAGCTTTAAGGACCCCGGGCTCATTTGAGCACAATTTCAGCAATTCTATTCATTCATTGTCCCATATGACCTAACCGGTTAAAGGACATTAAACTAAAAAATCTGATGTGGTGCACTCACATGACATTCTCTACTCCTGTAGTAACTGTTCTTACAAACTTATTCCTCTATCTTCTATATTGACATAAATATAATTACCTAATTGTGAATTTTCTTATTGGTGGAAGAAGAATATGGGAATACAGTAGGCTTTGAGCGATTGTCAAAATTTTTAAACCTGCTTGCTATATTACGGCTTTGAAATTCAGTTGCTTTTACACGGTCAAGAGAGAGAAAGTGAATAACGCCCTTTCATTTGAGAAAACTTTAAGCATTGCAAAACTAGCACAAATAACAAGGAATATACCCGAAATGGTTCACTCCACAAAAAATACATTTGGACCAAACTTGTGTGTTTTAACGATATCCATGTTTTATTGTAAATTTGGTCTATCTCTTACGGTGTGCCAGTTCTGCAAAAATCAAGAGTGAAAAGGATTATATAAGCTATAGCCAGAAAATTCAAGATATACATTTCGTTTGCCGTAAAAATGTTTTAAACATATGACATTTTAATAAAAATGGTTAGAACAATTTTTGATAAAATCAAACATTACGAAAATTGTTTCATGTAAACGGTAGACTTTTCTTCAAAATGTTTGTATCGCATTCTTGAAATATATTAAAATTAAATACCTACTTAAGTTTTTAGCTAATTTTTCGTTTTTTGAGTTATTGTGTTCATAGACACACACACACACACACACACACACACACACACACACACACACACACACACACACACGTGTGTAGTGTGTGGCTGTGAGTGTGGAAGAGTGTGATTCCAAGTAGCTTTTGTTGTATTTGTAATTGTCAATTTGATTTGATTTAGTTTAAGGGCGCTCAACTTCTAGGTCATCAGCGCCCTGTTGTAATTGTCAAACCATGTATTTTTATAGTGAGTTAGTACGGTCTTCAGAACGTACATGTAATATACGTATATACAGGGTTTTTTATTTAAACACTAACGGAGCACACAGCGTTTCGCCTCTCCCGCGACCTAGTTGGATTCCCCCATTACCGGCTGCCGGGCGAGTTAGTAGGCGCTTGACTCTAGAGCAACGTATTTTCGTGTGTAAAAGTTGTTATAAATGGGAATCACCAAGCCGTTTGCACAGCATATATTCACACGTTCCCTGGTGAAGTTCTCCTTCCAGATTTACAATTCATTAGATTTTCAAGAAATTCGGAACCACTGGTTCAGAGCACTACAATATAGCTATCTCATGCGCATATTTTCTAGGAGACCTAAGGGCGTGATGGGTGAAATTTCTATTTTGAACAATTTTAAAGCTGAAGCGACAGACAGGTTTCTCTCTTGACTCGGGTCTGCGTGACACTCCCGATGTACCTTTTGGCCGCCAGGGGCGTGACCTTCGTTCCGATCATTCTTGGGAATATCCTTGTTCGGGTAAGTTCAGCTGGCTTCTTGAAATGACTTGCTTGATTGGTAAACTTGATGGTTAACCCAGTTTATTGTCTAAATTATTTGCTGTTTTCTGACTTCTCTGTGGGCATGCTCGATGGTCTCAAGAACTAAATTCGTTTATTTAGTTTGGAATATCTGGTCTGTTAGGGGCGTCCAGCCTCGGCTAAACGAACATTATATCGGGAGAACACATTCTGCGCCTAGCGCTAACAGCACAACAAACTGCAACTTTCCGATCAAAATGAGGGATTTCTAGAACGCGATGTGGATTTTCAGAGGCCCGGTACTGACTTTCGTGAGTGTTGACACGATCATTTAGGTGTAATCACGCCTCACCGGGAAAGAACAGAAGCTGTGGATCAATTAAGCCGTCATTCACTGATGAAAGAAAAACTATTCACAATAATGCATTCATGATATTGGGTCACCTTGTTTTACACCATGGACACTTGTACACTTATATTGTTTTAGTTCCAATAATTTAATTGTTCTATGTGTAGAGGACTCTACACTCTCTATTTCGTCTAACATTTCCTCTGTTAAAACTGTACGTTTACATTTTCGTTTTTTGTTTGTCACAGACAAAACGTCCGGGGTGTTCGGTATCTGGGGGAGAAAAGGGGACATATAGTTCATATGCTGTTACAGGTAAATACAGTACAGATATTTAATACATAGCGCAACGTTAATATTCCGGCATCTTGAAATGTTGAAAATCTAGCCGTAATCTTTCTCAGAAAACGCTAAAGTTATTAATTTTGAGATATTCCTTATAGCCATATTCTTGTAAGAGGAACACAGTATAAGTAACAGAGAAAGTAAGAATATGAAAGCAATCGCAATGGACAGAAAAAAATCTGTTGTGTTGCACTCACATGCCTTTCTCCAGTGTTGCACAAACTATTTGTACAAATTCTTATTCCTATATCTTCTTCGTGTTAGTTGAGATAAATATTTGTACAAATTATCTTATTGCTTATTTCCTTGTAGGTGCAAGGGGAAAGTTAGAATACAGAAGGCTTTGAGCGATAGTCACATCTTTTGAAGCTTTGAGATTATCTTCTCTTGGCACACTTGCCATATAAAAATGAACAACGATGATCTATGTCATAAAAGTTTTAAGTTTTCCGAAGCTCACACACATAACAAAGATTATCTCCGAAATGGTTCACCCTACAAGAAAATTCATTGAGACATAAGTTGTGTATTTTAGCAACATTTACATTTTTATATAGTATGATTTGTTCTATCTCTAACGGTTTACCAGTTATGCAAAAGTCGTCCAGAGTAAATACGACTACAGGGGCTATAGCCAGAAAATTCAAGATATACATTTCATTTGTCATAAAAATATCTCAAACATATGAGATTTTATTTAAAATCGTTAGAGCCATGTTCAAGAAAATCAAAATTTTCGAAAAATTGTTCATGTAAAGGGTAGTTTAGGGTGGGGCTATTTTCTTCAAAATCTTCGTGTCGCATCCTTGAAACACATTAAACTTAAATAGCAACTTTGGTTTTCAACCGACTTTTCGCTTTTGAGTTATGCTGCACACAGACTGACACACAGACACACACACGGACCTTTTTATAAAAATGCTTCTTTTGGATTCAGGGGGTCTCAAAACATATGTTTCCGGTGAAATCTCGACATCGAATTTTTGGGAGGAATACAATACTTCCCCTACTTACCAGTAGAGAAAGAAAAAAATCAAGTTTTCTCTTTGGCTGTCAGTAGATATTTTGTCATAATCAAGTTTTTATTTTATTACTACGTGCCATACTTTAATGTGAACTTGATCGCAGAGCAGTTAAATTAACCAACACTTGAAGCTATGCCGCTAACGAGCAATTCAAATAATGGAATGCCCGTACTCGCGGAAGCGGAGGTGATTTGAAACGCTAAATGTGTTTACTTTTATTTATTCACTGTTCTGTCGCAGATTTAGCTGTTTATTTATTCCTTGCATGTGCGGTTTCCATGATAATCCTCGTAACATTGCAGGTTGAGCGGACGATAAATGAACTAAATATACAGGATTATGGATCAGTCCCTTAATCCCTATTTCTAATTACCTTGCTGAACACCATTTCACGAAAAATGAAGAGAATACCGAAAACTAACTGGTCTCGTTAGTTTATACAGTCAGATCAGATTGGATATCCATCTGAAATATGTTGCTCGCTCTTTTTCACTTTGTTTTTACTCCAAATTAATGGTTAAGAGGCTTAGCGAGCCTAATCGGTTTCGTTCATTTGTAAATGATTGCGCTTAAATTATATGAAACACTCATGCTTTTGTGGAATATGTAAATTGAAACAATTAAAATAGTTTGAAGAAGAAACAAAACGTGGTCACTGGTTATGCAGCCAAGACAAGCATCAATATAAGACGTTAGAGGTATAAGAACATATATTTTGGTGAGTGGTACCATTATATCCCTCTACTTCCTCGTGTTATTTGTTTCTTTTTTCTCTTCCTCTAAAATCAAGCACATAGCTTACTACCTGATGTTTTTTGCATGGTCGTATCTCCGCCGCAAAGTGAACAACGGCGTCAAATAGACTAACCGTTTAGTTTCACACCACAATGCCAAGTTATATTACGAAAGACTAAAGCTCACATAGTCAAAATCGGCTCACTCCATCGGCCAAACTTCTCCTTCACTGCTGTTCAGTTTTACCTTTTGTTTCGACACGCCTCATCCAGTGGCGAGTGTAGCTTTGTCGGGACGTCTGTTTCATGAAGAGTTTCTTTAGTGTTTTACGTCCGCTTTTACTACATATGGCACCGCAGGTGGTAACACTAATGATGCATGGAATGAAAATGGTGTACCGCTGGAGTGAGATGGTGGGGGAAACCGGAGAACCTGGAGAAAACCCGCCCCAGCGGTTGCCTGAGATCGAACCCCGGCCGCTTTGGTGAGAAGCGAATGGTCTAACTACTCGACTACGGCGCGGCTATTTTCATGAGGTGTGGCGAAGAGAACTTTATATAAGTTACAAAAACAGCAAAGTTTGCTGTTTAACATGTCGACTTCAATTTGCAAGTATAAAGCGTTACAATATCAAACATCACTTTGATCCGAAGCAAACCTTGTGATCTTACAGGTATTTATTTATTACTTCAATAGCTATTTGCTGAATACTCGTATTTGCAAACATATTACTTTATTTAATATAAGCTATTGTATTCCGTGTTTCAAAGTTTGAACATAATATTGAGTTTTAGAGCCTAACAATTTATTATGTTGAGCAAATAGTTTTAAAATAATTTTGAGGCTAAATATCAATGGAACTTTACTGCTTAACTTTTTGTGAAGGAGACACTATTCAGTAAGTTAACCAAATGGTAGCGTAAGAATATTACGTGCATAAGTTAAAGGTTATAGGTTAAAGGTTATATAGTTTGCCTAACTACACTGGGTGGCTGTAATAATTGTTGTATGCAAAATATCTTTACTATAAACAAAATATTTAAGAAAACAATAAAGTGATAGAAAAGCAACCGAACTGGACTTTGGTCGATTTTGTCACATTAGTATACCAATCGAAGTATCAGCACCCTAGTGTAAACCTATAGCAATATTCTTAAAGAGGGAGATAATTTATTTGTGTATGTTGCACAATGTCAAAAACATTCAATTTTGATAGTAATTTTACCTTGAGACATGGAGCATAGGCACCTAATTTCATTTCGTCAGTTACTAAAACATTAAAAAGAATTTACAGAGCCTTTTTACCTGAATACAGTCATATTGGAGTTATAAAAGAACACGCTTACAAAAAAGGCCTTGATATTAAGTTGAAAATGCAATGGAGTATAAAAATCTGACGTGTTGCACTTAAATGACTTCTTTACTCTGGTACTAACCAACCTTGCAAACTCTTATTATTATATCTTCTTCATGTTAGTCGAGATAAAGGGGAATAATGGAATACAGTAGATTTTAAGCCTTCAAACTGCGTTCTGTTTGCACGGCTAGGATATAAAAAACTACATAAGTATGTTCCATTTGACAGAAGTGTAAGTTTTCCAAACCTCACACAAATAACAAGGAATATCTTCCAAATGGGTCACTCTACAAAAACATTTATTCAGACATAAATTGTGTACTTTAACAAGATCTACATTTTTTGTATAGTAAGATTTGCTATATCTCTTAGTGTTTACTAGTTATGCAAAAGTCATCTAGAGTAAATAGGACTTCATGGGCTATAGCCAGAAAATTCAAGATATAAGTTTAATCTGCCATAAAAATATCTCAAACATGTGGCATTTTAATCAGAATCGTTAGAGCCATTTTCAAGTTGTTGCATCCTTGAAAGACATTAAACTTAAATACCAACTTTGATTTTTAACCGACTTTTGTTTTTTGAGTTACGCTGTCCAAAGGCATCCCCCCCCCCCACACACACACACACAGGGGCCTTTTTCTAGAAACGTTTTTTTTTTAATTCAGGCCTCAAAACGTATATTTTCAGTGAAATTTCGACATCAAAATATTGGGTTGAATACAATACTTACCCTGCTTAACGCAGTAAGAAAGAAATAGTTGCTAAACTCCGCCGACTATAAAAACAAAAGTCAGTTACATTTTATTGCACGGAATATACATAGACGGCCATGATGTAACACAAGGGATCTTCTGTGTTCTTTTAAAGCTTTACTACTTAGAACCTTTATTGCAACAAACTTATTTACAAATATTGAACTAAACAGCTTAAAAATCACAGAAATTTTGTCATAGAATCTCCTAAACCTCAATATTAAGATTATCACGAAGTTAATAATTTTTATAAAAATAATCTGATTTCTAATGGCACTTTGAAATACAAGCCTAAGTTATTCAAAATATTTTTGAGACATGTGCAACTTAATCCGTACAAAAATTGTATTTGAAGCATTAGTTTACTTGAAATCGAATCGTTTGGTTCATACATTAAAATATTGCAATCATTTCTTACTAAAATTGCACAAATAATACGTCATACTAAGGATGTCAAATAAAAGTGTAGAGACATATACTTTTTCAGATATTCGAGCACAAATGAACCACACTCAATATGTTCTTTATAATTTTGTAGCTTTCAATCATAAAAAGAGATGCTTTTTCATATAACTGTTCATTTTAAGTAGTAGAAGAACATAAAATGTGGTTTGTTTTATGCTTTTCACGGAACTCACTTTGCGTAAGTAGTTCTCTTATAATTTCGGTAAACTTTGAGATGAAGTTTCGTTTCATGTTTGTGTTTATAGAGAGGATATAAAGTGCTTCATTTTTCTTATAAACGCTGGAGTATGTACATAAAAAGTTTGGAGCAAAAGATGTCGCGATCTGCCGGTCACAGACATTCCAGATTTATTTGCCATACCACAAAGAAGCTTGAACGTAAAAATGTCCTGGGAATATATGTTCATAATGCACAACGGCGCTTTTATGGTCCGCAGTTTCGCTCACGTTATCCCGTCTAATGATCAGGTTCTCCTCTTTGTTCAAGTAATGTTTCCAGAATAAGTAACAAAAATATGACAAAAGATATAAAAAAGATTACGTAATGTAATAATAAAGTCAGCAGTTTTATATAACAGCAGAAACTGTGTTTTAAAGAAAAAGGATAAGAGAAGAATGCAAACAGCAAATATTAACTTTTTGTATCACTCATGAAGTTTGCTTTAAGAGATCAAATGAAAACACGAACATAGGGCAAACAAAGAGTAAGACGGACATGACTAAAGAAATATGTATCAGAATTGGGTGGAAGCACGCTGGGCCCAGAACCCAAGGGTCCGTGGTTTGAAACCATGCCCTGCTACCACTTAGTGTTGTAAAGTATATATACGGCCCTCAATCATTTACTCTTGATAGATATTCTTGAATGTTCTACTTCAAAAACAACATAATTACCGCGGAACACGTACAAAAAGATTATCACATAACGCCTGTAGCCTGCATTTTAAAAATGTCCGTTCGTTTGGCCTTTCGTCCGTCGGCCGTTCGTCACCCGTGCGCTTGTTCGTACGTCCGTTCATTCGTTCCTTCATTTATTTTGTTATTTGTTTACCTTTTCCGTTTCACTTATTTCCGATTGTTATACCCTTTTTTATTCTGTCACATGATTAAGATTTATGCTTTACGGTTGAATTAATAATACCAAACACATATTTGCTCACCTAGATCCTCAATTAACTCCGGGAGCTCTAATATCATTCATACACGATTTATACCCATAAATAATCATGCCACATACGGGACTCGAACCCTCGAGTCTCAGCAGACGAATCTAGAGATCGGACAGAGTGATGACTGGACAATTCTTTTTTTTTTAATTTTTCCAGTCATCACTATGTCTGGTCTATAGGTTCGTCTGCTCCCCGACAGACGTCTGACTCTAAGCACAGGCTTATAAGTCCTAGGGGGTGTAAGTCCTACATAAGGGGAGGGTATCCAGATAAACAAGAAGAATTTCCTGACCCTTCATTTCACCTCACTCCTCATTTCATTTCACGTTTTACTCTGGTTGGTTATTTCAGGGTTCCAAGTGTTGGTGGAAGTTTCGGCGGGCGTGTTAGAGCATTTTCTCTCTCTAAATGCTCATTCCCCGGTAGCTAACAAGGACTCTACCCTCTGCTGTGATGCCTCTTCAGGTCTGGGTATACCCTAAGTATCCTCTCAGCTCATCCGTTTTTTCCCTCTCAGGGACATAGGCCCAAAATATTTAATAATTCAAAGTGGAAAATTTCCCTCAGAATCTTGTCATATAGTCAGCGGAGGACATGCTAAATATTATGGTCATTATTTTGTCCCAATAATCTCTTTTCAGGAATTACCCAAGCCGTTAAAATTAACTGCCGTTGTGATTGAGTGGTCAGCGGTCTGGCTTCTCACCAGCAGGTCGTAAGTTCGATTGTAGGCCGGGCTGAGCATTTTCTTTAATTAGGATTATTCCCAGCCCTCCTTAAAGACCGAGCATGGTGCCGCAGGCGGTAGTGCGTGTGTTCAGAAAGTCGTGGCTCGATCCCCGGCAACAGTGCACTTTGAATTGGAGTTTTCTGTGGTTCCCCCCTTATCACTGAGCAAGCGGACCACCTTGCCAAAGAATCAGCCCAAGACAGCGGTCTAACCATAGTATACAGTAAAGTACCTGCAACATCAATAGCCTCCGAACTGAAGGGAACAGCTCAAGAAAAATGGCAAGAACAGTGGGAGAGCTAAAAAAAGGGGGCTAAAGGCAGATAACTTTTTCCAAGTATGGAACACAGATTAAAACTCAACATTCTTACAGTATCAGAAATTACAGCAACAGTAACTGGCCACAGCATAACAACCTCCACAGGTTCAAAATAATTGGCGACCGAGCGTGTATCTGCAAACTAGGAGACCAGACAATAGACAATCACCTGATATATGACTGCAAACTACTAGAAGGAGAACGCAATATTGTCAATCCAAGCTGGAGAGAGACGACCAACTACCGACAACGCACTAATAAAGAAATGCACCAAGGCATTCTACAGATTTATGAAACCAATAGACTTTGACAGACTAAAATAGCACGATGATTAACAAAATAAAGTAAATTATAAAATGTAAATTTAATTTCCGTGAAATTTTGTAAACATGTAATAGTTATCTTTCAGAAAATACGATTAACTACACATAGATTCTAGTCCCCACTGCCATAGTAGCAGCATTATGCATTCTAAAAGCTCACCTGATACAATAGAAACTGAAAACTAAAGGAAAACTATAACATGTAATATTAATTTAATAAGTTGTAAGCATGTAATACAATAAACATATAAATAAACAAATAAATAGACAGATAAATAAATAAAGTCCTTCCCAGACAGGCCCCACCTCTGTATGGACACTTGGAAACCTCCGGGGTTGAGGGGCGTGTGAGGTTCAACTAGGCGGTATCGGATCGATACAGACGACGTTCATATTTTCTACCGTCCCTCTACGGATCTAGTCACCCTTTGGGTCTCTCCACCCATCCTTCCCTCCTAGGGGTGGTAGTAGTAGCAGAAAGGGCCTATTGACCTATATACACTCGGTAATGTGGATGCCCTTCTATCTATCTATCTTCCATAGAGTGTAGAAGTGTTGATATTTAGTGAAAGTACTTGTGAATATAAGTTAAAATGACGAAAAGCTAGAGTAACCTAACCTAAAAATTCAAAGAGTAAAATCACTATCAAATTTTCAGTCTAAGGCCCCGATATGACCATAGTAGCTTAAGGACTACAGAAATGAACCAATAAATAAATAAAATTGTCAGTAAGTTGTCAATAGTGGATCTAACTGGCAATACTTCCGCTGCTTGTTAAGAACTCAACAGATTGCTCAACATTGGCTGTGTGAATAAAGAAACAGTCAGTACACTACTATTGTAATACGCAAGACATTAGTTAATCAAGGTAGCACTCATGCAGATGATGCAGCGGGGACACCAGCTGTTGTGTCTCTCCCGTGAGATCAATATATCGTGGCATCGCATTGCCTGCCAGGGCGTGAATACACATTCCGCGACCTGGAGGGCCTTCAAGAACAAGCCTTGATGGTATGACCTCCTCTGGTGCATTCTAATGCTTACTTCTTACGAGGCTAATCCGGGAGAACAACTGAAGGATATCGAAATAACTGATTTAAGTGAACGAGAGTAAAATTATATGCCAAAATGAATAAGCGAATAGTTTAAGTGAGCGCAGAGTGGAAGATCCGTGGTTTAAATCCCGGTTATGGCATTCAATTTTTCAGTTATGATTCTACGTTTCAAAGTTGCCCACACACGGTTTGTGTGTATTAGAACTATCAATTACTAATTAATTTATTGACCTTGTGAAATCAGCTCAATAACCGTGACTTAAAGCATTTACAATTGTAAGTCGCTCTTGGGGCATAGAATCTCAAATATGAATTTAAGATTCACTTGTGATCTACCCGGAAAATACGAGTTAGTTGGGAAATTTAATATCACACAGGCATGTAACTATGGTAGCTATGGTAGTGGTTAAAGCAGCCACGCATTGAGCAAAGTTCCGTCCTTCAAATCCCGGCTATGGCATTGACTTTTTCAGTTCTAGTTCTACAGTTGAAGGAAGTAAATGATTAATAAAGAAGAACAATCACTGGAGAACTTAAAACATGAAATAATTTAAGTTTTTGTTAGAACACACAGAAGAAGGAAGCTAGGTGAGAAAATTGTAAGATAAAGTTGAATTTAGGTTATTTTAAACAGTTTAAATACATAACTGTTAAATATTTAAGCTATTAAAAGAGTATAAAAATATAAATATTACCAATTTAATGATAATTTTAGTCATTAATAATAGTTAACTGCATTTGTTCTAAGAAACGATTGCAATGGATATTATTTTTTAATACAGAAGAATTCATAAATACTAGGAAATAACACTAGACAAATGAGATATTACAGATTAATTTGTCAGAATGGCAATATGTAACTATAAATGTTAAATAAGATACCAATATTGCATGTAGCGAAGAGAAAATCTGCCGCAGTGATGGGCGGCTCCAAGAAAGAATGAAAAGGAAAGACAGAAAAGACAATTATTATACATTTTTATACTTTCCCTTGTTTAATAATTTTTAAATACTAATATACACAAGAAATTAGATATTAGTGAATCATTGCAATTTGTAAATAATTTTTTTATTGTCAAACTTGGGCCTTTTGGGGAGAAAACCCAGGCATTCATATTTTTAATTTTGAGGTACTTTCACAAAAAACAATCTCAGCTCCAACAGAGTAGCTGTTGTCACCTTGTAAGAACAAAAGCTATCCTAAATTAACATTAGGTATAGTGTAACTCCTACTCCTGCTTTTTTTATGACTACTGCTATTGCTGCTGCTACCTCTGCTCTCACACTCTGATCACCCCAGAAGAAATGAATTCTATCCAAGTGCAGCTCACGTTACCAGTAAAAATTCGTCCTTTCTCCTTAAAGAATTTCAGCCCCGCCTCCCTACACTTAGGTGCTAATACCATGTCAATATATTTTCTACAACTCTCAAGTTCTTTTGATTCCACCATGGGCTCATCTATGAATTTCTTAGGAACCAGCCTTGAGATATCAAGAACCTCACGTAGCTGATCTAGCGACTGTGTTTTGCAGCGCCATTTCGCTCCCATAGCTAAGAATTCGCCTAAGATTCCAGTGGATGCTACCAACTTACCTATCTGGTAACCATAAACTACTTCTCCAGTCAGAAAAATCTAACGTTATACATACAATTTACTCCTCTGACAATATTTAAAGTATGTGTGCTTGTTTCGTTTAGCAAATCTTTATCAATAATTTTTCACAATTACGCTTTAAAATGATAATTTATTTGCTAGACCCATAATTTTGGTATCTTAATGTAATGAGACAGAGTTGGATTGTATACGTCATGGAGAAATTTAAATTACTCATAACGATGGCGTCCAGGACACTGTTGTTGTTGTTGTTATGAAGTTATTTTGTAAGCAGAGGAGAAACAAAGAAGCGTAAAATTTAGTGTACTGTGAAAAACTATAACATATTCGAAAGAGAACATAATATAGGGCAGGAACATAAACACAAGGACATAAACATAAAAGTAACATGGTGGTGTTATGAGTCCTAAAAATTGTGTAAAATAAACCACGAAGGACTGCATCTCTAATGTAAAGGCAGGCAATATTCCATATGGTGGAAAAGGAGTTCACTTCCATCACAACAACAATAAACTGACGTACGCTTCTTTTTTGCTAGAGGTATTGTTGATGGTGTTTCGAATCTGCCTCTTCACATTGTATAGCTAGCTCTGGAATGAAAGTCGCGGGCTTCAGATCCGTATCCCAAAAGCGAAAATCTTGTGAAAAATAGGGATGAGAGATGTACTGATGAAAAAATAAATCGGGAAAGATTCCGGAAAGTAGTTAGAAATATGATAGATAAACAGAAATTATGGGGTGGGCTAGAAAATAAAAGATCGCTTTGTTTATACAGAAAAATGAAAAAAGAATGGATAAGAGAAAGCTATTTAGATATATGTAATAAACTAGGGAGGGAAGGATTAGCTTGGAGTTATGTTTATGTGTGGGGAGCGGGTACAGTACGATGTTAACTGTTTAACTGAATGTTAAGAATGAAAGAATGAATGAAATTTGGAAACACAAACGGAATAATGTGCTAGAAGAGATGGCAACGATAAAACTGTTGAATGGGAAGGGAAAGAGAAAAATCAAAGAAATGGGAAAAGTTTTGGATAATGTGAAAGAAACTAGATGAAAAGAGAGAGGCAGAGAGAGAGAGATAGGCAGAGAGAGAGAGTGTGTGTGTACAGAGAATAGGAAGAAATAGTGTAAAAAGTGTTATATTCATTCCCGTTATATGGCTTAGGGAGTACTCAAACCTAATTTGCGAACTTGATGGATAAAATACGTTAAGCATTAGATGTGACTGTAAAGAACTGACACTTTTACCTAACTACAACTAATAAGAAAGAAAAAAATGATGCGTCACACTCACATGACCTGTTTTGCTTATCTGTTTATTGTTCCGACTGCCCGGCGCCAAACTCCCGATAAACATAGACCTTAGACGCTGCGTAACAATACATTTGTTCCAATTAGCGAATAGACAAATCACCTGAAAACTGAAAGAGCAACATTAGGCCGTTTACTCAATTTGAACTGGCAACTTTCCGAATGCCAATCACGACGGTACCGCTTGAGGCACCTTACTCTGTTCAGAATTTATTTGTGCGTTCGTTAGCTAAACAATAGTATCCTCCTAAACGGTTGAATTGAAAGTTGCTGCAACAAAACAATTAATAGTACAGGCGTTTGTTTTTGTTGTAGCTCGCCTCATCCATCCTGGAATAAAGCTATTTCAAACGTCACTGTTTTGTTTCGCTTGGAAATGTCGTTTTATTTGCAACCGTTATTCAAGTATTTACAAACCTATCGACGTGTCGTGCTTCTTTATACGCTCACAAAGAAGCTATCATCCTACAGTCCTTTGTTTCACTCTGCATTATTTTCTGTACATACGTATGGTGTTCCATTTTAAACCGTGCTTGTCATGTATGGCTTGAATGTGAATAAAAGACATGTAAGCATGAAGCATGAACGGTAACTGCGACACATTTTAAATGTAAAATATCTGAATATTACTTTTTCTCCTCCACAAAGCGTATTTTAGTACAATGATCTTATTAACTATTTATGTAGTTCCCTCTATCTCCTACACATAGTACCTAGGGAAACACCGTTTTTCGATGATAGTCTATTTTAATCTACTTCTATTCATGCTGCTATGTGGAAGGCTGAGTTTCTAGCACTCAATACTTGTAAAATCTAATCTATCTGTGTCTTTTGCCTACTCTCCTGTACATATATGCATGAATTATATTAAGTTAATTAATTTTCGGGATTCCAGAATTATTAATTCAACTTATAAAGAGATTACACGATTGCAATGCCTGTGAAAAAGTTGGAAATCAATTATCCAAAGCGTTCTGAATAACGAAAGGACCGAGACAGGGTTGTGGAATGTCGCCAACATTATTCAAAATGTATTTGCAAGATGTCTTAAGAAAATGGAATAACGCATGCTACAAAATGGGTATCGAAATCAACGACAAAACTATCTATAATTTGCTGTTTGCGGATGACCAGGTCAAAATATGACACGCAAACCGGTGGATGCTTTTGAACAAGATGGATTGAAACTAAACTTTGAAAAGACGAAATACGGCAGTGGAAGGACTTGAAGAAGATTTTAAAATAAATGACAATATAATACAAAAAGTTAACGAGTTCAAATATCTTGCATCTATTATTGACAAATCTGGCACAAGTAAAAAATATATCGCAAATAGAATCAATCTTGCAAAAAAGGTAATTATATCGTTAAATGGATTCTTTTGGAATAGAAACTTGACAAGAAAAAACAAATCTAACATAATAAAGACAATAATAGACAGTATTTTAACATATGGGGGGTGGGGAGGAGTTGGACAATAAACGAAAAGATAAGAAAAAACGGTTGGCGACAGAAATGGGTGGAATAAGGAGAAGCATGAGTATATCAAGAATTCAGCATATTAGGAATGATATATAACATTAGAAATGGATGCAGACGAAAGAGTATGTGATAGATTAGAAGCAATAACTCTAAAATTGTACGGTACGTAAAGAGAATGAAAGCAGAGAGATTGCCAAATACTGTTGTCAACTGGTCAGGTCCTGGAAGAAGAAAGCGTGTAAGGGCAGTCAAGTCAATAAAGCCATGCAGAGAAGATAGCTGGTCGATATGTGATAGCTTTGAAATTCCATTCTCTTTGCATATCCAGGAGGGGGAAAACACATAACGACTTTCTATTTGAAAGCAAACATTGGAGTAAATATCACCAATATCTCGTAAATGGTTAAATCCACAAATTAAAACCTCATATGTTGCACACACATGACTTTCTCTACTCTTGTACTAACCATTCCTACAAACTCTTATTTCTATATCTTTTTCGTGTTGCTTGCGATAAACATTTGTAGAAATTATCTTATTGATTATTTCCTTGTAGGTGCAAGAGGAATATGGGAATAGAGTAGGTGTTGAGATTTCGTTCTCTTTGCACGGCTAAGATATAAAAAAATAATAACGATCTTCCCTTTGATGAAAGTAAGTATTACAAAACTTACACAAATAACTCCGAAATAGATCACTCCTCAAAAAAAATCATTCAGACATAAATAAATTGGGCATTTTAACGAGATGTACTCTTTGTATCTCTTACGGTTTACGAGTTACTCAAAAGTCATCAAGAGTAACCAGGACTACATTGGCTATAGCCAGCAAAATCGAAACAGACATTTCATTTGTCATAAAAATATCTTAAATACATGGCAGTTTAGTCAAAATCGTTAGAGCTATTTTCGAGAAAATGAAAATTTTCGAAAAATGCATGTAAAGGCTGGTTTAGGGTGGAGTAATTTTCTTCAAAACCTTCACGTCGCACACTTAAAATATGTTAAACTTAATTACCAACTTTGGTTTGTCACCAACTTTTCGTACAGCCCCCCCCCACACACATAGATACGAACCTTCTTTTATTTTAAAAAAAAGATTTTTTGGATTCAGGGGGCCTCGAAAGATATATTTCCGGTGAAATGTCTACAACAAATTTTTGGGAGGAATACAATACTTCCTCTACTTACTATACGTAGCAGAGAAAGTAAAAATGTACATGAGTTAAATTGTGTGCCTTAGCGAGATTTAAATTTGTAAGCTGTATAATTTTGGGTTTATTTTACTGTTTATTAATTATACAAAATTCAATCTGAATGAACAGGACTTCAAAAGCTATTAGCAGTAAATTGATGATATACCTACTATTGCCATGAAAATGTCTTAAACGTCATTGCTGTGACGCAAACGCTCCTCGCCTTCGAAGACGTCTACTTTAAGATCTATAAGATCTCGTGTTTGGTGTCCGGACTAGCTCTAGCAAGAGGTCTTAATCTGCAGGGTGTGCGCGAGTTATGGTAGGAATGGAACCAAACGAAGAATTAACCAACATATCACTTTATTTGTAAATTTCCAGATTTGTAGAGAACTGCCGACGATATTTAAATAGAATGTAACTTTGTAATTTCAACTACAACGTTATAACACTTTAACTTTGTCACCCTTTAGCGACCGCTGAATGATGTATACGTGGTAGCTTACGTACAACTCCCCAAGTTGCACGTGTACTCTCGGCTCGATTCAAGACGAGTGTCTTGCGTTGCATTTTGTTTTTGTGCGGGCAACAATAAGGAAGCGATTTCCATTGGCTAACTTTAGAGCACGTCATGGTAAGATAGGAATCAGCCCGCTAAATCGTTGCACGTGTTTGTTTCTCGTGCGCGTCAACAAAGCCTTATCACTCTTTTAAATCTGCCTAGGCTTCCATTCTTGAGACTTTAACATATTAGCTTTATTACGTCTTCCCCTTCACTATTGACTAGAATCTCCTTTTGTTTCTTTCCATTATCAAATATATTGACATAATTTCAGTTTCAGCTTTTTGAGGCATTTATGAAAAAGTTAAAAAACGAATTCGAAAACTCTTGCAGGTAAATAATAGTTTGAGGTGAGGGGACTTTCTTGAAAATCTTGCTGTTTCCTTTAAAGATGCTGAACTTAAATACCGTTTATGTATTTAAACGATATTTGATCCTTGTGTTATATTTTTCACACATGTGGACCTTATCTAAAAATGCTTTCTTTCGGATTCATGGGACGTGAAAACATATATATTGAGTGAAAACCCTGATATAAACCTTTTGGCTGGAGTGTAACATTTACCTCCTCTACCTCTATGTACGTGATAAAGTAAAAAAGTCAATTGAGTGTGTTCTCATTCGGGATGGTCAAGAAACCATTTTGCCGAACTTTGAGTGCAGCTGTTCTGCATGCAAGATGGAGTTTGTATAATAAAGTCACGAAACGTATTATTTTCCCTGGATTTCATGGCGTGATGGGCTTACTAACATGCCAAGTGCAATCTCGATCCCAGACGTAACTTCATCCTCGTACCGAGATAAAAAGCCTGTCTCTCGCACCTCGAGGCAAACTGAAAACAAGCGCAGTTTGTATTTGGTTTTTTTGTTTCGTGTCGCAGCGAAACACAGGCGGCCTCCCTAAAATGTGACGCATAATCTTGATAGAAACATAGGGCACAAAGTAGCTCAACTTGTTTGTGGGCCAGATAATACAACACTCAGATAATGCACAACAAGTGTTTTATCTTGATTGGAAGCATTAGTGGACTATATTTAGTTTATTTTACACCCTGAGATCACAAATACAGAAATCTGAAAACAAAACTAAAAACTGCAAACAACGGTAACCTGAATACTGAATACTGAAGCGCAGACTTTAACGGCGACTCATTGACATAACGTTCTCTTCTATTTTCCTCTATAGTGCATAGTAGCATAAATATAAAATAAAATTAATCGAATGTTTGTTTGCCACTCCTTTATCGTTTACTACTGTAATTAGCATAGAGAGGTAGGTCTTTGAAGTATGAGTTATTTATGTATTTTCTATTTGTTTTTAAAATGAATCGTTAGAACACAAAATTATATTAAATAATTGGATTACAGCCGATCTATTGGAATATATTCGTGAACACTCACTTGACAAGCGAACAACTTTGGTGTGTGTAGAGCGGAAGTTCAGGAAAGTTGAAGGTAAAAACTACCTCCTCAGGTCTCGCGTTGACTACTCGGAAAGAAAAGCACCTCTCCTCGTTACCTGCAGTAGCTGATACAAACACACAGAGACGTGGTAAAATAAGTTTTATTGTCTTGGACTTTCAGATGTCGTAGTTTGAACGCGTGTATGGTAGGGGAAGCCGATTAGTAAGGAAAATAATAGCTTGTTCAGTTTTACTCTGTTGTCAGACTGTGCAGATAAGAATCAATAATATTGAATTATCTCCTTTACCTTTCACGATAGATGAATATGTTATTGGACTTTTTATTTGTCATATTCAATCTACCATCACACGAAATCCGCTCACTCGTACCACCAACACCGGTATATTCCGAAAGTATTAGCTCCAGCAACCGAGGTGGGGGGGGGGGGGGGGGGCTACTTTATGCTTAACTTCTGTAATATTTTAAATTCTGTCTTTTAATGCTTTTATTAAAGGCATGTAGTTAATATTTATGATCAATCAGTGTTTTTATTGTTGAATTGCGTAATTGTTTCAGTTTTCATTAGTTATTTTAAAAACACGTTTTATTACCAGTAATGGTCATAAAGTCCCTCTACCTCGATGGTAGTATAACTTCTGTAATAAGGATTAGCATAATATCTAATGTGATTGAAGTAAACAAGTAAAAAAGGAATAGTTAAGCAGTGTTAAACATTACCTCTGTAAATATGACGAGATATAATACCAAATTTTAAAATAAATTTGTTTTAAAAATTTCTCGGAAATTTAATTACCAGTGATGGTCACAAAGTATCAAAGTTCTGTAATAAGGGCTGGCATTGCTAGGGTTAAAATAAAAACCAATGGCTACATTATTATATTCCCTGTTCATTTGCTCTCTTTTATCCACCTTGAGGCCATGCAATGGCAATGCAGAAATCTGAATGCTGCAAATAACAGCCAGCTGAATAGTAAGGGGAACATAGGTAAAAACATACCACCTCGAAAAAGTTTTTATAACTTCTGCATTTTCCAACCTAGAAAGCTAAAACTTGGGGTGGTAATTACCAATACTGTTTACGTACCGTGTAATTTTTTCAGAGATTTTGTATGTTTTTGAGTTGTATTATGCTTATTACTATCTAAAAAACAATAAGGTACAGTTTCTTAAAAAGTGGTTGAGATCTTTCATTGATATCTTTTTATGAGCTATCTTGAATATACAACATAAAATCCTGTGGAACAGAATCTTTATGTGTACTATTATTTTTGAGATAATAATATACAGTTACTTTGACACAATTCTTGAAAATCCAAGTAAAATCGCATAACGTTTAACTTAAACGGTAATCCACAGGATTATTCAGTGGGAACTTTTCTATCAAATTGCCGGGTATGATAATTATGCATAAAATAATTTTGGAGAAAGTGCATCTTCAAGATGAAAAAATGTAAACCCTTGAAAAGTTGAGTTAAAGATTTACTTTGACTATCATTATTGCAGAGGAATTTCAAAAGTAAACACTTCAAAACAAAGCGACCCTTATAAACACATTTCGTCATCTTGTTCATAGCTTTCTAAAATATTACAAACAATACATAGAAAAGAGAGAGTCAAAACAGCAAGAAATATAAAAACTCTTTTAAAGAGGAATTAATAGGGGCGTGGCACAGTAATATTGATTATTATTTAAATTATTATTTTAATACTTAGAGTATGATCAAGCGACAAATTTAAGGCATTTGCAATGTAATAATGTAAACTATCTTAATGAAAAGAAAAAAATACAATTTTTAAATGCTTTTAACTACTAGTGGCTGGGGAATTGAATGTCATACTGGGAAGTTAGCCGTGGTAGATTAGTGGTTTAAGCAGCCACTGGATGCGGAAGATACGTGGTTCAAATCCCGGCTATGGCATTGCATTTTTCAGCCCTAATTCCACCTTTTAAACATTGCCCACACACGGCTTGTGTGATTAAAAACACCTGCAGTAAGTTTGTTGGCATAAATAAATAAAATATATATGTTAAATTCTCTGAAGACTTGTATAACTGGAAATGAGTTAGAGATGGACAAAATATTCCTAGAAAACTGGACACCACATTAAAACACACAGTTTGTGCTAATTAATATACATATTAATTTTATCATTTCAGGGAAAATATGTCCAATAATAGGGTTACATTTTCACGTAGTTTGCGTACATATTTTGTTTATCATGCAGGTAACCTTTTAATATGTTCTTTTTTAATTGATATAGCCAGTTCTGAAAAAATCACAAATAATGAAACCTACAAAAGATGGTTTGAAGTGGGGAGCTTTCATAGGAGATATTCTTGACATATCTTTGTAACACCTATAGTCAACATTTGGTATTGTTAACCCATGAAACGCCTTTTTCAAAATCGTGTAAGCATTAAATCTGTTTCCTGGAGATTGAAATACAGATACAGGATGTCTAAAAACAAGTGTCCGATAGTGCAACAGGAATTGGGATTGGTCAAAACTAGAATAAATGTCCTTATAAACGTATGTCCAAAAACAAATTCGTTACCTACATCACTAACTTCCACAGACAATTCCTGACAGTTTAAAAATTTCCAGTTGCCCTATATTATGTATTGAACAGTCTTTTAAACGTTGCCTGTATTAAATATATTTTTATACCCTATGGATTAATCACTTTACGTTTTTGAATAGAAAAAAATCACATATTCCAGCTTCGATTGCCATGTGTGCACACTCGTATCACAAACAGGGATGAGGAGAAATAGGTACTTTAATTTATACATTAACAATATTTCAGTTTGAAACACGACTTAACAATGACCGTTCACTTTAATAATAGACTAATACACCACTACTCTGATAACAAATGAATATTAAACCCTTAGTTTTCAAACTACGTATGTAGTATTAATTTCATAGTACATTGACTTTCTAGAGCAAGGAATGGTGGTATTTTTCTGTCTTGTCTACGTTGAGTGAATAACATGTGAAGATGTGTTTTTAAAGCCTATGAATATTTGAACGAAGATAACCAGGTAAAATTAAAAAGTGAATAGCACGCGATTTAAGTATCGCAGCGACATTTTTTTACAGTTATGATAAAAAAATAAATTACTGTCAAATTATAAGATTAACATCCATCAGCTTCAACTATTTAATTAATGAGGATACTGCTCTTAATTCAGGCACGTAAGATGCGTATCAGATATATGACAACCCTGATAAGAGGGGGCAAGTACAGTAGAATCCCGAAATAACGCAGTTGTTGGAGAACATGCTTTAGCCCCGCATTATAACGATTCCACGGTATATCAAAATGTGACCTTAGAAGTGACAAAAATTAATCCCGCGAAGGTGGTAGGAAACATTCGTGCAATAATAAATTACAACGTTGTAAAGTATATAATATACGGTAAAGTACATCCCTTTTAAATGCAATTACACACCAGTTACGCTAGGGGTGGTGTATTCCAGTCCTTCAGTCGATCTTAATTTATACAGTAAATACAATTACAATGTACCCATTTTACACAGACGTACTTTGGCATTGTCTTAAAGAAATCAGTAAGTTTTGTTTGACGGTATAATTCCCAACGTTTGTTCCTCCCGTATGTTTGATTGCTTGATTGTAGCAAGATTGAGATGAATACTGTTCCTGCATTCACAGAATCATCTTGTTTGTGGTACTTATCACTTCAGTAACTTGCAGAATATCTTCATCCGTGCAGGTCTCGAACTTCGGGAAAATCTTAGTAATGCAGTGGCCAAGGTTAACGCTAGCAATGCAGCTGTCGCAGTGGCCAAGGTTCACGCTAAGGGTGGCGAAAAGTATATTCCAGTGCCGCTCTTTGAAGAACATTTTGTACTTAGCTTTCAAAAATAAAAAGTAAATAAGAAATCTGATGTGTTGCATTCACATGACTTTCTCCACTCTTGTACTAGCCATTCTTAGAAACTCTTATTCCTAAATCTTCTTCTTATTAGCTGAGATAACATTTACAGATATTATTGTTTATCTTCTTGTAGCCACAAAGACTGGGAATACAGTAAACTTTGAGAGATAGTCAAATCCTTTAATGCTTTCAAATTCCGTCCTCTTTACATGATTAACGTACATATAAAAATGAATAACGATGTTCGATTTGACAGAAGTATAAGCTCTCCACAACTCACACAAACAACAGGAAATTTATCCGAAATAGTTCACTCAAACAAATAAATTTATTTGGATATAAATTATGTGCTTTAGCGAGATCTACATTTTTGCATAGTAATATTTGGTCTTTCTGTTATGGTTTACCAGGTATGCAAAGTCATCCAGAGTAAATAGGACTGCATGGGCTATAGCCAGAAAATTCAAGATATGCACTTCATTTGCCATAAAAATATCTAAAACATATGGCATTTTAATTAAAATCGTTGGAGCTATTCTCAAGAAAATCAGAATTTTGTAAACATTTTCCATGTGAAGCGCAGTTTAGGGTGGAGGAATTTTCTTCAAATTCTTCGTGTCGCATCCTTAACAGACATTAGAATTAAATACCAGCTTTGGTTTTTAACCGACGCTTCGTGTTTGAGTTATGCCGTCCATAGACACACAGACACACGCAGACATACATACACGGACGTTTTTTTCTAAAATGCATTTTTTTTTTTTTTTTTTTTGTATTCAGGGGGCCTCAACACATATTTACGGTAAAATCTCGTCAACGAAATTTTGGTTGGAATACTAAGCTTCCTCTGGTTTACTATACGCAGTAGAGAAAGTAATAAAAAGTACGACATATTTTTGGGGAAGATACTTTCCCCCGCGTTAAATCCGAATTCTAGGTGTTTCGGACTACCCTACTTCAGGCTTCCACTGTATACGATTTGCTGGAGTCTTCGGTATGGGTTTAATGTTTGTAGTTCCTGTAATTATACTTTACAATGGGGGACGACCACTGTACTGCTACAGGGAACCTTTGTGCAACGTATTTCTGACACATTTTATAAAATAATAAATACAGCAAATTTTCCCCATTTCATAAGGCAGCTTTAAAAATGTGGGTGATTAATATACGCGGGTGTATAAAAGAAATGACTTCAAAGGAGGATGCTCAACCTTCTCCGACAAACTATTAAAAACAGTGGAGTAAATCCCATTAGCTGTGTGACAGGTAAGGGGGCGGGAGGCTAAAGCTGCAAGAGAACCTTTAATTAAATATTCCTTTTGAATGGCCAGTAAAGATCCTTCTATAGAGAAAGCTTTCTGCTGCTTTGCCACCGTATTAGGAAGCAATGGTGGCTTTTTCGCTTCGAATTTTACCTTCACGCCAATGTATAAGGGCTGATGTACTGTGTCTTCATTCACATATAGCTATTGTTTTATGATATGCCTTTAAAGTTCATCAAACTTTAGCTAATACGTTTTTATTTAAATAAATTTGAAGTATTTTGAAACCAGGACCAATAGTTAGTACTTAGAAACTGACGTTGCATGAGACAGTTTTCTTCACACATCATTTGCATCTGAAAATAATGGAAAACATGTTTGTAAGTTGTGTATCCAAAAGACTCTGAACCAGCTCTGTCGTGTTTTGCCTGTATGCATACATAAAACTACTTTTAAAAGCTTTACTTACCAATATTATTAAAGCAGATGCTGAAACTGTTCACCGTCGTTGTCTATACATTTTTGGCACCTCTTTAAGAAACTATCACTCCCTGCAGTTCACGTTGAGAAGTGCTGGCAATTTGCTGGCGGATATTTTGTTTTAATGCTTCCAGGGTGTGTGTGTTTGTCTAGTACACTTTATGCTTTAAGTTACCCCAGAGATAGAAATCGCAGATCACCTGAAAATCTTTCTGCAAATCACTCAACCACACGATAGCGCGTCAGCTCAATACTGCACTTTCAGAGCAGAGAAAAACAAGTCAACCGTATGACTTTGTGTACAGAGTTGCGTTATCGTGTTTGTATGTGCGCAGTGGAAAAATACCGCGCAGCGGTTCGGTCGGATAGAGAGAGAGAGAGAGAGAGAGAGAGAGAGAGAGAGAGAGAGAGAGAGAGAGAAGCCTGCAGCTATTCCAGCTGTTAACAGCTGGAAATTTACACAGTTTATTGGTCCTCTTGGAGTTGCTTATTTCTACTACTTCCCATATATTTATTTTATTTTATATAATGGGGAAGTTTATTATGACCACTATGTATTTTTACCCCTGATTACCGTTTTCCATTTTCTCTATTTACTCATGCTTCTTTTAACCATTTTAACCTTACTTTTTCTAAATATTTTCCTGCTTTCTCCATATATACTCATGTGATTTTGAAATAAACATTTTCTACATTTTAAATTTAATGGATACATTTACTGAGTATTAAATTCTCCCTCTCTTTTTTCGTACTATTACATTCAAAAATAGTCAATTTTAACACAATCTACCACATTTCGTGCGTCTATCACCCCTATTATACCACTAGATTCATTATTCTCTTCCTAGCCCATGCATATGTCATTCTGGCCTGCTTCTTGCATACTTCCCTTCATTATTAATGTCTTGAATTTTAATAAATCGAAAACATTCGCTCACATTAAATTTTTTCTTGTATCAATGCAAGGAACCCGTCTACAAATTTTGTACAAGTATTTTTGAGTCCCTCTGTATAATAATCGCATTGGTTCAAGTAATCCTGCAGGCTAATTTCAATAACTGTACGCATTTTACCTTCACAGTTAACGTAAACAAGTGATGAAGTTTGTGTTTCATTATTTTTATTGATAGTATTTCATACAATAATAATTGTATTTCATTGTTTTCATTGTTAGTTAACATTTATCTCCTTTTTTGGATAAGATAAACTTCACATTTGGCTAAGGTGGTGGAAAAACTTACACAATACTGATACCCGGTGTACTATTCTCAAGCTTTTATCACTTAAGCCATCTTTTGGGTTTGGGAAAAAGTCACACAAGATCAAATCTGTTCCAATCTTCGTTCATTTCAAGACTTATTCATGAGAGTCAGATTAGAAATTCCACGTTCTCTTGCTTATTTATTTGACTTCCTCACTTTTTTCCCTTTCCTTCATTCCTCTTCTCATTCGGACGGTTTATAGAAAGCTGAGTAAGTTAAGGGTATCCAATCACGTGATACTGCTTCAGTTGCTCCTGTGAAAAGCTTTCAGCTGTTTCCCTTCTCTTCCATTTTATTTCCTTGGGTGTCATAACATGAATATGTGACCTGAGTGCCAAACATTGTGGATGGCTACGTTAACCTTTTTCACAGCTCTCGATTCTTCAACGTTTTTGTCTTCTTTTTGCTTTTCTGCTCTTTCCTGTCGCCAGTTTCTTCTATTCCTAGTCTGTCTTTTCGCGTCCTGTGCAATAACTTCAACGTCAATGGGACGTCATTTTGTAGATACTGTAAAATATGCTTTTCCATTACGAATACCTTTATACGAAATGGGCAGTTCAACATATATTTTATCTGGTTCGGCACAAAATACTTTACTTTCGCTGAATTATTCATATGTTTACTTAAAAAATTACCAGTTAATAATTCCAAGTAATTGCTCATGCGGTGGCTCATGCCGCAACGTCCGTGGCGCGCATTCGTGAAGACCCGGACTCGAATCTCATTGGCTCAGCAATCTGACGGGCTATTTCGTGGTTTTCCTGGTTCTCATGGTAAACACCATGCTTGGATATTTATTGCATATTTAACACCACATTCCAAAGTACCATTTTAAGTCTAAAACAATTATAGAAATGCAAAATAGCTGGTAATAGTGAATGCTGTGCAATCTATCGACAGGTAATGTAAGCAGATAGACTGGATAACACCCTAATGCCATCTGCCCGTCACAGAGGCGGAAGTACATTGCGCTGCACTGATTCTTCTGTGGACTCGTTGCGCATAAGTTGGTGTCTATATGCTTACTAGCTAGTACATGATGACCTAATAATATCAGTAATTATTTGTCATCCTTTTGTCTTTCGGCACTAGAATCCACCATAGTGTCAAAGTATTTTGGAAGAACTGTTCAAAATTATATAGTATAACGTATCGTAAATCAAATACTTCGATAATATTTGCGCGAATTTTAATTTTTACTTTCTCTACTACTAAATATATTCTTTCTAATAGATAATAATTAAACAAATTGACAAGAAATTAAACAAAACTTCACCTTAAGGCTTGAACATAATTATCTGTCCGACGGCGCTGTTATGCTCCTGGCAGTTGATGGTGTCGATAACAAACGAAATATTTATTTTATTTTTCAGATGATTTTTCTATGATTGTGAACCTTTTGATCAAACTAATTGACTTTGCACGCCCACAGACATAGCCTAAGAATGGGACGCGTGCAGGCGCACTCTTCCTAAGAAACATTTAGTGTAATTTTATTACCGAGGTTGGCATTACTGTGTGTTGAGAAGCCCTAAGTACGTTATGTCACCATATTGTGTAAAGGATCTGTGATTATCTCAAAGGAAAGGTACAATCTAGCAACAGAAACTAAACATGTAAGAGAGGTTTGTCATTTAGTTACTTGAACTGTAAGATTATATCCGTTGCTCATAAGGTTTTTATTGAAAACGAAGGTATAAAGGAATGTTCTAGAGACACATCAGGGATCTATCTATGTATTCTGAGTTATTTTCTGTTTGAACACAGCCGGGCAAACGAACACGGTTCAGATGGAACAAAGGGACAGCGCACTTTTCATCTTGCGATTAATTCAATACAACTTTTAAACATTTGTAGATGTAAATCACACATAAATATGCATTTCATTATATCTATTGAATTTATATTCAGTTCCGTGTTTAGAGAATATCGAGAATAGATAACCTGGTGCTGAAAATGGGAACTTGAATCTCAGATTTAAACTCCTTTGGAGAATCTTCAGGACAATATCCCAAATACTGGGAAAACACAATACAAGAAGGCGAGAACACAAGTTTGTATACCCTCCACAAGCTTCGAACAGCTAAGTCCTCCTCAACCAACTTCTCTGGACGTTAAAAATAAATCAGGAACAAAAGAAATTTAGAAAATTTGAGGTTATAATAAGCCCAGAGTTTAAATAATTTAAAAGCTAGGAAAAGTGCCTGTGCTGAAAAGCAAAAGGCAATAGCGGAAAATAATAAGCTTGCCTATCTGCAAGGAATGGCAAAAGTGTTACAAGAAAGGGGAGAACTGCAAATTGATACTATGTTAAGTGTGTAGATATGTAAATATTCATATTTTGAGTGTCAATTGTACGAGTGATGACAGTGGCTACATCGGTTGGGGCAAACGGACCTTGTAACATGCTTCAACCAATTTCCTGAATACCAACTTCTTAAATACCAACTTTGAGTTTGAACCCACTTTTCCTTTTGAGTTATGCTGTTCACATACGCGCGGACGTTTTTCTAGAAATGCTTTCCTGGATTTAGGGAGCCTCAAAATATATATTACCGGTGAGATCCCGACATCAAATTTTTGGACCGAACACAATACTCTCCTACTTACTGTGCATAGTAGAGAAAGTAAAAAAACTTTCTTAGCCTGTCCGTTTGCCCCGCCTTTACCCTACACACGCACTCCAAAATTATAATTTTCAGTTACATCACGATATCCAAATTTTGGGTTGAGTGCCTTAGGTAAGCGGTACATAAATTAGAATGAAAGACGACATCAGGATGAACAATCTCTCTCTTCCCAAAATTACCTATCCTTATTGAAGTTTTTGTGGGGGCCCGGATTTCTTATCTCATGTTGTATCTTAACTGAAGTTTAGCGTGAAGGTTTCTTCCCCGAGAAAGGGATGCTGGATTAAGGGAACATAGAGGGATAATTACCTCCATGATATCGACTTTTCTACCACCCCCTTTCTTGGCAGGAAAGCTCCAAGTGGCTTGGACAAGTTTTGGCGCTTCGTCGAGTGCCAAGATTATGAATTCTTAAGGTGACTAATTATTATTCCTGCAAGATATTAAGTGAACCCCAATCCATTCATAACTTTATTCAAAAGGCAATATTTTACTTTTGCTTATATCCCTGACCTTTACTTTTCCTTAATGCACTACGGTGCATAGAGGAAAATATTAAATGTGACCTAAAATTTTGATATTAAACTCCCTTCGTAAAGGGAAATATCTTAGTGCTGCTCTCATATGATTTTCTCAACTCTTGTACTAACTATTCTTACAAACAGTTATTCCTCTATCTACTTGTTGTTTTATCTACATGTTTTAACTTTTATGTGTGTAAACTTTTTAACTGCGATGCTTACAAGAATGTGAGCTTTTGATTTCGGACCAAAATGACAGTTGTTAACGGGATTTTAAACCTCACTCACCCAGCCAGCCACCCACCCACTCACTCACTCATCCAGCCACCCACCTACTCAGTCACTCTCAATCACTCATTCACCAACTCTCATCCACTCACTCACTCTCACTCATTCACCAACTCTCATTCACACACTCACTCACTCACTCTCACTCACTCTCACTCATTCACCAACTCTCATACACACTCACTCACTCTCACTCATTCACCCTTTAAACAATTTTATGTTAATCTTATGTTAATTTTATGTTAATATGAAGTTATTTTATTCCTAATTTTCTTGTAGGTTCAAAGAGAATATGGGAATAAAAATAACTCATAACGCAACAGCAGGTTGCGGCCAAGGCTTACCGCCCGGACTCTGCGTCCGCTACCTCTGCTCACTACAGGAATCATGAGTGGGGTGCAGAATTGGAGGGTGGGACGTTGTCAACACCCCGAGCTCTCCCGGCCGATTATGCAGCCTTCACGACTTGCTGCCGTTACTTCTTTATCAAGTAGCTCCTCAATTGGCCCCTCGGGGGCCTAACGAGGCTGAATGGCCCCCTGCCAGACCTCCCAGCGGGGGAAAAATCTCCACAGCGTTACTGGAGATCGAACCCGGATTCTTCGCGTCAGAGGCAGACGCGCTATCACTGCGCTACGGAATGTGTGAATACAGACATAAAAAAGCAAATAATGACTTCCCATTGTGTTATGAGATCTACATTTTTTCTCTGGTATAATTTTGTCTATCTGTTGCGGTCTAGTCATGCAAAAGCCTTCCTAAGGACCTCTGAGGACGTTCCCAAAAAATTCGAGATACACATTTCACTGTCACGAACATAACTTGAACAGCTGCATTTTAATCAAAATCTTTAGCAATTTTTGACAAAATCAAAATGCTATATTTATCCATGTAAAGGGTAGCGTTGGGGGATGTGTATTTTCTTGAAAATGTTCCTGTCGCATTCTTGGAAGATGATGAATTTAAATGTGAAGTTTCTATTTAACCGAGTTTTCGCTTTTTAGTTATGTTGTTCATATACACATAGACCACTATTTTTTTTTTCAAGGGGTCCCAACATATGTATTTCCGGTGAAATGTTGATATCGAAGTTGTGAAACTATTTTTTTAGAAAAAGTGTATGGTTTGGTGCTGGTATGGACGTGTGTCTGTTGTTTTCTTTTTCTTTTTTTATTAATACTTTTTTTCGTTTTGCTCTTTGGATATATTGCAGGATAAGTAATCTAAGAAATACCGTGTACTTATAGTGAGAATATCACACTTCAGGATGCACTGACTGAATTAGGGTCTTAGGGTCTAATAAGAATGAACTGGCATTTTTGTGGTAATGTTTTATATTTTTATGAGCGTTTCTTTAAATGTAGTATGCTGCACTGTATTTCACTATACTGGTTCAGTTAGTATTTTGAAGGTGTATTTATTTAGTGACATACGCTTAGTAAAGTTTCAATCTATTGTCTTGAGGATTTAATTTATAAACTGTATTTTACGTGGTGATGGTCACTTTTCGTGACACTCTGTTGGGGTTCTGTTCCGCGTTGGTCTGTTCTTGGCTTGCAGCTTGCAGTGAAGTAAGAGATGTATGGTTGTTTGGTTCTCACCAAAGCATGAGCGTATCGGTAAATCTATGTGGTTTGTGTCTGTGTGACTGTATGTGTGTATGTGTCTATAGATGCCTGTGCCAAGGATGAAGGCTGAAGATAGGATAGAGGTGAAATAGAGGAATAAGAAATACGAGGAATAGTGTGTGTGTGTGTGTATGTGTGTATGTGTGTGTGTGTGTGTGTGTGTGTGTGTGTGTGTGTGTGTGTGTGTGTGTGTGTGTGTGTGTGTGTGTGTGTGTGTGTGTGTGTGTAACGGAAGGGGCTCACCTCGACCCACTTAAACCTCTACAGGGATTTATTGCGGGCTACCACCCCCAGGAGGGAGGGATGAAGCAAAGTGAGACCGGAGGCTGGTCACAGAGTGGAGCCAACGAAGCTCAGAGATGCTTAGACGTCCTTAACAGTTACAAATATTGACACCCGGCGCACAAACAAAGTGTGTCCTCTACCGTGGGAGAGGGCGACTAGGTGACCCTCGCGGCTCAGGCAGAAACTTCCAGGGAAGAGGTTCCAGTGCGCAAGCAACTATGGCATATGTCCGCGAAACCATCCAAACCTGAAAGATGACAAGGGAGGGAAATGAGAAATGAAGGGAAAGGAATCCTTGTAAAATAAAATAATGCACCCCACTATGGAAAAGCCCGTGTCAGAGTGCGTGGCCACGGGTATCGAACCCAAGACCTCCCGAAAGCGGGTCACAGACGCTACTGCCTTAGTCATCCCGTTAGGTACGGGGAATTGTAATTTCCTTCCCAGTATTCGCCTAGCCACACATGGAAACCTCCGAAAAAAATCATGGGTCAGGAATAGAGTTGTGTTCTACCAAAACTACAGCTCGATAGTTCTCGTACAGGTAGAATGGTAGAATTACCGGCAGTATTGGTAACATTGGTATAGAAAACACATACTAAAAAATACAACGAATTAAGAAATTTATTAAGAAATTGAAACATGATTACCCAAAATTATGATTATGACTTTGGTCACTGTGATTAAACTATAACTTGTACTTTTCGTGCAAAATAGCTTTGCCCATGATCACTATGTGTCTTCGATCTGAACTGTAGTATATTTAATTTAGAGGAGCTTCGAAATGTTTTTGAAAACACTGAAGTTCTGTAGTTTAAGTGGCCGTTTTTTATACCTTCTCTCAGAAGCAAATGTCAATATTTAAAACAAAAATGACAATACTGACTTACGGCATGGAGATAGTTGGAGAGCACCTAACAATGAAACACAATAAATGTCACTCTCCTGGTAAAGTACAAAGAACTTTTGAAGTAGTTGTACAACACATTCTCTTCACAATTTGGAGACCTAGAAACATAAAAATATGAAGCTACTTGCACTGCAGAATTCCACGACTATAAAATGTTCTGAGAAAGAAGAGTGAAATTATTTAGCACTCTGCCCTGCTGTGAGTATCCGATATTACGTTTGTTTGCATCTTTGTCTCCGCTTATGTTTGCGAACAAACATTTTCAATAATGAACTACACTAAAGGTGAGTATCGCAGCAAAATAAGTGACAATCACCTTGCCTATCTTTTGAGATTGTGCACTTCATCTTTTGCATCAAATATTGAAGAGCTTCTGAAACGTAAATCGTGCCAAAAAGTATCCTCGGAAACATCTTAGGTTAATCAGGAGTAGAATATGAATGTGCACGCCTTTGGTTTCCTGTACGTAAGAATGTGCCGCCACTGGAACTTGGTTACCACGGATAAATGCGTCATTCTGTCCCAGCAGGTGAAAGGAGGTGAGTTCAACCTCCCCTAACTTGCCTGCTGTTGAGAACCCCTATATTACAGGGACAAAATCAATAAGTGAATATGCAAAACATAAGGTATAACTTACTAAAGTTGTAAATAATACACCTAATCTACAGATAATGCAGGTAGGTCCTTAATTGACCAGTTTTTCTAGGAAAATCACCATAGTCTACACTTATTTATGATAGTATACGATAGCCTCAAGAACATTAGTTACGGGAGTCAAACTCACGATCTCCCGAATATGGGCCACACGCTTGAGCCATTCCGCTCGGTGAGGATACATAGTTATTCTGAGGTATTAGTTCTCTGCAACAATTTAATTTTCAGCCTCGGCGTTGAAATGGCAGAACATATTGCTGTGCATTATAAGCCATTTAATTAAACTGAATATCTCTCTGTGTGCATCTATAATGGATAATACATTGTTGCGTGCTAAAATAATTGAAGTGGAATTTCACAACTGGCTCTACGCTGTTCTTAGTGTTAGCGCCCTATTTACCTCTTCTCTATTGATATGCATCAAAGTTTCTAATGCATCGTTTCTGACTCCCTATTGTGTATCTGTATGCAGCTACAAAGCAATATATGCCTGAATAAGCCAAAGCAATAGCAACTCCACTGTCATGTGTTGCATTTGAATTTATTTTTGTTGTGTTTAGGGAAATGCGGGGGAGAGCGCTACTTAGGGGGCCCTAACGGCCAAGGTCCTAGCGGACGACAAAACAGCGGTTGAAAGAGTTTTTAATTTTTTAGCGAAGTGCAATATAAATTTGAGGATTTAAATTTTTTAATTATCTGTTTCTGCTTTTGTACATATTTATCACCTTGTTTAATATCTGGCTATTGCCTCTGATTTTTACCTTTGTAAACTTTTCTTGTTGCTAGTATTTTTATTTTTTGAGTGAAATTTATATCTGGCTATTGCCATGAGTCTGTTAAGGGCGCTGATGACCTAGAAGTTGAGCGCCCTTAAACCAAATCCAAATCATCTAACGGCCAAGTTGTCGAGGAGCTTTTAAACACGACACTCACTCACTCACTCCTCACTCACTCACTCACTCACTCACTCACGATAAAGTTCACTGTGCCGTAAAATATTAAAGGGCAACTTTTAAGGCCTGAAGATGAGGAAGTGCAGTGTTTAGTTCATTGAAAGCATAGCTATAGTTTAAAAACATAAAAAACCTGAATACACCAATGTTTGGTTGTGTTTTTATAAACGTTTTCTTTCCGGAGTGTTTATAGCAGCGATGTCCAACCGTGTCTCTTTGGAGACGCTTACGCAATTAGCCGTTATTCCCCACCTCCTCTCTCAGTCGGAGGGTGACTCACGCCTCTGACGTGTAGACTCACAAATAGTCACTGTGTAGTAATGCACACAAACAGGCGATTCCATGGCAGTTTCTAAGTAATAACTTCAATTTCCTGGGAATATCCTCAGAAGACCTTCTCATTCTGGATGATTTTTGCATAAATGCTAAGCAATAAAAGACACACAAAAGCTTAATAAATAAAAAATGTGGATCTCTAAAACAATCTATGTCAAATACCTCTTTTTTAGTGTGAGTGAACCATTTCCGAGATATTATTTATAATTTGTTTGACTTGGCCAATACTTATATTTTTTCTCAAATACGAACAAATAATTTGTTTTTCTCTATCTGGTGGCCTTGCAAAGAGAACTGAACTTCAAAGGCATCGCATAGCAACCAACTCTTAAAACATTTCACTATCGCTCAGACTCTACTGTATTCTCATATTTTCCTTGCGCTTGCAAGAAAATTAGCACTAAGATAATTTATAAGAATGCTTATGAAGATTGAAATGTAGTAGATAGAGAAATAAGCATACAAGAATGTGTATAAGAGTGACTATAGCTCTACATATATTTGCGAATAGAGTTTCTCCAAATTGAACTATATTAAATGTCTGTATCGAAATATGTTACGCGACGATCACTTGGTGTATCTTTTAAGGCTGCACTTCGACTTTTTCATCAAATATTGATGGGCCCTAATGACCTAGTTGTCGACGGGCCCTTAAACCCAACTCACTCACTCACTCAAATATTGATAGACTTATTAAACGTAAGCAGTACCAAAGAAGTCACTAATGAACAGAAGTTTATAGCATAAGATTTGAAAGTGCTTTCGTAAATCAAACGCAATGTATATGTATCCAAACTACCATTATAACACAATACATATGAGTGGCACAGTCCGCAATCACTTCATCCTGGTTGGTTATTTGAGGGTTGCAAATGTCGGCCAGAATTTATGTTGCAAAATGCCCTCTGTAAGTCCTCCCGTACGCAGGGTACGATCTGCCATGGTGAGTCTTAATGTGTAAACTCTATAGAACCTGTCCTTTGCTCTCGTATCTTCTAGATCCGGCCACCCTGTGTCTCCTCCCACCTCACCCCTCCCGGGCAGCGTCCCCTCAAGGACATACATAGAGACGAAACAATTTAATAACAGCTCCCAAATATTCAAAATGGGTGACGTTCGGGGAGGAGAGAATACAGGGAGATGACGTGCTTTCGCCATCCATGCAAGACAGTTGAAGCCAATGACCGCCCTCCCCTCCCCCCCCCCCCCCCCGTTCTTAAGAAAGATGTCCGCTTACATTAAAAACAATGATAAATACTCCGGAGTTTAGCAGTTTATAATCAACTAATATTGCTTAAAATGTATAACCGGCATCCTTTAATATTACGACCAAACCTTTAATGCAATTTTTTAGCAGAATAGAACACACAGCTAAGAGAGAAGTTATAAATTAATTGAAATCTCGTCGGCATGCTAAGCAAATTATGTTACAAGCAAAACTCCTTTATTCCATTTAATCGTCAAAAAATCATACTTAAAAAACGTTCTTAGGATCTAATTATTCTACTGACGTGCTTGATAAGTATTTTATAAATAAATATAACTCTCATCCATGCTGAACGCACATTGAATCTATTGAATTAAAACAATATATGTTATTTGCATGGTAATCAAGGAAGGAACCTTAGGTGCCAATAAAACATATGATTACAATCTATTAATATATCCATGTATTAATTATTATGTATAATGTAAAGCACATTAACGGCTGCATATAATTTAAAATATTTGCATAGATGAATTAGGCTTAAAATCACAAGGGCACAAAACCTACAAATGTTGGAAAGATACCCTAGATTTATTCCTCGAATGTTTCCTCCCCGCCCCTCCAAAAAAAAAAAAAAAAAAAAAAAAAAAAAAAAAAAAATTCCAAATACTACCATTTCATTTCCTGTATCACCAGTGTCACCGCCTGAGGTGCCGTATGTAATAAAGGAAATGGGCCATTAAACACACACGCACGCACCCACACGCACACACACACACACAAAACTTTTATTTTATTGTCCTTGAAACAAAATAAATTTGTTGTATACATGTCGTTTGTTGTTTGTGTTTGTTGTGCACTACTAGCATGAAATGCCACACTATTAGAATAAACGAATACAACCAATGCAAGGAAGTACAAGCAAGGTACCACGCGCCCTCTATGATTAACTCTCGGCTTCACAGCTGCACTCTGTGGGTATCTCCCGGTATTCTCTCCTCTCTGGTGACGTTGCACTACTGCCAACCTTACAGTGGGAATTACTAGTTTCAATAAATGCTGTTATCCCACGCAGTAGAAGCACGAAATAGCGTGGTCCGACATACCGCAGATTCGGATTTAACGCGGGGAAAAGTATGTTCCCCGAAAATATATCGAAGTTTTTAGTTATTTTTCATTTCTTAAAGTTGAGTTTAAAATTTTCTTGAACGACCGGCATTGGAATATACCTTTCGCTATACCTAGCGTTGACCTTGGCCACTGCATTGCTAAGAATTTCCCGAAATAACGAAACATACACATGGAAGAAGATATTCTGCATGTTAGTGAAGTGATAAGTACAATAAACAAGATGGTTGTGTGTATGGAGGAACAAAATGGATCGAATGGGGAGTCAGCACGGCGTTGCCAGGTATGTTGCGTCGCCGCGATTACCGCGGTTTTCCTAGTTGGTTCCTGAACCACTGTTCAAATCTATCGCTGTCCATTTCATCATGATAATCAACAGAACCTTTTTTCGCCAAGAAAACAAGTTTTGCACCCTGTACAAATCGTACCATCGGCATGCAATATTACAAATCGTGGTCCGCGAGCAGTAGGTGATTTAAGACCAGTGGATAACCCGGCCAAAAGCGCTTCTTTAGGAGATTTTATAGTCCTATCCTTCCAAACGTTTGATACAGTGTGCCCAACTTTCTCATCAAGGTACACGATTTTCCTTCCCTCTTTCCCGAATTGTTTCCTTTTCTAGGAATGTCGCCACATTATATCATTTCTCCCAATCATAAGCGATTTATTTCCTCTATTTACAAGATCAAATCCCATTTCCTTCCCTACGCGATGAAAGGTTGAGTATTTAAAATTTGGCAAGTCCTCATCCTAATTTTTTAACACGGTCAGAATTGTAGGGGGAATACTTATCATGAAATTTGTGCCATATTTGGGCCCAAAATCATTACATTTTACCTCCCTTCTGGTTTTATATGTATGCCGCGGTGTAGTGATGGGACCCTTTTTACAATCTTTTCTTAATCTAAACAAATGTACGCCTACTTACACTAGTCACCTTTTGAAGTTCACTAACAATAAACGAGTTACTGCGTCCGGGGTTCTTTTTCTTTAAATAATCAGAATTGTGTTTCGCTCGCCACTTTTAATAATCTCGCATTGATCACTTAACTGCAATGCACACGATTACCAGAGAACTTGTAAAACTCGCTCACACCTCAAATTCCCAAAACCTATGGAACACCTGCGCTGAAGTACAATGCCTTATCGGCCCTTCAACTGTCTTACCACATCTGGTTTTCATCATCTCCAAGACACGAGGACCGGGTTGGCAGTATGCGTTGCTCACTGCAAACATTTGCCTTTAAATGGTGATTCATGGATACCTTTATAAGTATATAAAAATAATTCCGTCATTTCGTTGACAACTTTATAGCTGGAAGGTCTTACGTGGACTTACAGAACGAGAATTAGCCAGCGACGACATTTTCCACTGTATAAACGAACAATCTTAACACTTTGTTTTAAGCTTTATTTTTAAAAAAATGTTTAGACATATTGATATAATCTAAATACCAACGTGGCAAGCAAATAATCCAGATTTTCTTCATTCCAACTATTTCGGTTTAAAACCATGTTTAGACGTTCGGAGCGAGAAAAGGTGTTTAAAACATTTGCTTTCAACAAAACTTTAGATTTTATTATTTTAAAAACTGTACAGTTAAATAAGAGGTTTATCAAACGCCACTTTGACCACGAGCATAAATCAAACTTACAGGCATCTATTTACAACTTCAAAATACACTTTCTGTATACTCGTATTTGTAAACACATAAAAGGGATGATATGATTGCGCTTTTTAGGGGTTTAGTTTATTATTAGTTTATTTCAATTAAACTATTGTATTTTATAAGAGGTAGAACTGGAACTTAAAAATTCAATACCACAACTGGGATTTGAACCACAGACCTTCCGCTTGCCGGGCGGACGCTCTAACCACTGAGCTATTTTGACAAACTGTCAGAATGGCATTAAATTCTCAAGCCAGTTCGTATTTCTCCTGGTAAACCACAAAGGCAGTCTCACATCAGAAACAATTACCCCAATGGTGACTTACTATTGTAAGTACTTTATATCCCAGGATTAAATAACCTTCACATGGTAATTATTATTTATTTATGCCAACAAACTTACTGTTGGTGTTTTTAAACACACAAGCCGTGTGTGGGCAAAGTTTAAGAGGTAGAACTGGAACTTAAAAATTCAATGCCACAACTGGGATTTGAACCACAGACCTTCCGATTGCCGGGCGGACGCTCTAACCACTGAGCTATTGTGACAAACTGCCAGAATGGCATTAAATTCTCAAGCCAGGAGAAATACGAACGAGCCCACCACTGTACGCGTGTATGCAAAGAACCTTCTTCATTCGGCAAGAGAATGTGGAGTGGGTAAGGCAAGTTCAATCCCTAACTCTTCTCTCGTGCCCATGTCTGCATACATTGGCACCGCCTACAAGACTCTCATATTGATGATCCAATGTTAGAAGTTGGAGTATCTTCTGTTAATTTATAATTTCCTTAAGCGCACAATTTGTCAAACTGATTCCAAATATATTTCCAGTTGTATTTAGTGTTCTGAGGCTTCCCTCTTCGAATTATTTCCATTTCACCATTAGATAAGGAAGAGTCAGCCATATTTGACATTTGAATAGTGGCTCTATTTCGTCAAATTACGTCAGCTATTGCGCATCTGCAGCACAGTGCAGCTGGATGCTCTAACTTGATATGATATAAGAAAAGCAGCGGGAATACTGAAATATGAATTTTTCGCGAATAAAGGCTGTCATTGGTTGAAATGTTAAATTGTTATGCACGTAATTTATTGATTTTAACCAAGTCATATATGAATGGGATAGTCAATGCAACAACGTAAAAATGATGTGTTCAAAAATTACGCTTATCTCCATTTGTGCCGTTCCCGCAGTTTCGGGACGCATTCTACTGGTCTTCACAGGTAGCGTATGTATAGCAAGGAGGAACTGTGTATATCTGTTTACCTTTCGCGCATGCAGCAATATCGCGTTGTAGCTGATTATTCACATGTGAACATACGAGACTGCGAGCAATGTGTCAAAATGGTGTATTGGCTTCCCACATGCGCAATTCTTCCTAGATGCATCTCACGTCAGTTACAGTTAACTTTACAGTTACAGTTCTAACTTTTTCAACTTTTCATGTTTGCTTAATATGAATAAATAAAAAAAGAAATGACTGTGTAAAAGCTGTGTTCTAGCTCAAATAGTTTCTCAGATTGTAGAATTACATACTTCTAATTACAGAAAAAAATTTAAACTGCCTTCACAGTTTTCAAAGAAGAATGCCAAACGCATTTTCTGATAGTTAAGTAAACTGAAAATAAATTATTTATTTGAAGTTGATATTATTACATGCAGAGAAATTCATTTTTGTTTTTATGAAGTCTTTGTTGTTGAAATTTCTTTCCTTTTCAGTATAAATTATTTTTTGTGTGCCAATGAATAAAGAGCCATTAAATACTTCTCTGAATCTTTAGATAACACGTTTGAAATTGTGCAAATTTATATACACTCATAGGAAAACTGAAATGTGAGGAATAAATTGCATACAAAAAGGACAAAAAGCATCAGTGTGGTGCATCCCAGTGTGTTTAAAATGAAGCACACGAGTCGCCGGAAATTTAAAAATAACGGTCAGCAAAACATATTTGGCCAAAATGATTCACAGGTGACTGTAAAACATTTATATGATATTATTAAAGAATTTCATTTTCACATAAAAATTTAAACTAGGGTCTCTAACCTACACGAGTACTCGGCGAACAACAAAGGCAGAGCGCTCCGAACACACCCCTCCCTGCTAACCACACGCCTACTGAGGAGGTTGGTAAACTGCCCCGTGAAGCAATAGGGACGGCATGTATGCAACCCAGGATACCAGTTGCCCAGCCCTGATCAAATACACTGTGCAGGGTGTTCTGTTTCATCCTGGGATTCTGTAATACCTGCAGTTCCCCTAATATGTAGATTTTTGAGTAGAAAGTGAAATGTAGCAGTAAATAAAAGATAATTATTTCATGCATAAAACACGACCGCTAACAAGAATGCAATATTCATTAAGAGAGACAGGAAAAATAGAGTTTAATTAAATTTTGTATATCTTCAGGCGGTTTAGCAGCAAAATCCTGGCATATGTAATTCAAAACATTACCGATAGGTTCATAGAAAAAGTTCCAGTTGGTTATGTCAAGGTGTCTTATTTTCAGTGTTATTTCACTAGCAGAACCCGCTTTTTGTTCACGTTAGTGCATAACTGCGGAGATTGCCTTTTGTCTCTCTTCTTCTTATACTTCTTCACTGTCTCCTACTTCCTGAATTTCTCTCCGTGACTCTCTCTGTCTCTCTCTCTCCTCCATTTTCTGGAAAACTTTCGCAAAACGGTGGTAAAACTGCTTTATACAAGGGTGGAAGGGAAGTTATTACATTCCTTCTAATATGTGCTTCATAGAAGGGTTACAAATATATATATATATAATGGCATTTTGTTCTCTGATCAGCGGATTTCGAAAAAATAAATGGATTTTGATCCAACTTGGATGCGTAATTCTACAGGAATGTACGAAGGTAACAATTTTTTTACTTTTAAGATGCGTAGAGTAACTTATTTCTGACATAGCTTCTGTAGTAATTATGGGACATCACACAGGGCTTCCAAATAATCATTAGAAGACGTGAAGGAATACTCTAAGCAGCTTTTTCACACGTGCAGTAAGTCGACAACGTTGCGTTGAGGTTGGTCAGGGAATTGAGCTGGTTTGTGGATGTAAACAGGTCTGGCACTATCACTTTCATGTAATGTTTTGGCAGCTAACGATTGTGATTGGCCTACACTCGCGGAGTAAACACGGAAGGACAAGGCAGAGTGTTTGTTTATGTTCTCAGAAACACCTTTACCGTGTTTGTTTACATACTGAGCTAGGGAAGGTGACACCCACACAATATGCAGTGTTGCCAGCTTGTTTTTGAGAAAACTAAAATATCTCCGTAGGAAATGATCAGACACAAAAACGTAAGATTCAAAATGTGTTTCAAATACCGAGATCTATCACTGGTTTAAATTAATGTAATGCTTTCCCTTCCACCTGATATAGGATTTTGTTGGTACAGAAAGCGAATGTACTAAAACGCAAAGGTATCATTATTTACCGACGACTTCGTAGTTTCTCCTTTTACGCTCTCCAATGACAGCAGTAATAAAACTACTGGAGGGACATAGTTATAACCAATGGCACGTCGGCATCATTATTTCTGATGGCTCATTAAACCGTTACTTATTAAGTTACAACTGTTGCTTGTTTCACACCATATCATATACGCGTACATCATGAAATACACGTGGCCACATTATTGGTCAGTGGCAAGTTGGTAACATAATTCGACAAATTTCAGAAACTGTGCAAATTCACAGAAATTTAATTAAATTTTAATAATTTTTAATTGGAAGAAAATCTTTTATTCGAAAGCACAAGCCGTATTATAATATAACTTAATACACAAGCATGTTCAGAGCTACTTCGATACGAATTTTAATTTCAGTATGAATAGAGAGAGAATTTGTTGAAGGATTAAAAATGCTTATATTTTTCAATGCAACATTGTCTTATGTTTACTGTAACGCATATTGCTTATTTTAAGCAATATTTGCAACTTTTTTTATAATAGGCATTAAGAATTTGGAGATAAATCAAAAGAAAATTAAAACGTGACTTTTCTACGAGTACAGCTGTATCTACTTTTCTCCCCCACCTTTCCTTATCCTCATTACAGCGCCACGCCTCTTGTCCCGTAAGGCAACTGTCAGCATTCATTGGTCAGTACTTAAACCTCATCTCTTGCGAGATGCCATAAGACGATAAGAAATTGAGAGATGTTCCCAAAGAGTGTATACTACTAAATTCGTTTTGTGTACTATTAATTAGTCAATGCCCATATTTAACCATATTTAGTGCAATGTTTGTTATATTCAGACAAAGTTAATCACTGATAAGACATTCTTAGACCTTCAGAAGGAATTAATATCGATAAATAATGTACAGTTGGCACGGAACGCCTATATAACACTAAATGCCGAGCTTCCGTGCGAGAAGCATTCCCGGTGTTTTATGTTCCGTGGGCTGACGTCACGCTGCTAACACTAGCCAGTTTTAAATCCTAGTTGAAATGTATGTGTGTCAAAGCAACGAAAAAGAAGCGTATGTATGTGAATTAATACGATTGAGGCCATATCTGATGTAATTAGTAGAAACTAATAAGTAAAAAAATCATTGAAAGATAACCGAAGGAGTCATTTTGTCGCAATAATTTGAAAAGGATGCCCAAATTTAACCCTAGTTTTTAAGTTAATAAGTGAAATTTGTGTAGATTACGTACAATTATCTCTTCCGGGTTTATAGGCCGTGGTCCAGAAGGCGTTTTGTGTGTTTTCTATACGTTTTACATAAATGGAAAGGGAGTAACAGCAAGTGTTGACTTTTCAAAATACTAATTGAGTCAGAAATTTAATATTTTAGGGGCTAGCTGCAGCTTAAGGAGTATAAATATTAGTGACCTTTAATAAATAATTCTTCTGTATGGATGAACCATACAAAGTTGATATTGGAGTCTTAAAACAATTTTTTTTTTCCTGTCAGCTGACAATTCTAACAATAACGGTACCTTTCTGTGCCGAAACCAGGTTTATCTCTAATATACTGATTATGTTTAAAGATGTTTCAATTCTGTTGTATTTATTTTAAAGCTTACGCCTTATTTTAGACAAATTACCAGAACTAACCTTCTATCTGCATAAAGAACACTGAATTTATGTTCCAATTACCACAACAATGTTTCTAGATTATTTAATAATAATAATTCTTTTTTAACAAAAACAAACACCAGAGCTTAATCCTAGCATCCCCCTAGATTATGCACCCAGTACCAGCACAAAAAGTTTCATTTAAATGCTTTGTGTATGTTTTTGATCTGGGAAGGTTAGGGTTTAGGAAAATCCACTTTGTGGGAAATCAGCTTTACAACTTTATATCAAATTTTAGCACTAATTTTAACTATTTACAACATGATGCAACGTCATAAATTTCAAATTATTACTCTAAAACTAATGCAGATATTTAAATATATACTTTTACAAAATAAATGTTTTCTTTATCTATTAGGATATATTTTTAAAAATTTACTTTTGAAAATTGTACCTACTCCCTTAAGGTTTCATAAATTATGTTAGGATACTAAAAATAATATAACTTTCTTTCCAATTAATTCTTTATGTGTTTGGTTGTTCGTCCGTTATGTTTTTCTCACAGAGAAGGTTTTCATGCCACCCATTTTACTAATGCAGCGTATTACATTCATACGGTTTTCTCTACTCGTTTTTCTTTTACGTAGCACATTCACATGCCCTTCGCTACTTGCCCTTCAAAAACAAGTATTCATACAATTTTCCATGACTGAAATAGAAATTCAACGTATTAAATTCATACGGTTTTCTCTACTCACTATTGTTTTACGTGCCATATTTTCATATGTATTTCTCTTCTCACTTTTCTACAATCAAATCATACACTTTTTTATATTATCGAAATAGAAGCCCAAGGTATTAGATTCACATTTCTCTACCCGCTTTCTTTTCCTGAGGCACTTGTGGTTGTTACAGTGATTTTGCATAGTGTTTTTCCAGGTGGTTTCATTTATTTACTTTGTATATATTCCTTATAGTATCCTAAGAGTCTCCAAGGAAACACATGTCAATTTGGTATATGCAACCTAAATTCGGAAATTTTAGGGATAAACCGTCAAACCTCGGGCAACACTGGGTATTTCAGCTAGTTTACTATAAAAACTAAGCTACTGAAGTGATAAATGCTTGCAGATTAAGAATCTCTTGAGCCACACCTCTCTCCTTCACATTACTGAGCATATGTTGTCTTTGCTATTTCCAGAGTAGCCCATATTTATGGATATTTAGGGACGCATTTACATATCCTCAGTTTTATTACATTTAAAGAGGATTTCAGTCGAAGTTTGCCCCTGTAATTAAAAAGTATTAACGTAAGCGAAGCACAGGTATCTCTGGAATATGTATATGATATAATTTAAAACCACAAAATGCTATTTTCACCTAAAATATTTAGTCCTAGGATTCCTAACGTACACCACTGCCTGCTAGAACAACAAAGACAGAACGTTCCCTGTTACGTGTGCGTCAACTGAGAAGCTGGGCAAAATTCTTCGAGTAGGGACGGTATATAATATATATGGAAACAAGGGTACATTCAATTCTAAAGTAAAATAAGGCTATTCCTACAAGCGTATATCTTGATTAACGTGAAGGTGGTAAAAATATGCTGTTTGAAGAAGTCTCCAGTAGAACGGTTAGAGAAGGTAATGGAATGTAACACATCAAGATCTACAAGTATATTTGTATAGATAAGAGATTGTCCACAATGCCCAAATATGACAGTGAAGATTTCTGAAGGAGTAGAAAAGGTACCTAATAGTGGGAAGTTTAGCTTGGCACGTCGCAGCCTGTGACAAGAAGTTGCTGCAGCCTCATAACTGCATAAGCCACTCAGTGTGATGAAATTAACACAGCTCTTGTCTGCCTGGAGAGCTGCGAGGCGAGCCCTTGTGTCTGCGTACTCCATCAGTAATTACCTGCAAGTGGAGTATCTCTATGTGCCACTATCCAACCAATCCTGTAACCCTCTCCTTAGCTTTCTTACAACAACCTTCATACGTACTGCTTTTCGCAACGAATAAAACTATTAACATGTCGTATGCAGAATTTCATGAGAAACAAGGGAAAAACAGCTCTCTCCTACTATAAATAGAGGAAGTATTGTATTCGACCAAAAAATTTGATGTCAATATTTCATCGGAAATATGTGTTTTGAGGCACCCTCAATTCAAAAAGCATTTTCAGTAAAAGGCCTGTGTATGTATGTGTGTCTGTGAACTAAATAACTTGGAAAAAAGAAATAAATAAAAAAAAACAACGAAGATTTTGAAGAAAATTCCTCCACTCTAAACTACACTTTACATGGAAAATCTTTCCAACATTTTGATTTTTCTAAAATGGATTTAACAGTTCTAATTAAAATTCCATACGTTTAAGCTGTTTTTATGGCATATAAAATGTATATTTTGAATTTTATGGCTATATCCCATGTATCTCTGTTTACTATAGATGACTTTTTGCAAACCCTAAGTGGTAGAACAAATCTTACTACATATAAACAAATTTAGATCTTGTTAAAACACATTTTATGTCAAATGATTTATTTCTGTGCAGTGAACAACTTTGGGGATATCCCTTGTTATTTGTCAGAATTTTGCAATACTTAAAGACCAATCTTGACTAGAAGGTCGCTATTTATGTTTTTATCTCTTGTTAATGCGCACAGAGTGGAATTTGAAAGTCATTATATACCGACCATTCTTAAAACACTATATCCCCCTTGCACCAGTAACAAAATTAGCAATAAGGTAATTTATACAAATGTTTATCTTGATCAACATGAAGTAGATACGTGTTTGTAAGAGTAGTTTGTACAAGAGTAAGCAATGTCAGTGCAACATGTTTTTGTTTGTTTTAATTCTCTAAAATAATTGAGATGTTCACAAATGCCAAGAATGCATAATTTGTTTCCGAATGGCATTTTAAATGGCCTACTGCATGTTTAAATATCGCGTGGATCTTAATGTAAGATATGCATTCCAATCTTCTATCACTGTTTTCTGGCAATTGATATTTTCAGCAATTTTCTTCACTCTTCTTCCTGCCATGAGAAACATTTTTATTTGAATTTGTTATACAAATTTGCGTGTTTACAAAAAATAGAAATGGCCCTCAAGCTTTATTCTCAGATATATCTAAGCCTATATTTTTAAGCATAGAAATTAAACATTTTTTGAAACAAAGTGGTAATTTTAAAACTTTTTGGACCCTAAAATGAAGTATACACAAAGAAAACCAGGGTTAAAATATTAGAGCAAAACTTAAGTTATTTGTTCGAGGGCCTTTTAGTGACGTAACAGAGATAAACAAATTTGATCATAATTTGTAAATCATTGGAACAATATGGAAGAAATTTAGGCAGTTACATGTTTGTATGACATTACAGCTATGATGCAAATTTAGAAAAGCTAGCTTTTTACTTCAGAATTTGAAATTTTCAGTCATAGCCTTAAAATCTCACCTACTGGGCTGCAAGAAATATTATATGTATCTTACCATAGATTAGATTAGATTAGATTAGATTGCGTTCAGTGAGTTCACAAGTAGCCATGGAGGCTGGTGAACATTGAACATGTCAATTGTGATGTACAAAAAATTGTCAATAAATATACAGAATGAGCACATAAAAACTCATTACAATATACAGGAACAAAAAGGAAAAACAATTAACAGCAAAGGGGATAATGGAAACACAATCAAAGCTTACCTGAAATTTGTCAGATAAGAATTGAATTTTGTGTTAGATTTACACTAGACATTTACAGCCATATTCTACTGTTTAGTTGTAATATAATAATAATAATTCATCTAGAGATCACTTACAGAGTTACATAAGCTTTCACAGGATGATTTGTCATTTAGATTACCTTATACAGAATAAAATGAGTTAAAAATTACTTACAAAGTTACATAAGCATTAACTCAAATAATTTGTCATTTAAATAATCTTATACAGAATACAATGAGTTAGGAACTACTTACATAGGCCGGTTTCAGTAATCAATGTTAAATTTCAAACGTTAAACTGATTTAACACTGAAGTTACTACCAATTCTGTTTCACAGAACAATGTTAACTTTAACACAAACTTAAATTCGATCTCAATTTAACATAGTCTACCCCTGAGTTAAGGCGTTTAGCAGAGATATCGAAAAATGGCTGCAGCAAACCAAGCTGTTTGTGTGGGTTTCCTGTATTTGGCATTTAAGAATACTATTGCTAATGGAAGAATGGACATGCATCATAATAAATTTAGAAACCTGCAAACCTTTAAATTAGATTACGTTCAGCAAGTGTACAAGTAGCCATAGAAGCCCGTGAACATTGAACATATCAATGGAAATGTACTGTATAGCATAAAACACATATACAAGCGCAAAAAACAAATCAGGTATGGTTGCGAAACAAAATCAATTGTTCCCTGTAGGATTAACATAATGTATATTTACAAATACTAATTAAACTTTGTTTTAAACTTTCACAAGGCTTTTCCTGTAGCGTTCCATTATTTGCTTATATAATTAGCAATGAATGGCAGCTTTTGTCATTTTCAGTACATATAGATTCAAGTAGCCATCGAGCAAACATCAAATGTAATTAACAATGACCTGTCATTTAAACAGCTAGAAGCTATATACTTACAAAACTACATAAGTATTAACAGGATAATTTGTCATTTAGATAATCTAGTACAGAATAAAGTGATTTTGAGCATAGGTATTGTTCAGCAGCAATTTTAAAAGCATTGAAATTGTCAACTTGTTCTTAAGATCATTAGGAAGAGCATTAAATATTTTATGGTTTCATAATATACACTTTTCTGGAAGAAAGAAAGTTTTACACTGGTATGACGGATGTAACCTTTTTGTCTACTGTTTATCTCATGAATTTCATTGTTTGTTATAAATGTGAATCGAAAGTTTAGATGTTAGTTTAGAATGTAAAATTAATTTATTGGCATGTTTTCCTTTAATCGTAAATATTGAAATTACCAGAGCTACCGTTTGTGGGTTTATTCAGACGGTTTCCGAAGCAATTGCTTCAAGTAACAAGCAGTATTTTTGTTGCGTCTTGTTGACCCTTATTCAGTGATAACACATTGTTGCTCAGTTTGATTTTAATATTTTAAATGCTCTTTGCATCCAACTATTGTGATACTGCGTTTTATGCTAGCGTAAAATTTCCACAATTGCTTATTGAACTATGTATTTCTATTAAATTACTCACGGGATATTCTCCAGGCTGCATTGTTATCCTTCCGTCGGCTCTTTCGATTACGTTAACAGTTCTATACTTAGTAACGAGTTCTGTAATTACAGTTTCTGAGCGATGAACCATAAATTCCGCTGCATCTAGACTCAAATCGCGATTCTTACCTCGAACAATCAGGAAAATCACTTGGCATGGATCTAACTAGTTATTTCTTACTAAGACAGAGAGCACTGCAGTGCATAGACAAAGGTACATCGGGGCGCGTTCAGAAGTCATATAGGTTGGTCACCTAAAACTAAACCCCGGCGCAACAGCCCATGAAGAGCCAAGCCTTAGCGCCCAGCAGCTGCTTCCCCCACCTCTGCCTACTACAGGCGTCATTGGTGGGGTGCAGTACTGGAGGGTGGTACGTGATCAGCGTCCTGATCTCTCCCGGTCAGTTATGCGATCTTCACGACCTGGGGCCGCTACTTTTCCATCAGACCTCCCAGAGGGGATAAAATCCCCATGCTTGTACCGGGGATCGAACCCGGGTCCTCCGCACCAGAGGCAAACGCGCTACCAACTGCGCTACGGAGGCGGTCAGGTTGGTCAGCACCTTCTCAAAAACTATTTTTCGCAGATGTCTTTCACAAAGTTTTGCAGCCATCTGAGAAAAGCTGTAACGATTTTTAAAATGTTGTTCATGTTAATATGAGACGAACGTAGAGGTTCTATTTAGCTTTGTTTTAATGAATGATTTGAACAATTTATTAACACTTAAAATTCATTATTCTTCTCATGAAACACTTCTACAATTTTCTCTCTAAACATGGCGGACTTCTTGGCTGACCAACAAAATGATTAAGCACAGCCAATGATTGTGAGAAGTCAATGTTCTTTTCTAATCTCAATCAATTATTGATGACATAGTTTCCTTTTATGAAAATCCCAAAATTTCACAATTAATTATTCACTTTTCGATATATTACTATTATTTCTCGTTGTTATAATGTCAATCAAAATCACTTCTTCCTTCTTCATTGTATCACGCATGAACAGAAGAAGTCAGACTAAGCTGCTTATAATTTAACATTGTTATTTCAGGGGGCCTTCTGTTGCTTCTATATTTACAATTTGAATTATTTCAGAGGACTTACACAAAAATATGGCCTCAAAACGAAACATAAGAATTACATGTATTTCGATATTCTCTTACTGTTATAACAAAAAAGAGAGAAAGAAAGAAAGACAGAAAGAAACACAGAAAGAGAGAAAGCAAGAAAGAAAGAAAGAGAGAGAGAGGGGGGAGGGAGGAAGGAAAGAAGGAAACCAGTTGAAACAAGAAAAGAAACCAGTTGATGTAAATTAAATCTCACTTTGTTTTTAGCATTGGCAAATAACCTTTCTTTTGGAAAAATACATTAACTATTAAAATATCAATTGTTATAAACATAATTATCAAATTGAAATGGAGACTATTTTGACTGTTAATCGATTGTGAGGCGTAATAAATTGTTTTTCACCTATTTATGGGATACAATTGGCGACACTGATTAACAAAAGAGCGACCTAGTGATAGTTTGCACACAAGAATGACCAGGTGATAATTCGGATATGAATTAGTCAGCGACGTATCTTTCAGAACCTATGAGAGGATACCCATAGACTAGGACCCCTGACGTCTTCCAAGAGTCCCTAAAGCCCACTCACTCGCTCACTCACTAACACCCTTGAACAACCTCTGATAACTAGTTAGCATACAAAGTTGCACGTTGTACTTTATTAGTTTGATAATTGCTCTTAGTTTCGAAAAGACCGTCATGACAAATTACCTTCCAGAAGCAAGTTTAGAAATGGCTGTCCTCTTTCGTAGCCCTATCGAGAAAAGCACTTTCTAGGACGTATTTTAAGTTCTGAAATAAAGATAACAATGGAGGAAGAGATGAATTAAAACTAAATATTGTGAAAAAAATATAAGAAAGTAGTTGCCGTCTAAAAAAGAGTTAAAAGCAGAGAGGGAAAATGGCTGCACAAAGAAAGAAGGGGGGAAGGAGTTGGGTAGAAGAAAACAGCTTTTTTAACTCTGCCACCTATTTCATTTTGTGGAGCTGTGTTGAACTGGCTTTCTACCCCCACCCCCAACCCACCCCAACCCACCCCTTCTCCCTCTCTCAAGTTCCGTTCTGTTTTCTTCCTTTTATATAATAATACCTAAGTACGTAATGTTTTTCTTCACTCTAAAATATCCAGAGGATGAAAAAGGAAAGAACGAAGGAAATAAGAGAAAGCCTTTGCTTCTTTCCCTGCAATTCAGCTCTTTATTGCTATATTTTTGGGGATTGCAGAATTAAGGCTTTTTCGTCTCAAGAGTTTTTAGTGACAGTGCGATACCAAGGAGGGATTCTCCTCCCTTGGCTATGGTAGTCTGTCAATGGCGAAAATAAAACAAAAAGGAAAAAATGACAGAACGCTCCGTTCATTAGTGTACGTCCATTCAAGTGGAACGAAAGCTCAACGTGCCCCTTTTACCTCTAAGCTTCCCTTAATTTTTTCCCTCTAGGGTGCCTAATTATGTAGTTAAGGGAACAAAAGAGAAAAGAGAGCAATGATTTTCTAGCATCGCTCTAACCGAACAAAATGTTTACCCCAAGATGCTGGGAATCGGGACAAGGGTAATTTTTAACGAAAATGATTTGAATTGCAATAATACAGCCTGGCAGTATAACTTACTGTATAATATTAATTGATATTCTGTATTCTGCAATTTTTTCCACTTCAGAATGGCCCAGATTGTCACGTAGGACTTAATAATGACGACACTTCTAAAATACTTTTACTAAAAGATCAACAAGAACCTGTACATGTTCGCAAAGAAGGCCTGGACATTCAGTTGAGAGTAGAAATCACCCCACAGAATATACTTACTGCACTCCGCAATCTGTAAAAACAAAATCCTGTTGCAAGGAAAAGATAAATGATAAATGGCTGAATATCAATTATGCCAATAATAGCGTATATCATGGAAATGGTCGATGTAACAAAAACGTTACTATGTAATTTAGGTTCCTTAAATAAACCTACATTTCACATATATTTTATTATAAACCAGTTATAGCCTTTTCAGTGAAGACAACTGACCCAGAAAATTCGTTAATTATTTAACTATCTTGAATCGAGCACTATAGCTCACGTTTCTTGCACGCTTGGGGAGATCCGGGTTTCAAATCCCATGGCCCAACCAAATTGACAAGGTTTTTCTGGTAGTTTCCCTGTCACCAATGTAAATACACGATTGGATATTTAATACTCGACGCAAAGGTCTAATAGTAAAAGTCTGATGTGTTGGACTCACATGACTTTCTCTATTCTTCTACTAACTAACCTTACAAACTCTTATTCCTATACCTTCTTCGTGTTGAGATAAACATTTGCAAAATTTGTCTTTTTACTTATTTCTTTGTAGGTGCGAGGGGAATATGAGAATACAGTAGACTTTGAGTGATAGTGAAATCTATTAAAGCTTTGAGTTTCCGTTCTCTTTGCACGGTTAACATATAAAAAACTGAACAGAGATGTTGCATTTGGTGAAAATATAAGCTTTCCGAATCTCACAGAAATAACAAGGAATATCTCCGAAATTGTTCACTCTATATATATTTGGAGAAAAATTGGTGTTTTAGCAAAATCTATATATTGTGTATACTAAGATTTTGTATATCTCTTTCGGTTTACGGGTTATCTAAAGATCATCCAGAGTAAACAGAACTGCATAGACTATAGGCAGAAAATTCAAAATATGTATATTTGTCATGAAAATATCTTAAACATATGCCATTTTCAAGAAAATAAAAGTTTTCGACAAATTCTCCACGTAAAGGGTAGTTTAGTGTGAAGCAATTTTTTCCAAAACCTTCGTTTCGCATCCTTGAAATACATTAAACTTAAATACCAGCTTTGGTTTTTAATCCACATTTATTTTTTAGTTATACTGTCGACAGCCAGATAGACACACACACACACACACGCACACACAAACCGATTTTACTAAAAATGCTTTTCCGGTGAAACCTCGACATCGAATTTTTCGGTGGAATACAATACTTCCTCTACTAACTAGTAAAGAAAGTAAAAATGATAATAATGGTAATAGTGAATGTCTTGCAATTCATCCACGGATAATAAAAGCAGATAGACTGGACGTCATCTTAATGACATCTGCCTGTCGCATATTGAAGCAGAGGTGGAGCTGCCTAGCAGTAAGGTCTTCGTGGATAGGTGACGAAGAAAGAGGAAATCTATAGGACTAACAGCCCACCACACACCAATCCATGAGATCCCTGTTAACAGACCCATTGCAATATTACCATGTGTTAAAAGCGACGTAAAATAAATAAAAACACAAAAATGTGTCTTGAATATGTCATATTTGATTTAAATCGTTGAAACCATTTTTGAGAAAATCCAAAATATCCTTGGGGTGTCTTTTTTTTTAATCTTTGTGTCAAATGTTTGGCATATATTGAACTTACAAGGTTCTGTGGCGGCAGGGGCACATCAAAGGAGGCTCAAGGCCAGCTACATCACACCACCATGTTGCTATGCAACACACGATAATGGTGGCTAAGCACAAACGCCGTTTTCAAACAGTTCGAGAAACTTCGAGTGCAGAACTCCATTAACAGAAGCTTCTAGAAACGCGATTTTCAGAAAAAATCGCGGGTGTTATCTGTCTGATGAAAGAATAAAGTGGTTTAGGAAGGGTATTGGTGTAGCATGACAAGGTTTATGACTAATGAAACACGTCCTTAATCCACAAGTGGTTGAGTCCCCGATATAGAGGGCAGGCTTTCGTCCTCTGTATCTGTTGAGTTGAATTCATCTGTTGTAAGAGACTTAACCGCTGCATTTCAGTATCGGAGAAATATACAGAACATGCACCGGGAATGGTGAAGTAATACCGCTATCTGTTTGTGTTTACCCAAGCTTCCACTCGTGGCGTTGAGCATTCACTCTTCAGTCAGGTAGTACCCAGTTGACAGACTATATAAGCAAGCCGGCACGAGTGTTGAGTCAGTCCTTCAACCCCTTACAGATACACCTCCGCCTAGTCCAACAGTGGTGTCGGCTTTGGCGAATGTCCGTTAATCCGGACAAGAGCCACGCCATCCTCTTCACGAGGCGCCGCACCCCCGCAGACTGCCACCTTTCACCTTCGAGGCCGAAGGATCGAGTGTACAAATTCCATCACCTACCTAGGAGTCAAACTGGACAGAGGTCTGACTTTCCGCGGTCACTTCAGAGACCTCTCGGCAAGGACCCAGGGGGATGTTGCCTCCCTGTACCCCATGCTGAGGTCCGAGATGCCAGTCCGCCTAAAGCTACACCTCTTCCGGGCTCTTGTGGTCCCCCTCATGCTTTACGCTTGTGAAGTGTGGGGCATGGCTGCAGGTAGTTGGCCCCTATGGCTCCAATGGGTTCAGAACAGAGGATTCCGGTCCATCTTCTCTGTCCCTTTACCCTTCCCCCTGAGACTACTTCACGAAGCTTCATCTCTTCCGTACGTGGAGGATGAAATTAGGCGCAGGGCAGCAAAATTGTACGCCAAAATACCCAACCATCAAAGCGCCCTAGTTAGGTCTCTAGGGAACTACGACCCCACAACACACCGCTTCAAGGCGTATAGGGTTCCCCGCATGGCTTGCGGGTATGCCGCATAACCTAGGAGAACATCCACCAACAGCTAAAGCTGAACTCCTAAGATCCCTACAGAAAGTTGATCCTCTCCAAAATTTCATCCCCAATCAAAATTCAAAATTCACAAAACACCAATTTAAAACTTAAAATTTTAAAACTATTTTCCTACACGGCAGAATGCAGACATGGTTGCATCCTGCAGGACAGCTGTCAAGGGGCTTTAGTGCTCCCTTCTAACCCTCACCAACGTAAATAAAAACAAGTCACCCTACAAAATCTCTTATCCTTAATTTTCTACCTGCGGTTAAACCCCAACAGGGGTAGGCACGTAGCAAAAGTCGTCGGGCTGAACCTCAGCCTGCCAGTAGCTCGTTATCGTCGTCGTTGAGTCAGTTTTAAGTGAGTGAATAGACTGCCAGAATGACCTCTGTACGGTGAGCAGTATTTGTATCAAGGTTACGATAGAACAGAACAGCTATGAACTTTAAGATAACGCATTCTGAATAATTATGATTCATGTATAAACTTAGGCAAGTGAAGTATTGGGAACCAAGAGCAAATAAAGGCGAAAAAGAGGACTAAGATTCTGAAACTAGGATACTGAAGAAGCAGTAACGGCTAGAAAACTAGCATATGAAATTTTTCTACAAAAACAAGACCAAGATTCAAACAAATAATGTGAAAAAAAAAGAAAAAGAAAAGAAACACTGCGAAAGAAATACGTCAAGCATATGCGAAATCCTGGGAAAGATATCTAGCAAATATTTAACATGTTGTCTATGGGAGACAATTACTTAGAAAACTTTGAGAAGATTGAATTTAACAGAGAGAGGCTTAGTTACGATATCATGTTTTACTAAAGGAGAATGGGAAAACCATTATAAAATTTTATGCTATAATAAAGATACTGAACTTAGAAAATGAACAAATTGAAGAGTCAGTAGATCTTATCACCCTTGAAGAACTAAACAATGGGATGTAAACCAAGAGAATGAAGACCAATAGGACGACCTAGGAAACGTTGAATCGACGTGAGACCGAAACACGCAATAGGCAAATGCATGATTGTAGAAGAAGAAGAAGAAGAAGAAGAAGAAGAAGAAGAAGAAGAAGAAGAAGAAGAAGAAGAAGAAGAAGAAGAAGAAAAAGTAGAAGTAGAAGAAGATGTATAAACTTGGGCTTTGACAGCCGGTGTGCTGACTATTAGCTATGTTTCTCTCTTCCGGGCTTGTAGGCCGTGGTCTAGACGATATCGAAGATATCAACGTTTCGCCAAGTACTAAGCCTGGCATCTTCAGGGTGAGCTCACCCTAAAGATGCCAAACGTAGTACTTGGCGAAACTTTGGTATCTTCGATATCTTCTAGACCACGGCTTACAAGGAGAGAAATGCAGTTAATTTTGATTCAGTTTTTAGAGGAAATAAGTTGACAAAAAGTACATGGACTTTTATTTGTCACAATATTTCTTGAGCGCTCACTCGCAAGAATACTTTTCTAAAACGCTTTTATTCAGTGGGCTTTAAAACGTGTATTTCCGGTAGAATCTCGATGTAGAGCTATTTCCCGTGCTCCTTATTGTCTACTAAGGTTAGACAACGGAGAAAGTAAAACATACGAAGGGAGGTTAATTGGTTTAGTATTTTTAGCGACAGTAGCCGGATTCTCGCTGCACTCCAAGTTTGAACAAGCAATAAAATCCCTGCTTACTCCCACATCTGCAGAAACTATAGTTGTGTATGACGTAACAGAGCAAGGCCCTCTGGAGAGACATGGACAGAATAGGAAATGGTTTACTGTGCTGGAGTCAAGTCACGAACGGTTATGGTTGCCAATATGGTTGGTCGGTTCCTGTTTCACCAAACCAGTGGAAACGTAATCAGTATAACAGAGTTACAGAGAGGGCAGAAGGGGTCTCATCACGTGACCTGTGTTCTGAACACCTTCCCAGCTGGACATACCGGCCATCAACAAGTAGACAATAAATTGTTTCAAACTTTGAAGTTGTGAGATACACTTCAGGTGTGTCCTACACCCAGGGTCAGTAAAGAAGAGAGTACTATAAACCTGATAGGAAGAGAGTCATTCTACTCTGTAGTAAAGAGTCCATAAAAGCCTTGTATTACGTCCACTTAGGTAGAATAATATTATATTGCGATATAAGGATGGTAAGTGTGCCGGGGAAAAGTTTCAAATACATTACACAGTCGAGTAAAAACACTTAACACACGTGTATTGTATGCAAGATTTGGGAGATAAGTATTCATTTAATATGACGTATGAATGAAATGTGAAATACCAACCTTGAAACATAAGTCATCTTTCTACTCGTATGCTGTCTTAATCGATTTCAACACACTCCTTCAAGTCAGCCGTCATGATTACTATAGGTAATTATTGATTTGAGCATGGCCTACTCTGTTTATCTTGCAGAACATGTATTAAGATTCTGTGACTCGCATTACTACGAAAATTGTACTGATTCCAGTGCTTTATTCTTTTAAATTATAACGTATACAATATGGATAAATAAGAGGACAATTATTGAGATGATAAAAATCAACAAGTACGTTTGATTATATTTTGTATCTATATTAATCAACACATTATTAAGTTAAGGATGTGAAAATGCTAGCGGCCTAGGCCTTTAAGCTACGTAATATAGTAGGGTATGTTAAGTTGGTAGATGTGAATAAGGGATAGTTCATTTACGTGCAATGTAAACATAACCAGAAAGGCCATGAAATCGCACTAGCTCCAAAAAGCCGTATTACAATCCACCCATAAATCTGATATAGTTTTCACCTGAAATACTTGTTTTAGGAACCCTGTATTGCAAAATAAGCACTTTTGGAAGACCTTCAGGGTGTATGTGTCTGTGAAGAGTTAAAAAAAATGTTCAAGAGAGAAAAGCCAGCTGTCCTATTTTAGAATTGCCATATATACACAACCTGCTAATAAATCTACGGAAAAAGAACAATTTTTAATATCAACAAAAACTGCATAAATGCATAATGTAAACATGTTTGTCAAATAAAGAGTAATAATGTGCTAAATTACTATAATATTTCAAATAGAACAGCTAGTCATTTTAAACTTAATGAATTTATTTAATTAGGTCGATATATAAATGATTGTGTAAAATATACCGGAATCACGGATAATAATTTGTAAACCAATGTCTTCTAAAACATTTAGTTGCAATTAAAAGACTCCGAATTGATCAGTAGCAAATTTAGAAACCACTCCGCGAGCACCAAAAGGAACACCAGCACTTCCCAATTTGAAATGTTGTATTTGTCTCTTAAATAAGAAATTCAAGGTTAATAGAGCAATTCTTATTCCTTATTAACATCCTTAATTTGGTCTAAATGGTCATCAAACCGGGTTGTTGTGTCATAATTGGTATATAAATGCCAGTATCTGCAAAGATGTGGATTTAAACCAAATCTCAGCACACGGAAATACCTACGCTTTAATAGAAACACTTTTGATATTTTGTATCTTCTCACTGTTTTAATTGAAATATTACACATTTAGGATATTAATCACATGATAAATAAAATATACCTATACCTTGAATTTTCATGGATTAAGCTATAAATACAACTTCTTTGGGAATGTATATTGTGTAAGTTCATGTAAGTCAAACTCTTGTTGCATATAATATATAGATATAATAATATTTAAAACGTGCTACACAGGGTAGTAATTTGTGTCAAAAAATTGTTTATGTTTTTATGCTTAAATAAGCTAGAATCTAGCAGCAATAAAAAAATCTGATGTGTTGCACTCACATGACCTTCTCTACTCTTGTACTAACCATTCTTAGAAACTCTTATTCGTGTATCTTCTTCTTGTTAGTTAAGATAAACATTTGTACAAATATATTTTATTGTTTATTTCCTTGTAAGTGCAAAGGGAATAATAGAATGCAGTAGGCTTTGTGTGATAGTCAAATCGTTTAAAACTTTGGTATTCCGTTTTCTTTGCACACTTACCATATAAAAAATATTTTCCGAAACTCACCCACATAAAAAGGAATATCTCCGAAATGGTTCACTCCACAAGAAAATGTATTCAGACATAAATTGTGTATTTTAGCAAGATCTCTAACGGTTTCCAGTTATGCAGAAGCCGTCCAGAGTGAATACGACTACAGGGGCTATGGCCAGAAAATTCAAGATATATATTTCATTTGTCATCAAAATAGCTGAAATATATGACATTTTAATCAAAATCGTTAGAGCCATTTTCAAGAAAATCAAGATTTTCGAAAAGTGTTCCATGTAAAGGGTAGTTTAGGGTGGGGCTATTTTCTTCAAAATCTTCGTGTCACATCCTTGAACGACATTAAACTTAAATACCAACTCTGCTTTCTAACCGACTTTTCGTCTTTGAGTTATGCTGTGCATAGACTGACAGACACACAGGCTGATACACACACACACACACACACACACACACACACACACACACACACACACACGCACGCACGGACCTTTTTTTAAAAATGCTTATTTTTTTTAATTCAATGGGTCTCAAAACATATATTTCCGTTGAAATCTCGACATCAAAGTTTTGGATGGAATACAATACTTTCCCTACTTACCAGAAGAGAAAGTAGAAATGAAATGTATACCTATGTTGGGGTACTATATTAATAAGACGCTTTAATTTGGACGTTTAAATATGCAGCTGATTTACAGACACACATACACAATCACACACACACACACACACACACACACACACACACACACACACACACACACATACACACACACGACCTTTTTCTAAAAATGCTTTTTTGAATTCAAGGTGTCTCAAAACATATATTTCCGGTGAAATCTCGACATCGAATCTTTGGGTGGAATACAATACTTTTCCTACTTACCAGTAGAGAAAGTAAAAAAGATGCATATGTCGGGGTACTATATTCAGAAGACGCTTTAATTTGGACGTTTAAATATACGGCCTCTACCACGCCTCTTCACAACAACCTGCAAGTGCAATTTTTATATTTGCCTAGTTTGTATTTTTCGTGCTTTAGCTGCACTTTACTGTGTAACTCATGAAGCTACACACTCGAAATTTCTACTGCTCGGCTTTTAGTTCAGGAGCTCCTATTCCGGTTAAAATTATTTTACATTGTTAATCATAATTTATTATAAAATTTAGCGTTAATTCTGTGTTCTAATACAAATCGCTTTTGGGGATAGATGTCTTCAGATGCAAGTCGTAAATTTACATGGAAATTGTCAAGTAGTGCAAGTATTACAACACTAAAAATTCTTCACAATATTATGTAGTTTTAGAGGGAAACTTCCCTTAATACTTCCATAAGACTAATAATTTTAAAATTTTTATTGCTGTTTATGGTGCGTGTGTAGCTTCAGACTTTAGCATGCATGGGTACTGAATGTCATGTGGATTATGTTTGGAAGAGATTGCTATATGCAGTGTCAAATCAACTCTGGTTTACAATTATCCAGTGTCCCTAAATGCCTTATTTGAGGTATCAGTCTTTTTCTAGGCATTGCTAAATATCTAGAACTGTTCAATATTTTTCACATTGTGGAATGCTGCAGATCAACTATACTGTAATAGGATAAAGGGTACACACACAGAGGGGGACGCCTCGCTCACTTCGACCTACTCACATCTATTGTAGCTACAACCCCCTCCCTCCCAGGAGGCAAGGATGAAATTAGGGTGCCAAAGGTGTCGCAGCTAGACAGGCCACGAGACGCGAGGAAGTCCCTAACAAGTGTTGAGATCTCTTCATCCCGGCGAGCAGCCATCACACCGTGGGTCTGGTGTGGCACTGAGCGTCCCCCCCCCCCCCTCCCGCCCGACGGAGGACAAGGGCTGGGCAAACGCCAGCAACCACACCATCTGCCCGGTATTGTCAACACTACACGCCTGAAAGCACACGTGAAAGATGATAAGGAAATAGAATGAAGGGAAATGATGTAAAGGAAACCGTGGTATAAAATAACGGACCCCAGCATTCTCCTAAGTGACATGGGGAAACCACGGAAAAACCCATGTCAGTGTGCGCGGCCACGGGGATCGAACCCGCGACCACCCGAATGCGGGCCACAGACGATATCACCTGAGCCATCCCGCTCGGTAACTACACTGTAAGTCATAGTTAATCTTCAAGTACTCTGTCATCGTTAAAATATGTAAGATTCTAATCGTAAAATTAAGTAAACATGTGACATTTAAATTGCGTATGTGAATTTTGTAACTGACTGTGAATGACTGTCAAACTGTAGCTCGCGACCTGGTTTGTTCGCCGTTGAAACGTAATGCTACCAAACCTGATGCGTGGTGCTTGGAGAGACGAGGTGAGGCATGTTTGCCGAAGACTTGGCGTTGCAGCCTAAGCTTATACGGTTGCATCCAGGAGTGTAATCCACAGAAATAACACTCGCTCTATATCTGCGAAAAAGTTTCAAGATATACATTGTTGACTATACAAGGTGTTAAGGATATGAGTGCGCAGACTTTAAAGGAGACTTCTTGACGTTAAGCTGAAACATAACTTCTACCATTTTCCTCTGGAGTGTATGGCTCCATAAATAAAAAATGAAATTGGTAAAATGTTTTATTGTCAATATGTAATCACTTCTTTATTATTCATTTCTGCAATTAGTATATAGACGTAGAACTTTAAAAGATGAGTTATTTGTGAGTTTTCCCTTTGTTGCTAAAATGAGTCACTTAGCCGCAAAAGTCATTAGATTCCAGCGTATCTACTGCAATAAGCTCATGAACATATGCTTGATAATCGTGGAACTTTGACGTGAGTGTAAAGTGGAAGGTCAGGAATGTTGACAGCAAACACTAACTTGCTCAGGTCTACTCGGAAAGAAAACCACCTCTCCTCTTATTACTTACCCTAGCTGATTATAAACACAGACACGCGTGAAACAAGATTTCTTTGCCTACTATGGACTTTCACTCCTCGTAGGTGTGAACGGGTGGATGGGGTAGTGGAAGCAGATTAGTAAAAAAAACTTTTGTCTGTTCAGTCGTACTCTTTTGCCTGACTATACATGTAACGCATTCAATGATGTTCAGTTGTGTCCTTTACCTTTCACAATACATGGATTTGTTATTGGACTGTTTTGTTCGTCATATTTGAGTTTACCTCACCAAAATTTGCGTACCGATTCACCTAAAACACTATGTATAATACCTTGGTCTTGGTAGACATCGATTTCACCAATAGATGCCAAAAATACTCTTACCAATCTTTTGTTAACACCATTGCAAAAGTTTAACAAAATGTTAAAATTTCACTTTATCAAGCATTTGCATGAAATTGTTGGATAACATCTTATTAAAGTGAAAGAACTATTAACAACAGCTTTCGAGAAGGCCGCACCAAACTATACGACTTCTGAATGTGCTCCGATGCGCTTTTGTTCACAAATCGCAGCGCTTTCTGTTTTCAGTGGCGTTCAAGTGGTTACTTTAGAGACAATTACTGTAATGTGATTTTGCTAATTGAGGTTAGAATCGCGAGGTCAACTGAAAAATCTAGGGGCAGAGGAACTAATGTCCCGCCGCTAACAAATATAACTCGCAACTAAGACTAGAGGAATTCCAGAGATAAAGCTTACGGTCAGAGGGGAAGGCTGCAGTCTAGGAGAAAATCAGCGAGGAATTTAATTACGAGTACAATGTACACTTTAATACCGAGTCGAGTAAACAACTATGAAAATGTTATGGTAACATAAAACAAACTCCAGATACAAAGAACGTTTAGAGCAGTTTAAAACTGGTGGTAGACACTACATTGACACTAAAATGGACGAAAGTATATTATTAGCTATTGAGATTCATATGACTTCTCTACTACTGTGTTAATGAATATAACATTTTTATGAAAGCTTACTTTTATATTTTTCATTTTAACACAAATAAACGTTTGCAGAAATAGCTGCATTACAACTTTTGTTATAGATACAAAGGGAATACGATGCTTAACAACTGGAAGCTATACACTGGCCTTAAAATTACGCCACAAAGGTTATTTGAAATAAATTGCGCGTATTGAACACATAAATACTGTTGGTATAGTGTGTATTTGTGTACCATGTAATGTATACTAATTACACAACATTAAAGTGCTTTAGCGACAAATGGGACTTCATTGGTTATTTCCAGAGAATATTCACATATACATTTTATTTTCCATGTAAAAGTTACAGTCGTAGACGACTGCCTGGATTGCACAGTTCCGTCCGTCCGTTTGTCCGTAATGTTGGCAGGCTGAGAGGAGCCCGAGGTGTGTCATGCGTGTACCTGCTCTTTACAGGGCTTAAGTGTGTGTGTGTGTGTAGTGTTTAACGCCCGCTTTTACTACTACGGCACCACAGGCGGTGACACTGATGATACATGGAATGAAGATGGAGCACCGGTGGAATGAGATGGCGGGGGAAACCGGAGAACCCGGAGAAAACCCGCCCAGACGCCGCTTCGTCCACCACGAATACCACATGCGGGTCCCTGGGATACAGGGCTTAAGGACCTTATATGACAGGATATGGGGTTTTGCAGGGTGGCGGGTGAAAATGAAGTCAGGGGTTGAAGGGGGTTAGCAATTTCTACTTTTCAACGGCTGCAGGTCAGGGTGCAATGTTCTTGGGCACCGCTGGTGTGTTGATTTTATCCAAATATGAGTTGTTTTTAATTTAGAATTTTGAAACCAAAGCAAAAGGATTGTGTGGGAGCTGTTGCTGCAGGTGGATTCGCTCTGCTATCACCCGTTACGCTAGCAAGCCACGCGGGGAAAACGTTGACGCACAAGTGTGCGTTCTCTGGGGTTATAATCCCCAAGAGACATAACCAGGACGCTCCGATGGAGTGGCAATGAGTGGTAAATTTTGCAGTCCGGCGCCTAATTTGATCCTCCACATGCGTAAGAGATGAGGCAGTAGTGCTCTCCTGACGGAGGTGTTCTCCGTTGAGAGCCGCTTAGAGGTCCTGAAGTTTGTCAACGATGGATGAAGTGACCTCTATCTGGGTAGTTAAGCAGACGGCCGACGTTGTGGCTGCGATGGTGAGACAGACGATGTCTTCCTGTAAGGATGCAGGGGGCAGAGCACCTGGCCAGTGAAGTGGCCGGTTCCTCCACAGCTGGCACAGTAGCGGCGGCATCGGCGAAGGTCGTGTTGCTGGCAGGCCAATATGAGGCTAGATATTGGCACTTCGGCGGGGCTGCCCAGTTGTCTTCTGAGTGCCTGTAGGCACAGCAGCGGCGGCATTAAGCTGTTTACTAGCCTCGACGCGTAGCATCCATCCTAACAAGTGCAGGGTCGATGACAAGGCAGCTTCCAGGTCGGCGTGTCTGCCTAGCTCCGGGCGGAGTAGATGCGAGTAGCCCTCATCGCTGAAGGCCACTGTTGCTGTGCACATAATGTGCCTGCAGATCCCGCGGGATACCGGTGATTACCAGGTTGCTGTGGCGGTGTGTTGACTGGGCCAGTCCCGAATCCTGGAGCGTCCCATTGCTGCTGCTCACTATCAAAGAGGTGTCCTCTTGGTCTAAAAAGTGACAACCGTTGCACAGTTTCAGTTTACTGTATTAGAAAGTATTTGCCTGGTGCCAGTACAATGAGCCTGGCTTACAGGCTGCAATTAACGTGGTGTTATAACTAACAATATATACAATATATACAGTTATCGGGATGACCACCTTTAGGTCACCGAGAACAGTTTAGGTTTGTAGTGCTTCATGCAGTGTCTTTTAGGTGTCTGTTTGTTTTTTGATAGACATAAACATTTAAAATTATATAATACACACACACACTTGCACTGGACACACCAAAAATATGCGTCCGAGCTCACTATCACTGCACTATATAGACCTCATTGCACTATGTACATTATATACGCCTTTCCGATGTTTTCCTAAGCGGTCAGGCAGCAGCTCCTGTGTGGTTCCCGAGGTGCGGGCCTCTGCAGTAGTTAGTGGGTGACCTAGTGCCGGAGTTGCATGGGTGCGCATTTGTTGGTGAGCCATGCCGCGTCTAAAACATTTTTATCCCAGCGTGTTTGCGGTGTATCGGCTCGCCTTTGCCAAAGTTGGTGATCATACAGTTTTCGTGATTTCTAATGCGCGTCCACGCTTCCGTGACTTTTTTGATATTGCCTCTGGCATGGATAGGATATGGGTTTCAAGGTGAAGGACTTGGCTTGTGGTTCGGAAGGGAGCAGAGAGGAATTATCAAAGGGCGAAGTATTTGTTTGAGGGCGGTTTTAGAGGCATTGGGCCAGGCCACACATGCGTATAGAACCACGGACAGACTAAACGATTTTTACAACATTAATTTCTATTTCACTTGTAACTGTTTGCTGCGGAAGATGGGGGCGCATAGCTTAGTCACTGTCTGCCTTTGTTGGCGCTATTTTGCATAAGGGTGGACCAACACATCGTGCGATCCATGGTGACGCCAAGGAATTTAACATGCTGACGGTAGTGCAATATTTGACCGCCAACCGTTAGGTCCAATGCCGCTTTGCGAAGTGTATCGACTGGCATTTATTAGGGTTAATTTTGATTTTCAAATCATGTGGCCATGAGAGGAAGTTATTTGTATATCTTTGCATTTCTGCAAGGCCGAAACGAGAATTTTTGTGGTGATTGTATACTGCAGTGTCGTCAACATAGTCTATCTGAGTGACCCAGTTGGTTAGACGCTGGCCTATTAATCCCAAGGTCGCGGGTTCAAATCCGGCTAAGACTAATGGTTTTTAAGTGTGCTTAAAAACGACAACTACATGTCAGTAGATTTACGGGCATGTAAAAGAACTCATGTGGAACACGGGCGACGCTGATGTGATCCTAGCATTTGACAGTGTCGTTAAACAACAAAATCATTTTTTTCGTTCGTCAGCATACATGGCAACCTTGCATCTAGCATCCACTGGAAATCATTGATGAACAATATGTACAGAAACGGGGACATGATTGACCCTTGTGGGATGCCAGCCCGGATTGCTCGCTCCCTTGAACAGTTGCCCACTTGGACGTAGAATTGACGATTTTCTAAGAAATTGTGCAGCAAGTGCAGGTAATTTTGAACGGCCGTTGCAGCTTATAAATGAGGCCATTAAAAGTCAGCGCCGGCCAAACTTGGTCTCTACGTCCAGAAGTAACCCCAACATTGAAGCCCCATAGTTAAATTGCTCACTTACGTTATGAGTTAGCCTGAAAAGCTGCATTTATGTGAAATGTCATTTTTAAAGCCAAACTGTGAAATCTAAAGTTTATGTACTTCCGAAACTTGTTTTCAAAATTGAGAAAGTATAAGTTTTATGAAATAGTACACTCAGCCGTTTAAGGGTTTTCTGGCGCTTATGCAGAGTTAACCGACAAAATTAATTTTACGGTAAGACCAAGTGTCAATGGCCCGCATTCGGGAGGTACCGGGTTCACATTCTATGGGCCAGAATCTCTAACTATGACTTTTGGCGGTTTTTCTCAGTCAGAAAGATAAATACGGGATTGGATATTTAATACCATCACCCAAAGTTTCACCTGGAGTCTAAAACAACAGTAAACAAGAAAATAGATAGCAATAGCGATTGCACTGCCTTCTATACACAGATAATGAAATAAGGTAGATTGGCGGGCGCTCTCTCGCCATCCGCCTGGCACTTCTAGAAATAGAGATATATAGTTGTGTAGCACTACGCTTTCTGTGGACACGTATAGAACCTGTCATTTGTCCGTCACGGAAGCACGGTACAAATAAGTGAAAAAATAAATAAATACATAAATAAGTAGAATAAACTCTACTACATACTGGTGTCTTGTTGACTACACCTGGGTATTTAATCAGACCTTTCCTTTATTTCCTCTTCAAAATTGATTGCATAGATTACATTAGACAGTATTATAGTTTGAGTTCATAACAAAACAATTTAAATATCACAAGATTTCCACCTTACCAAGCAACCTTCTTTAAACAACTGGTATCCAGCTATTACTACCCTAAACTACGGTCTAATTACTGGTATCCAACAGACTATTTGTAACGTATTATTTATTGGTTAGTAATTGGTTTTAGTGATTATTACACCTTTCTTTTTTATCTTTTATGTAGCCTTTGTTATTTTAACGTTATAATCATTAAATTTATTCTGAATGTATTTTAAACCAATATGCTTTCTAATTTTAGTTATTTTATTGTCTAATTCAGGTAGTTCTGTGTTCAATTTATTACCAGCTACCTTTTAAAATTTCTTAATCTCACTAATTTCTTTTAAGTACATTTTCTTATTTAAATTACGTTTTATAGACCTAAAACTTACAGACTTACTAAAACTTATATACCATTATTCAAGCACAGATACGGTTACCTAACACTAAGCTAAAGGCTTTGTGGACACGTGACGAAGTGAAGATGGTATGGTACAATGATGAGATCTAGAGGGCTAATTGTATGCCACGAAATATCTCTGTCGTGATGTAACCACGAAGATGAAGCCAAGGAAAATTTGACTATTTGATTGTAGGAATTTTGTAGTGATAAAAACGGTAGTTAAACAAATGCTTGCCTTTTATCCAAGTTAAAACGTGGTGTTTAGAACCACTCTCGTTGTGAAGAGCGGATATAGGTTTACACCCTTACATCAGTCCTTTGGGTCTTACTCCCCTTAAGATGTTCGCTTCATATTACCAAAGAAATACCTTCTTTTGTTCGCCCTCTTCTCTAAGAACACTTATCGCACGGTAAAACTTCAAGAGGGAAAGCTGCCTAACATGTAATACTTCAGGAAATGAGTTACCGTAAATAAATAGAGAATGACTACTACAATTTTCAAATAGTACTGAAATATGCAAGAAGGATCACAAGAAAATATAAAATAAATATTCAATGTGCCATGTGGTTCACTAAAGATCCTTGAATTATTATTGCGTGTTTTCAAGATTTCGTTCTTAAATTTGTAAGAATATTTATTTAACCAATTTTTAAATCTTTTTATGACTAACAAACATATTATGTTTCTCTTTTAATTTCTATACTATGTACAGTAAGTAGAGAAATTACTATATTCCATCCAAAATTTTGATATTGAGATTTCACTGGACATACATCTTTTGAGACACCATAGACAAGATAAAAGCACTTTAAAAATGTGTGTCTGTCTATCTGTGTGCGTGTCGGCCAGTGTGTTTGTGAACAGCATAACTCACAAACGAAAAGTCACTTAAATACCAAATTTCGTATTTAAGTTCAGCATCTTGCAGGGTGCGACATGAATATTTTGAATTTATACATAAGGTTTTTATAAAGATTTTATTTTATCAACAATGGCTATAAGGATTTTGGCTAAAGTATCATGTTAAAGACATGTTTATGACAAATTAAATGTATATCTTGAATTTTCGGAGAATGTCCTAATTCTGACTGACATTTTGCAGAGGTAGAGGTTACTCAGAAAAAATGTAATCCTGTTTAACGCCTTGATAATTTATTTAAAAAAATGTTTGTGCAGAGAAGCGTTTGTTATATGCTTGAGTTTTCCAGTACTTATACTTTTTTTTCAAGTGTGAAGTCGTTAGTCGTACTCCAGCATTCGAGAATAGGTCGTACAGATTCTCCTGTAGGGTATGTTTATCTGCACAGCACCTAGCCGCTTAGTGCGACTTTATCTGTGCAGTATAGAAGGTGGTCCAAGTTTTTTCAAGCTTTTGTGTCTGTGGGCAATGGTTTCTTCCTGCATGCCTAAATTTGGATACCAGAAGAGGGCAGGAATAGGTGTTGGGGTAACTACTTATGTCCTGAACAGTGCTGCCGAAACAAGAAAGCCACTTGAAGCGCACAAACGCTCGCAGCGGCTGTAAGCACGTGACCGCAAAGAACTTTCAATTGGTTCCTGACCACAGCTTTGTGAGGAAGAAAACTAAATAGGTCCATCTTTTAATGTTACTGCTCTTTTACTGATTGTGTTCTTTCTTTTTAATATTAGGGGTTGATTTGAATAAAAGTAGGCTGAAATATGTTGTGGCGCAAGGTGGATGAAGTAGGCTGAAATATAAGTCAAATGTTTAAAAAGCGGGCTATTATATTCTGACTCTGAAACTCCATACTCTTTTCATGACATTGCGAGTAACAACTGAATTTTGATAGCTCTTTAAAAAGTGACAAGGGTATTGAAAAACCCACACAGTAACAACAATATCTCCTAAACGGCTGACGTTACCAACAAGTTATTTGATATAAACTGTGTGCTGAGAAGGAATATGCACTTGTGGTGTGTATGTTTTGGAACGATAATTTCAGCGTGTAGGAACTTGGGCTGGAGGTTCCACAACATTCACGACGATTGTTTACATGTTGGTCCATTTGCCCCGCGTAGTTACCATTTTGTAGCTATGGGACTCTTGGTGCTTTTCATCGAAGTTCTCGATGAACCTCAGGGCGTGGTACGGGCCTGCGTCTTACGAAGAAGATTAAATTTTCTTTTATCTTTTAGATATACTTATTTATTGTTCCTTCAAGTCACAAACAACAATACAACTTTTCAGGATTGGCGTCCTTTTTCACAAGCCCTGCGGGGTTCACACAACCCGAACACGGACTGCGTAATTTTGCTTGGAACGTTTATTCGTAATCTTCTTCTATTTGTCGATGCAGCCTTACTAATTGTATATCAGTTCTCTGCATTTTCACTCCTGTTGACTTTTTAAAACGCAATGTTCTTCCAATAAACACTATGTCGATCACTTTTACAATTGTTCGCGGACTATGCGATTTTCGCATGACGCCAAACCCAACAATACATGAGCAAGAACAAGCTAAGACAATTGAAAATCTCTATCATTGCCCACTAGGACAATGATTCACAATTCTAGGGGGCTTTTTCTGCCACCACTATGAACACAAATTTTAACTATTTTAGGAGGCTTCTTCTAAAAATATCGCCTCAGTTTTTAAATGATATGCACTTGTGGTGTGTATGTTTTTAAATGATATGCACTTGTGGTGTGTATGTTTTTAAATGGTATGCACTTGTGGTGAGTATGTTTTTAACTAGGTATCCTATACTAAGAATTAGAGCTTATAGCAAATTAAACAGATCATCGCAGGCTATTAGAGGAAGTTACGGGTAATATATAAACTATTTGTCTTCTAAATTCTTAAATGCCACTTTAACCTTCCGTTGGTCACCAAGGGGCTTGAGGAACCCCTACGTTTATTTAAACGTTATACTTTTCGAACCAACTCATTTATGTAATCGCCTAAGTAGAACATCTAATATTACACGTTACTCATTTGTTTGCTGGAGCAGAAACCTTACCTGTTTATTGTTTAGCTGCAAGAATAACTAATCGGCAGTTAGTGTCGCAGAGATCTACCAGACCCGCCGTGCCTAATCTCGTTACATGCTGCTGGCATTTGTTTTTCCTCGTTAGTTATGCAAAATTGCTTTGGCACTGCGAGTAGCATGTTACTACTTCTCACAAACAGGAGTAAAAGGTATAGTCTACAAAATCCTAAGGATTTGGAAGAAGCATTTCATCTAAGAGGTGGAATCAGGACTGAACAATTCGATACCATAGCCGGGATTTGAACCACGGATCTTCTGCTTATCGAGTGGCTGCTCTAACCACTAAACTACCATGGCCAACTTGCCAGCACGACATTAAATTCCCCAGCCGATTCGTACTTTCCCAGTTAGACCACAAGGGAATCTCACATCAGAGATGAATACCCCAAGGGCGACTTACAATTGTAAGTAATTTATGTCCCGGGTTTAAGTAACCTTCAGATAGTTATAATTATTTACTTATGCCAACAAACTTACTGCTGCTGCTGGTGCTAAGCTAATGCTTAGTGGTTAGAGCAGCCGCTCCATAAGCGGAAGATCCGTGGTTCAAATCCCAGCTATGGCATTGAATTTTTCAATCCTAGTTCCACCTCTTAAACATTGCCCACCACGGCTTGCGTGTTTAACAACACCAGCAGTAAGCTTGTTGCTATAAATAAATAATAAGTTACTACATTTTATCTATCACTGATCTATCTAGTAAGATATGATATTAAAAGCTATGTATATTTAAGCTAACTGAAGCTACACATGGGAGTGATGGAAAAATGAATTTAAAAATCTGATGTGTTGCAATCACATGACTTTCTCTACTCTTGTACTAACCATTCTTACAAACTCTTATTTCTATATCTTCTTCGTGTTGATTGAGATAAACATTTGTACAAATTATCTTATTGCTTATTTCCTTGTAGGTGCAAGGGGAATGTTAGAATACAATAGGCTTTGTGCGGTAGTCAAATGTTTTAAAGCTTTGAGATTCTGTTGTCTTTGCACACTTAACATAAATAAAAATGAACAACGATAACCCACTTCACGAAAGTTCTAAGTTTTCCCAAACTCACACACATAACAAGGAATATCTCCGAAATGGTTCACCTTACAAGAAAATTTATTCAGACACAAATTGTGTATTTTAGCAAGATCTACATTTTTGTATAGTATGATTTGGTCTATCTCTAACGGTTTACCGGTTATGAAAAAAGTCGTCCAGAGTAAATATGACTACAGGGGCTATAGCCAGAAAATTGAAGATATAGATTTCATTTGTCATAAAAATATCTCAAGCATATGACATTTTAATCAAAATCGTTAGTCATTTTCAAGAAAATCAAAATTTTCGAAAAATGTTCCATGTGAACGGTTGTTTAGAGTGGGGATATTTTCTTCAAAATCTTCGTGTCGCATCCTTGAAATACATTAAACTTAAATACCAGCTTTGGTTTATAACCGACTTTTTGTTTTTGAGTTATGCTGTCCACAGACACCAACGCAGACACACACATACACACACACACGCGCGCGCGCGCGCGCGCACACACACACACACAGACACACATGGACCTTTTTCTAAAAATACTTGTTTTTTTGGATTGAGGGACTCTCAAAACATATATTTCCGGTGAAATCTCGACATCGAATTTTTGGGTGGAATACAATATTTCTACTTACCAGTAGAGAAAGTAATAAATACCTCAAGGGCGACTTACAATAACTGTAAGTACTTTATGTTCCGGATTTACGTAAGCTTTAGATACTCATTATTATTTCTTTATGCCAAAAAAGTTAATGCTGATGCTAGTACTAATGCTTAGATGTTAAAGCAGCCGCTCCATAAGCGGAAGATCCGTGGTTCAAATCCCGGCTCTGGCACTGAATTTTTCAGTCCTATTTTCACTTCTTAAACATTACCCACACACGGTTTGTGTGTTTAAAACCATCAGCACTATTTGTTGGCATAAATAAATAATAAGTTACTACATTTTATCTATCTTTGATATATCTAGTAAGATAATGATATTAACAGCTATGTGTATTTAAGCTAACTGAAGCTAGACATGCGAGTGATGGAAAAATGAATTTAAAAAACTATAAATACAAGCATATATGCACTAAAGTATACTGAGGGCCTCGTACTAGGCCCCGCGCGACTAACATTGTTCTACCTAATGGAGGGTTAACTATTATAATCCTTTCTTCTATTAGAACAACAACAAAAACTTGAATTTGAAAATAACTAACCTATTTTGAGTTTTTGACGTTTCATCTAATATTTTAAATGTATCAATGAGCTGATTAAGACCCTTCATTGTTCTTATACTAATGCCAACATGCTGACGACGTTGACGATGATTGCATCGTTATTCCCTCTGTTGGTGCCATCTTACATTGGATTAACTATTGTTATAGTTGGGTATACTGGGCGATACGTTAACCATGGATTCTAAATGATGAATGTAACAAATATGTCCAATACAATAATTATTTCAATAAAAAACCGCTTCGCCGAAAAAAACATATTTAATTTATGTCAAATATTTGGAGCCATTTAGCTTATTGACAAATGGATTTCAATGGTTTATTATTTCAATAACTGTGGCAAAAAAAAAAAAAAAAAAAAAATTCGTCAACAATGTTGTAATATCTTGTTATCTTAATTTAATGTAAAATGTCATGAAAATTTAATAAATTTCTAGAGGAAAAGTGGGAACGCCACATCGCATGTTGTCACCTTGGTTGAACGGCCACAACATTCGGATGTAGGGGAGGTTAGAGGTGGTATCGCCTGGCGTTACTAAAAGTGAGGGGGAAGGGAACGGCAGGCGACAAATTCATGTGTCAGGTATAAACAATGTGTGGACTGGCAGCTTCAGGTAGAATTTATGACAGTGAGATCATTTGTTTTATTTCATTCCGGTAATATACAAAGGAACATTATTGTTTTAGGAAATTAAAGAGGAAGACCTTTATTTACTTGTGTATTAAAAACAATGGATAATAATGTTCATTATTGGAAAAAACTGTATCCCTTCGTCAGCCTTGTATTAACCCTAAAATTCGTGGTTTTGAATGTCTCATTTTTCAGCTTCCTTACCTATGGAAAATTGAATCATCATTATTGCTTGAAAAAATACCCAATTTCAGTAACTTCACAGCTGTCGGGCATAACATTTCGATTCGTGTGGATTTTCCCGAGATAGTAGTTGCTTCAGCGGTACGGTAAACGCCCTGAGCGAGTGTTTTGTTTACTCTGAGGGCAGTACTTGCCTCGAAGCACACGCCGGCCTGGTGCTTTGTTTACATCTGACACAATGCTTGCCTCGAAGCACACGCCGTTCTGGTGTTTTGTTTACATCTGAGAGCAGGCTGGCCTCGAAGCATACGCTGGTCGGGCGTGTTGGGAGGGCTAATACCATATTTACATTGTCGAAAAATGATCATTTTTACAACCTACCGAAACGAAACTTAGTACACACACACACACACACACACACACACACACACACACACACACACACACACACACACACACACATACACACACACACACACTATTATTGGGAAGAAATTACTATACAGCGTAACATTCACATGGTTTTCTCTATTCGCTTTTGTTTTACGTAATAAATACATATATCCTTCCTTACTCGCCCTTCAACATACAATTCATACAATTTTCTATGACTGAAATAGAAATGCCACATGGTTTTCTCTACTCACTTTTCTTTTTTGAAACACGATCACATTTCTTTCTCTATTCACCCTTCAACATATGTACCTACTATCCATACACTTTTCTATCATTGAAATGGAAATTCTGTACATTACATTCACATGGTTTTCTCTACGCACTTTTTTATGAAATGTTTGAAATTGAAATGTAACGTATTACATTCACACGGTAATCTTTACTAACGTTTATTTTACGAAACACATTCACAGTTCTTGCTCCACTCCCTCTTCTACAAAGAATTCGTACAATTTTCTATATAATTGACATAGAAATGTGACGTCTTACATTCACATGGCTTTCTCTACTTGCTTTTATTACTGTGGTATTTGAGGTTGTTCAACAGCATGTTTTCCCCGTGTTTTTATTTATTTTGTTTATTTTAGGTAGTTTATTGTATCCAACATAAGTCTGAAAGTTGTAGGGATAAAATCGTCAAGCTATGGGCAACGCCTGGTATTTAAGCTAGTATTTTATATTTCTTACACGTGGATCTACTAGCCAGGTTATTCTGATTGAAGCGGTACCTTGCACCCTGTAGATACAGTGAGATCTCTAGTTATCTAACATTGCATATTTAGTAAAATCCATATAAAACAATTGAAATTGAACTTTTTCTATGCCTGTTTTACGAATTTGCAGTTCTAGGTCAAGACTAAGTAAAGTGATATCATCACTGTCATCTACCTTACGTACAGAATGAGCTATGGAAATGTAGGTAATTATCAAGATGCCTGCCCAAATTCATGTCACTTAACACGCCCTTAAACTGAGGGATAGCTCCAATAATGTTCCCGTAATCTAATTTAATTTAGCCCATGACGCAACAATGAATTACTGGCTTTATTCTGTCGCTTGTATTGCTCGTTCCATTTACACATTAATGCATTGTTTCAATTTTAGCAGTATGCTAGTGGTTAAACAGCAATTTGTATGAATAATATATGTTCTAAATGGCTATTCACACAGTGGTTCGTTCACCTATAGTCATTAAAATTAATAGAAATTTCCAATTCCAGCAGGTAACCTGTATTGTTTCATAGTTGTTTTATATCGTATTGCAATTGCTTATTTAGTTTTTTTTTCACGTTATCCTAAATAAACTAGAGGCACCAGTGCGCACCTACTCTGAAAACGTTTTACACAGTTTTATATAAATTTAATGTTGGCATATGTCACCCTTCATAAACAAAGTTCTAGGTCGCGTACATTTTAAACTGGGATACTGAGTTACTCTTGCAGATCAACTTAAAAATGAATAATTCCATGATAATTCATAATTTTTTTCATTTTCTACTAGTTATAGTAACTAGCATTGCATTCCACGCAAAAATTCAATAGCGATATTTCACGAGAAATACAGTTCGGAAAGCCCCTGATTTAAAAAAAAAAAAAAAAAAAAAAAAAAAAAATGTTCTAGAAAAGTGTACGCGTGTGCGTTTGTATGTGTGCGTGTGCGCGCGTGCACGTACATATGTGTATGTGTGTCTGCCTATGAACAGCATAATTTATAAACAGAAAGTCAGTTAAAAACCAAAGTTGGTATTTAAGTTTGTTATCTTTCAAGGATTTAACCCGAACATTTTGAAGAAGATTTTCAACCCTAAACTATGATTTACATGCACAATTTTTCGAATATTTTGCTTTTTTTTTAAAAAAATGGTTCTATTTTCACTAAAATGACATGTTTAAGATATTTCTATGGCAAATGAAATGTATATTTTGGATTTCTTAGCTAGAGCCTATGTAGTCCTGTTTACTCTGGATGACTTTTCCATAACTGGTAAGTCGTAAGAAATACACGAATTCTTACTATACAACAAATATAAATGCCGTTAAAACAGACAATTTATGTACAAATACATTTTTTGTGGAGTGAACCATTTCGGAGATATTCCTCGTTATTTGTCAGAGTTTTGCAATACTTACACTTTTCTGAAGTGGGAAGTAATTATTCACTCTTTTATCTCTTGGCCGTACAAAGAGAATGGAATTTCTCTTGTGAAGCGATTAGCTTCACAAGATTTGACTATCGCTTAAGGCGTGCTGTATTCCCATATTGCCCTTGCATCTACAAAAGAATTACTAATAGGGTAATTTCTGTAAATTTGTATCTCCAATAATATGAAGAAGATAGAGGAATAAGTGTCTAAGAATACCTTGTAGAGAAAGTCATGTGGACGTAACACGTCAGATTTTTCTTATTTGAATTGGTTTACATAGTAAAAATTAGTTTTATGTTCTCTGTCAGGGTTTATATCTACTCCAGTACTTCATTTGTTAATTATTAGAAAATGTAAGGTTACTATATTACTAGGCAATTAACTTGCTGAAATGTACACGTTGTATTATCTAGACGCAGTCCACCTTGCACTGTGTTTTAATTAATTAATTTAACTATTTTGTTGTTTGACGGCACTGTCAATAGCCAGGATCATATCAGCGTCACCGGTGTGCCGGAATTTTGTCCCGCAGGAGTTCTTTTACATGTCAATGAATCTACTGACATGGAGCTGTCAGTTTTTAGCACACTTAAAAGCCATCGGTCTGGGCCGGATTTGAACCCGCGACCTTGGGATCAATAGGCCAGCGTCTAACTAACTGAGCCACCCAAACCGACACACTGTGCTTTACTCTAACTATTCTTATTTTCATTTGAATCCCTGCTTTAACTGAAATGGTCATATGGATGGCTTTGTATCTTTGGAATATATTGACATAAAGACAATCATGCTGTAATTTACCTTATTAGCCAACAACAGGAGTACAGAGATTAAAAAGGATACATGGTGTGACTTTCTAATAGTGGCAACAATACTGTAACAATGCCGTGAAACGGAACCAGACAATATAATTTATACCAGAGGTGAGTTAGATGCCCACCCTTCCGCAGAGCAAATGAACCTTTGTCCCCACTCCATGCACGTGTGCAGCAACAATAGCAATATTGCAGTTTTAAGCAAGCGTTCGTAGATTGCAGCCGAAATGACCTCGAAGCAAGATGACTTGGCTGAAAATTGAATTCCAGTGCCTTACCACACAATGGCTAAGATGGTCAAAGTCTTCAAAGAAGGATGTGAAAACGCCACAAACATGCTTCGTCCTGGTCATCCTACAGTAAGGGAAGAAAATTTACAGGACATGAACGCATTAGTGCTGGAGGATCGAAAACCATGATTCGTGAATTGGCCAACGATACTGGATTGGCATCTTTGACTTTGCTTAAATTGTTGAGAATGTGGAAAATCGCCTCAAGATGGGTTCCATATAATTTGACTGAAAATCAAGAACAGCTGCGATATGATGCAGCTCATACACATCTGGAGCGCGGATCATACTACTGACGAGGCCTAGGCTAGAGGTAATAAACCAGAGCTGAAACGCCAATCAAACGAGAGACGTCATCACGGGTGACACCGAAAAGTAAGTCCGGTAGACCGCAACCAATGTCAAAGTTATGCTGAACCTTTCCTTCGATTGGGATGTTGGTAGCATTAAGCATATCGTTCCTCAAAGAGTATTACTGTACATTTTTGCAAAATAATCTACAAGCAGTTCTAAGAAGAAAACGATGACACTTCCTCAATAACCCACACATCATTCTGCATGAGAACACAAGTGCACATGTAGCAGTCTGTGACTTATATTCAATCGTTGGAGCTGGAAAGTATTTTACTACTCCCTTATTCTCCAGTTCTAAACCCCTGCAACCACGATCTCATCCCTAAAATGAGAGAACCACTTGTTGGGACCCGCTTCCACACAGTTGATGTTCTCCAGGAACCGATCGCTCCCTTCACAACATCCAGAGATTAGGCAGCACCAGTGGAACGCAACTCGTGATACACAACGGAGGTAATTACATCTAAGACAAGTAAAACTTAAATTTTTGTATGTATGCTGTGTATCTAAATAGAAAGTATCTGGCACTATTAAAGAATCAACCCATGTAATGTCTCTACCTTCCATATGTTTCGTCTTCCTTTTTTTTTTTTTTTTTTATTTATTTATTTTTTTTATTTTTTTTTATTTCGTGAAATAAATTTACACAGAAATTAGATAAACAAAGTGTGCTAAGGTACTGTATCTCCATTTTAAGGATCGAGAACATGTAAATAATCTCCAACGATTCTTCGAAAGTTGCCCAAATTCTGGTGTGTCGTGAATAGCCGCAGAAGCTTCAACACAGTTCACGGGAGGCGAGGAAAGAAACACCCAGAAATATCTTGTGTCTCGATAGTGCTTCTGAGAGTTACGTTGGGTGTGAGCACTGACCTCTTTATCTCTCCAAAGAATTAGCTAGTATTGAAGAGCACCCACTAACACGGTCCACGACATCTCTATAATGTTAAATATTTACCTTGAAACAGTAAGATAAAATCAATAAATGTTTACTAGGAAAATTACAATATCTTGAAAGCATAACTTTCCATTCCTAATATTAAAAATGTTCCTAAACATCACCAAAATGTTGCTATTGAAAGTGTTCAAGGGAATGCAATCTTTATGCACGAGTGAATGACCACTTGGACTACGTTTGTTTTTCAGTGCCGTATTTGTTTGCATGCGTATTATGTTAGAGACAATATAACAAATGTTCTTTATTGTCTTTTCAGATGCCGAATTGTCCCTGCTCATGTGATTCGTCGTGAAGCTGTTCCCAGGAAACACAAGTAAGTTAAAGTATTATGAACCATTAATTTAGCTGTCGAGTCAACAAATTGCTTTTTGAAAACAAAATAAGTAACAAAATCAATATTCCTTGTTCCAATTGAAGCATAACCTGGACTACATATATCTCAATTATTATTAACAAAAAACGCCCTTGCAAGTTAAATTTATATGTATTATTTTGGTGTTTATTAATAATTAATAAATACTGCCCTTGAAAATTTATGAGTCTATTTCAGACGCTCAATCAAAATCAGGTAAGACAAAATGTGACATTTCCTCGCCAGATAGACTTGTGTAATTCTCATGAAAAATTGCAAGCACAAACTGAGTTTTCACAGAGCTATGTTAACTTAGCAATCCTTTTCTAGTTGTTTAATTCTATTTTTAAACTATTTATGCGCTTCAGAAGATGATCTCAAATAGATCGCAAGAAATAAATCATATTTATTTATATTCAAGCTTTTCGTTTTTCCACAATCCATAAATTATTAGTGTTTGTCCCAAACAAGAGATCGCAGCACTAAGCGGAAACCTTTGAATTTTGAGGGCTTATCTACATATACGCACTGCTCATACCTTCAGTTTCATTTAGTACAGTTAATTGCTGTGGTTTCTTCCTGGATATTTGAAACAGTAACTTGATTAAACGTCTATAGATTTATTTAGTGAAATGTTCAACAAGCATGCCTTACTCTGCCACCTCCTACGCGATGGTTTCACACTAATCCATTATAGGACTATTCCCCTTAAACAGTGCGCATTTTGATTAAGTCATGATGTTGATTCAATGTAGATGTTCAGCTGGACCAGGTATGGGCTAGCTGCGTGTCACATCCCAAGAGGGTGGCTCAATTAGAGATATTGCAACGTAACTTAGCGCCCATCTGTCGAGACAGTGGCGTAATTCAATTCTTAGCTTTGAAAATCTACAAGTAGCTGTCTATTAAAATGCAATGTATACATTCAAATGCATTAGCAAAGTTTTACTTCATAATAAAAACTTGTTCCTGAGTTCCTGAGTTGAACTTTACGTAACTTTACTGGAACTTCTATTCCGTTTAACAGTAGTTTAACGTGTTGTAACATGGCGGTTCAAGCTGTACATACGGATATCGGAAAAGTATTTCAGAAATTGCTGACTGATGATGAAGCTATTCGGATAATAATTGAAAGACCTCGGAAGCCTGTTATGCAGGTCTTATCAGTTTCAGATGTGGAGTGATCATGACTTTTTACTTTCTCTATTACGTATAGTAAGTAGAGGAAGTATTGTATTCCATCCAAAAATTCGATGTCGAGATTTCACCGCAAATATATGTTTTGAGGCCCCCCCCCGCTCTGAACCCAAAAAGTGATTTTTACGAAAATGTCCATGTGTAAGTAAGTGTCTGTCTGTGTGTGTATGTGTGTGTGCATGCGTGTGTGTGCGTGTCAGTCTGTGGACAGCATAACTCGAAAACGAACAGTCGGTTAGTAACCAAAGTTGGTATATAAGTTTAATATGCTTTTAGGATGTGATACGAGTAAAATTCCTCCACCCTAAACTACCTTGCACATGGAAAATTTTTCAAAATCTTCGCTTTTCTCGAAAATACTATTTCGATTAAAATGCTATATGTTTGAGAAATTTCTATGGCAAATGAAATGTATGTTTTGGATTTTCTGGCCATAGCCTATGTAGTCCTATTTACTCTGGACGACTTTTGCATAACTGATAAGTGATAACCTTAAGAGATAGACTAAATTTTACTGTACAAAAAATGTAAATCTCACTAAAGCACACAATTTATGTCCAAATATTTTTTTTTTTCTAGAGTGAGCCATTTCGGAGCTATTCCTTCTTATTTGTGTGAGTAAGAATACTTCAACTTTCGCCAAATGGAATATCGTTATTCATTTTTATATCTTAGCCGTACAAAGTGGACGGAATCTCAATCTATCACTCAAAGCCTACTACATTCCCATATTCCCCTTGAACCTACAAGGAAATGAGCAATAAGATAATTTCTGCAAATGTTTATCTCGACTAACATGAAGAAGATACAGAAATAAGAATTTGTAAGAATGGTTAACACAGGAGTAGAGAAAGTCATGTGAGTGCAACACATCAGGCTTTTTTAAATATATTCACTCACAAAATAGAGATTTAACATCGTTAGATCAATTCAAAACCGGAAAAAGTATGCAAAGAGAAGGTATAAACTTAAAACCATATAGGTGTTTTATTATTCAATTTTTATTAAATTAGCAATAAGCATTTGTAAATTAGAGTTATACTCAGAAGTTAGGAAATACGCATTGAAGTTAATCCAGCACCATGTACATGCACGGTTCAAACTTATATAAATATTGTCTTTCTAATACCTATGGAAATGTGTTCCATTTTGTCCTTGATTAACTTCAAGTAGATAAAGATACGACTTTTGAGGAACAATTTGTAAAATATAAACCTAATCTAGCAACTCTAAACGACCAACTTTTCTATATATGTATACATGCTCTGCGATCTCGGAAACGGCTCTAGCGATTTGGATCAAATTTTGTATTCAGATAACTTCTTGCTTTTTAAGTTTATCTATATAGCTGTGTTTCTTGAAAAGAAAGCAATTTTACACACAAAAAACATTTTTTATTTCCTCTTCTACAAATAGGCCATGCACTTATTTGTTTGTTTGAAATAGAAATGCTACATATTACATTCACAGTTTTCTCTAGTCACTTTTAGGTAACACATTCACATCTATTTCTGTACACTCCTTGAAAAAAATTTCCTGAAAAAACGCAAGTTTACAACAACGAAACAACGAACACATAATTCTGACGAATATAATTCTGTCCATGTATATGTAGCTGTAACGGTCCTAAACGGCTGGACCAATTTTTATGAACTTTTGTGTGTGTGATAAAGGTGATTCCAGCATGGTTTAGATTCACAATTTGACCCAATAGAACATGTTATTTTCAATTATTTAATTAACTTACTAACTTATGTGCATAATATGTGCATATTAGAGCATAATACGATCTTTGGATGGTTTATGTTCACATCTGGATCCGTCAACAGCGCTGCAATCGCATTTAAAAATCACCGGTGTTTGATGTGCTAAGCCGGATTACAAGAACTTTTGGTCACAGCTGAGCGTTAATTTTACATTAAATGTGCGTGCTTATTGAGAAGAAGTAATTAAAAGTGCAATTAACAAATACACATTGTACAAATTTGTAAGATGCAGTATTGAGCTGAGTATTAATTATGTAAACATGTCCATCTAATTTTTAGCTTAACCTACAAGTATAATATATTAATATTTGTTGAAGTAAGGTGTTGAAGTATAATTAAAAGATATACATTGTGCCAATGTGTAGGTTGCCGTATAAAGGTGAGTATTTTACGTGATTTTTCACGATTTCCAGTGATATATACACTGTGCTTTATCACAATCAGTTTAGCCTACAAGTTTCATACATTATTATTTACTGAAGTACGATTTTAAAATGTAATTTAAAAAATATACCTTGTCCAAACTGTGCTAGAGCCTTTGTAAAACGTTTTGTTATACTGTAATATAATCAAGTAACTACAACAAACTTGGCCATCTTCCCGCTACAGTGTATGCGCAATGGCGACTTCTAAGCAAAAAGAGAAGCGCAATTCGCGGTATTAGCGCTGTTTTGATCTTTTCTTTTACAGTAAAATGTTGATACTGCATTAAACCACAGAAAATAGCTTATAGCGGTTCGTGCATCGCCAGAAATATCTAATGTGGCGTTAATAAATTTTGAGGATATTTGTATTCTCATTTCGAAAATGGCACTCATTCATTTCGGCATTGTTGTTGTTGTGTTTAACGCCCGCTTTTACTACTACGGCACCGCAGGCGGTGACACTGATGATACATGAAGATGGAGCACCGGTTGAATGAGATGGCGGGGGAAACCGGAGTACCCGGAGAAAACCCGCCCTGACGCCGCTTCGTCCACCACGAATACCACATGCGGGTCCCGGGGATCGAACCCGGGCCGCCTAGGTGGTAGGCGAGCGCGCTAACCGCTCGGCCACGGCGCCGCCCATTTCGGCATGTCATCGCCTACCGCCCAGCAGCATAAATCATTAAGGGTTATTATGTTTTTCTTTTTGACACACCAGGTGGCACTGGCAAAGCATTCCTCATCTCAGTGATACTTGCGCATATTATATGTCATAATCATATTGCGTTGGCAATTGTCTCATCAGGCGTTGCAGCGATCTTGCTTGATGGTGGGCGGACTGCGCATTCAGCACTCAAGTTGCCATTAAAACATTCAACAAATCCAGATGCAATGTGTAACATAAAGAAGCATTCTGGCATATCTAAAATTCTGAGAAAATACAAAATTATTGTCTGGGATTAAAGCACTACGGCCCATAAGACTTAACTTTAAGCTCTCGATATAACTCTGGAAGATCTCAATAATACAAGGCTTTTCGTATACATGATTCATTTATTTTTTCCAGTATTCAAGGAGAGCTTTCTGGATACATTGTTGCTTATCACCTTGACTTGAAACAAACACTTTAGCCTGAGAAATCGCACATACAAACATATTTCGTCACAAGGCTAATTGTTGCAGTTCCTTTATACTTTTGACAGCATCCCTATAAGCCTTTATCCTACAGTCTTCTTCCACATAAGGGACATATTCCTCTCCATCTTCTTTCTCCTTCTCTTCTTCTATCCGTCTTCACATATTCTCAATTAAGACACCTATATCAACTGTGTCTGTTTCAGCTTGCACATCACTATGTTGACATATTCCATGGCACTGCAATGGAAAGCTCTTTCATTGATGTAGTTTTGTGCCTGAATATTTTCTAAACTCTACATTCCAAAACTGGAAGTATTTCGTTAAAAGACGTACTATGATTTCCGTTTATTAAAGGAAGTATCATGTGTTCTTTAACCCTAAATACACGGGACCATAAACTATTTCCGTTTTAGACAGATTTTCACTTATTGGGTGTCCATTGAAGGCAGGTTTTACTGTGTTAAGATTAAAAATATATTTAAATATTTCTTTTTTTGCACTTTAAAAAATATACCTGTCATAAAAATGATGTGAGGTTTTTTTCTTGCTGTTATTTAAAACAGTTTTAGATTTGTACTCGACAAATATAAGTTTATAGTATGCAGACACAATCAAACGTTAACGATGGTCGAGTTGCGATAACTGTAGGCAACTGATGGCGTCAGGTATTCTAAAAATAACAGTTTTACATATTTTCGTTAAAACAGTCCAAACAATTTGTGTTTTATTTTTACAATTTTATAATTTTTGGATGTGCAACATTTGAACAGGACGTCTGTCGGATATGTTATTATATAATATGTTAACTTCACATAGATTTCTCTGCTCACTTTTCTTTTGCATAACATACTTAGTTAACGTTTTAAGTTCTAGGTGGTGTTAGTGCTACATAAGCCGGAGAGTAATCTGATTAAATAAGGAAGTTAACGTTTTACTTTTAAAGATTATCTAAATAAATATCTTCTTAAAAAAAAAGTATTTTATATAAAAGAGAAGAAAAACGTCGAGCAAAGCTCGGTCACCCAGGTACTAAAAATAAATCGTAATCAGTTGACTCAAGTGAATAAACACGGCACTTTTTTAAAGTACGAGCAAATGCCAACAAAATTGCTGAATATACTTAAATTGTTAGAAGTTTTGTTACTCTAAATGTTACAACTTTTCGCTGAGAATGTTAGTCTGTCACGTTAATTTAACGTTAAAATGTTTCGCTTAGATTTCATTACAAATGACCACTATTTAAGAATATTAATTTTTTTAAAACCTGACAGGTCTACCAACATCGCTTATTTTCTGTGTAAGATGACTATTAACGATCGTCCTCTTTTCTCAGAATTGCGGCTTTTATTTAACCAGAAGGTCAAGGATTTTGCTGAACAAGAGTAGAGAAAGCTACGTGAATGTAACCCATCCGATTTTTATCAGTATTTTAGCGTTTTGACACAGAAATTATTTTCACAAATGACCTTTCTCTACAACAGCGATGTCCATGTTTGCGAAAGAGGGGGGTTTGTGTTTACCTCCTTCCGTGTACCTGGACTTTGCCTCTCTTTAACCCCCAGCCGTGCATTCTGTTGCAGTAGCGGGTTATTTACATGTATGTTGCGTTTAATTTACGAAAGCACTTTCAAATATTATGCGCTAAACATCTGTTGGTTAGCGACTTCTTTGGTACTGCTTACGTTTAACAAGCCTCTCAATATTTGGCGACGAAGTCGTAACATTGCGATACAGACAGTATATTTCAATTTGTAGAAACTCTGTTTCCAAATATATGTACATAGAGCTGTACTCACTCTAACACATCCTATTCTTGCAAATGCTTATTTCTCTATCTACATACTTTATTTTAATCGACATAAGCATTATTAGAAACTACCTTATTGTTAATTTTCCGGTAGATACAAAGAACATATGGGTTTTAACCGATAGTTTTAAGAGCTCCTTGCTATATGGCGCCTTTGAAATTCCGTTCTCTTTGCAAGATCAAGAGATAAAAAAAGCAATAGCATATTCCTATATGAAAAATCTGATGTGTTGCACTCACATGACTTTCTCTACTCTTGTACTAACCATTCTTACAATCTATTATTCCTATATCTTCTTTGTGTTAGTTAATTGCTTATCTAATTGTAGGTGCAATACAGTAGGCTTTGTGCGATAGTCAAATCTTTTAAAGCTTTGGGATTCTGTTGTCTTTGCACACTTAACATATAAAAAAATGAACAACCATAATCCATTTCACGAAACTTCTAAGTTTTCCGAAACTCACACACATAACAAGGAATATCTCCGTAATGGTTCACCCTACAAAAAAATTTATTTGGACATAAATTGTGTATTTTAGCAAGATCTACATTTTTTGTACAGTATGATTTGGTCTATCTCTAATGGTTTACCAGTTATGCAAAAGTCATCCAGAGTAAATACGATTACAGGCGCTATAGCCAGAAAATTCAAGATATACATTTAATTTGTCATAAAAATATCTCAAACATATGACATTTTAATCAAAATTGTTAGAGCCATTTTCAAGAAAATCAAAATTTTCGAAAAATGTTCCATGTAAAGGGTAGTTTAGGGTGGGGCTATTTTCTTCAAAATCTTCGTGTCGCATCCTTAAAATACATTAAACTTAAATATCAATCTTGGTTTTTAACCGAATTTTCGTTTTTGAGTTATGCTGTCCACAGACTGATACACAGACTGACACACAGCAATACAATACTTCCCCACTTACCAGTAGAGAAAGGAAAAAAGTATTGGCAAATTCAAACAAATAAGAAATAATGTCTCGCAAATAGCTCATTCAAAAGAAAAACCAAGTATGTGACATAAATTGTGTTAACCAGATCCACATTTTCATTTAGTAAACTTTTATCTATCTTACTGTTTGTTATCTATGTAAAAATCATCCAGAATGAAGAGGTCTTCTGAGAACATTCCCAGAAAATTTAAGGAATGACTTAGAAACTGTCATGGAATCGCCTTTTGTGTCCGTCACTGGATACTGACTGTTTGTCCATCCAACTGAAGGAGTGGTGTGGGTGTAGCCACTCATTACGTAAGGTTCTCCAAAGAGAGAAGTTTGGAAATCCCAACTGTACGGCGCCAGCGCTCATAGAGGTCGCAGTTATTGCCAACATTCTTACAGCGGTGTTTGTACTTATTTTAATGTCTGTTTTCTGAAACCGTCAGCTGTCATGTTACGAGCATGATGATAACTGATGTAATAAAAACAACGTTCTGTTTTAAAATAAGTACACTGTTACTGAGCGCTATAATTACAGTTCCATTTGCTCTATGTTCCCGCATGGATATTAATCTATGTCAGCTATGACATCAAACATTCATATTTTAATATAAGATTCAAACCTTCACTTTGGTTAGCTCGTACTTTCACCTTCATAATGGAACAAACCAATAAAACAATTTATATTTTGCAGCAAGCCGAAGAAAGGGAGCGGCAGGGAGAAAAAAGCTTTATTCAAGTCATGCCTGGCTAATATCGAATTACTTTTGGAAGTGCGTGAGATATGGGTACCAAATTTAACGTCCACGTGTTTAAA